>MU228066.1:144234-155204 GCA_018584345.1 Thuja plicata | reverse complement strand
CCGCTGAACTGTTCATATGCTCGGTGACTACTGTTCTGCTCGGTATGAACTGTTTACCGCTGAGCTTTACAAAGGTGATTACTGAATGCTCGGTATAAGCTGTGGACTGAGTGATGAGCTCGGTAAGCATTCAAAATCGAATAAGTGTTTTCACTGATTACAAATATATCATGATTCCAACAAAACCTTAGGTTCTATCCAAAGTTTTTCTAGGGACATTGGGATGATAAGAATAAGCCCCAATTTAAATTATAGGTTGTCAGGATCAAGAAAAATTGGGAAAAAGAACTTGAAATCACATAAGAGAGGGTATAGGTCCTAATTAGAGCCGCCAATAATGGGTGCTAAATTTTTAGGATGGTTCATTTATCCCCCACATTAGTAGGAGTGTGAGACAAAATTATGCTCATGGTAAAGTACATTAATACATAAGAAAGGTCTTATCAAGGTCAAAGAGACAAAGAAACATCAAGCCCCCTAGTGACTTAATTCTTCATCAATTCCAAAACAAAATAAGAGTCATTGCTTGAGAGAGAAATAAGGAGAGAGAAAGAGGGCATTACCACTAGACCATTAAGGAGATTCCTCACCATGGATCATGCAAATAGAAAAAGGTGTTACAAAAGGATGGCATTGAAAGTTTAGCAAGCTACATAGTTTCTATTCAACCCATTAAAGAGGATTAATCTCAGGATTTGAAAAGAAGCCAATCAAAGGACCAAGTTGGTGTGGTCAGTCAAAGGACCAATGAAGGTGGGATCAGTCTAAGGATCCATGAAAGAGAGATTAGTCTAAGGATCCATGATAGGAAACATTGAAGCATTGTGTGTGTGTGTGTGTGCACGCACATGTGTTTGCATGCACTTGTGCATGTACATGTGCACATGCACACAAAGTTTGAAACATTGAGATGAGTGTATTCTCCACATTAAATCAATTGCAAATGCCTTAATAGGAGAAATAGCTTTAATAGAGCGTACATGAATCAACAAAAATATATTTACACTATGAAATTCCCCCAAGAAAGGACAAACCAAGGGAAATGAAACACATGACAAAAGAGAGCATGAAAAGGATCTACTAACTCAGGGATTAGTATGATCATATGATAATATATGTTTTAATATTATATCAAAATGGAATTGCATCATTCCCCCAAGTTATTAGAACTAAAACAATAGTGGAAGAATGTCACGTAAGAGTAACGAAGAAGAGTCTATTTGGACTGGCTTCATAGAGACTAAAAAGAATAGGTAGCTATCATTTTGCATCATCCCTAATCAGACAACACAAAATCATATTTATGAACAGTGACACATGTACAACATTACATGTGTGGGGAAGAAAATAATGCACCAAACTAGGGGCTGATAAAAGCCTTAAGGGATGCACAACTTCCTTCAAACCACCTCATAGTGCCAACTAGGAATGCTAGATAGATTAGACACAGATGAGAGGTTTGGATTGTGTGATTAAATAATAAGACTAAAATATTTTAACTATAAAAAATGAAAGGACTAAAAACTATAGAAAAGATATGAAACCCATGAACTCACTGTCTCGGACTACAATGTGACTGTGGGATAGAAGCACGATTGAAGGAATTCAGCATGACGCACTAGCGTCACATACATACAAGATATAGATTTTACAAAAATAAAGTGGAAAGATGCAAAGATAGATTTTAAACTAACAAAATAACAATAATGACAAGAAACATAATGAAAATTAAATCAAGTAGAGCTATGCTAGATTCTTAAAATGAAATAAGAACAAAAAATATATGGATTTTAAAATCTTACTAAATTTATTATATAGGAGTAAAAGACATGTTGTTTATATATGATGAAAGAACAAGAGAGTAGAATAGGAATGGAAAACCTATTTTGGTGGTTGATAATGCATTCCAAATGAGTCCTCCAAACCCTTCAGTTCACAATGAAGAAAACCTACACATTCAAAAACAAGGGAAAATGGTTGGAGTTGTTTGACAGGCTTGCCTCAATCAAACCCCCACTTTTGTGTTTCCACCCCCATATTGGATGACCGATAGATACAAACAATACAGTGATAGATAACTGATAATGGAGAAAGTATGCAATAATATAAAAGAGAAAATCAGATATAGTAGGTATATGCTCAAACACACAAAAAGGTGGAAGTAGAGAAATCCCCAAGTGTGAGAGGAAAGCCCAAATGTGTGTCGATAACTTGAATGTGAGACCTTGAATTCTTGAAGCCTATTTTCCAATGGTGGAAACCTACAAATAGTGTGAATGTTTAAGTGCATGATGGTTGTTTTGAAGACTTAAAAGTATGTGAATTCAAATTTGAGATCCCAAGAGTGCAAGAAAGAGAAAATGACATGAAAAATGGGGTTTTTCTAATCAAACTCAGATGGAATCCCACCAAGGAAGGAATCATTTCAAAGTGTTACAATTGTAGGTTGACAGATCTATAATTCTCCAATGACTCTCTTCACGTCTGCAGATTCACGATTGTGAGTATGACACACACGTGTCTGGTGCTGCCAGGGCTTTCTTGCATGGATTTTTCATTGAGCAATGAGTTCATAAATTACATGGCTGGATGAGGGTGACAGAGTTGTGTCTTAAACTAAAGGGGGACAAAATGAAAAAATAGATTTTACACTAGGGTGTAAAATTAAAGCCATTATATTTTTCCCCCACTTTAGCAATCATATTATCCGTTAGTAGAGATGCAAAGCTAAAGTAAGATAATTTACCTCACTTACCTACGTGAGTTCTATTGCATGGGGTCTCCCCTAGTTAGGAATTCCTATAGTGATGTTAAGATGAATCTAACATGCTTGGGCATGTTAGATGATAAAGACAATTGTGATAGATATCATTGATAGGTACGTCGATATAGATGGAAAGTTGTGTTATGCCAAGTCATATGATAGGGTGATTTTTGATGGTACTCTGACATGCATAGTGAATTCTAAATAGGTATGTGATATGGAGGATTTGATAGTGTGTTGACAAGCATATAAAATGCTAGATAGGCATGTGATAGGGTGATTTAGACACAGTGCACCAACACATGTAGAGTTGAGATAGATAGGCGTGTGATAGGGTGACTTAGTGCACTGACATATGTAGTATTTATCTAGATAGGTGTGTGATAGGATGGCCTAATATCATTGTTTATATGTATAGTGTTGAGATAGATAGGTGTATGATAGGGAAAGACCTAAGATATAGATTAGTGGCTTGGCATCCACTAAGATGAGATGGTGGTTTGGCCTCCACTAAGGAGAGTGTTGTTAAAATTTGCATATCTTTAAGGAAAATGTTGTGGTGTAGAGACATCATTAGTAAAGATAAATAATGCATGAAAAAAACATAGCCCCTCCTTGAGATGAGTTATTCTTGTGATATTGCTATCAGGATTTAACTGTGTAGTTTTTTTAGTCAAACTCATTGACCCATGTTTCATCAGTTAATGGTTTTTATTATCATTGATGTAAACTTGATATCATCTGTATGGTCATGACCATAATGCCAAAGACTTCAAAGAACCAAAGGAATAAAGGTTATGCTTTTAGAAATACATAAATTTCAAGCATTCACTTAGTGACAAACAACACCGACGAAGTGCACACCATTAGTAAAGGCAAAGAAGAATAGTCATAGTGATACCCGACGATCAGAAGAAAATGTTGCCCGATGAATAAAAACCATAGTGATGCCTGACGAGCAAAGTCAGAAGGTTTCCTGACGAGTAAAATTCCAATGATGCCCAGTAGAAGGAGATCATGAAGCTAACTGGAGTCTCACTTATGGAATTGTCAGTTGTCACTGACAACTAACTACAGAGGTGACTGACGGAATAGAGAGTTTAGAAAATGACAAAATATCTAGCTA
Source organism: Thuja plicata (assembly GCA_018584345.1). NCBI lineage: Eukaryota > Viridiplantae > Streptophyta > Pinopsida > Cupressales > Cupressaceae > Thuja > Thuja plicata. The sequence goes on along the minus strand of MU228066.1, from coordinate 151,314 downwards.
GCAAGAGCTAAAGATAGACTTAACTAGTTGTTTTCTTTTTTTTATTCAACTAGATATAAGTGATTGATTTAAAGATGATTTGTATAGTTGGCAAGAAGATAATTACGAGACAAATCAGGAGTTATTCTTCAAATCAAATTGGCTAGATTGTTTTTCACACCAAGAATCAAGAATCAAGAAACAGTGAATATCATATCTATATAAGAGACAATCTTAATTCATTTACGAATGGGATTAAGGGGAGAGAATAGAAAGAGGATGCTGAAGAGATACTGATGAAGAAAAACTTCATATAGTCCTGATTAATCAAGCTGAAGGAGAGCTAAGGAATTCAGTAGAAACTGACAAATAGTGAAGCACAACATCACAGAGCAGAAAGTGTGGAGCACAAAGAATTGAATTGATACATTGATCAGAGAGGTAATGTACTTATATAGATCTAAAAATCTGCAATTCAAAGTTGTTTCATGAATAGGTCATAGTCTTTCAGTTTAACCATTGAAGCATCAATTCTCTTAACAGAGAAGGACTTAACAGTCTTATATATTGAGGTTGATTCATGAAAGTAGCATTGGATTTCCCAGATACCTATTGACAGTCTAAGAAGGAGGTTGATTCAAGGATGGTACCAATAGATGCCTGATACTAAGTGACAACCTCTATGTATAAAATCCTCTAACAAGGTCACACTTAATAGTGTGTTTGTAACCTTTAACAGGGTTGGTTCCTAACATGGCTCACTTCAAAAGAGTGAAAATTTGGGGTACCGATCTCAGTGGTTTTTCCCCTAACAGCCCTAAAAAGGTTTTCACATTAAAAATTCATGTGTTATGTGTGTATGATTCATTTCTTTGCTGTTTTGTATTTGACATAGTTAACACTGGATTGTTCAATATACTCTACTTATTTACTGAGTTTTGGTATATAGTTATACTGCTTATCGGTAATCAAGGACAGTAAGGACAGACAAAGAAAACCAATAGATAGTTAAATCATTATTAGTGTTTAATGGAATGCATCTTGTATGGACATAATAATATGAGCTTTATTGATTGGTGGTTAAGTTTGAAGGATAAAAGTTTGAGGCCACTGATTCACCCTCACCCCCCCTCTTAGTTATTACTAACAATTGGTATCAGAGCTTGTGTGCTTAGAAAGGAAGGTTTCAAGACCTAAGTCAAGATCACAAGATGAATAGATGAGATGTGCCCAAGTTGAACAAAGACAACTTTTCTTCATGGAAAACTAGGATAAGACTCCACTTATCAGGTATTGGTAATGATGTTGCTCAATTCCTAGATATTGAATATGTGTTTCCTACAGGAGCATTGATAGTAGATCAATTGAGAGAGAAGCATGAACATAACTGCATGGTTATAGAGCTTTCTTCCTCACTCTTTGATGTTGAATTTGAAGATGTCAAGGATTGCAAAACTACAAAGAAGATGTGGGACAAATTGAAGCTTGTACATGGAGGTGATACAAATGTTCTGAGAGCTAAGGCAGAAAGCCTTAGAGGAAAATTTGATGATCTCAGAATGAAAGAAGGAGAAAACATCACACAATACAACACAAGAATGAAAGAATTAGTCAATGTTATATGAGGAGTTGGAGGTACACTTGAAGATGAGATAGTGGTAAGTAAAATATTGAGAACCTTACTGCCTATATATGCTATTAGAGTTTTTTCCATTCAAGAAGTGAGAGAAGTAGAAAACAATACAGTTACTCTTGATAGTTTAATTGCTAGACTGATTTCATTTGAGATGAATAACTTTGATAATAGTGTTTTACTAAACTTAGAGTCTGCGTTTAAGTCTTCTATGAGAATAAGAAAATCAAGTCATAGACACACATCTAGAAGAGATATTGAAATTGAAAGTGAAGAAGAAGATCTAGATGAAATATAAGCACTTGTGGCTAGAAGAATAAAAAGAGGCAAAGATAAATACAAAGGCAAGTTACCACTTATATGCTTTAATTATAAAGAGATTGGACACTTTGTTGTAAGATGTCCTAATAGAAGAAAATATGACAGAAGTAATGGCAGATCTTTTGAGAAGAAATCTGACAAACGTGATAAAAAATATTATAGAGGTTACCAAAAATTAGAAAGAAGAGATACCCAAGACTACAAGGACAAAGGCAAGAAAGCTAGCTACCTAGCTGCTTTCAAAGATGAAGATACTGACATCGAACCCGATGAAGACATCGAGATGGTATTTGTGGTTGTAAAGGATGATTCAGATGAAGATGAAAGGTATGTAGAAACTACACTCATATCTAAGGTTAGCAATAATGACATATGGATTATAGATAGTGGCTCCACTCACCACATGACCAGTGACAAAGAAAATTTGAATACTTTTAAGTATTATAATGGTGGTACAATAAGAATGGGTAATGATACACCTTGTCCAGTTGAAGGTAAAAGAGCTATAATGTTGAATAGACTGATTAAATGTGAAAATGCTTATTGGGTAAAAGGATTGAATTATAATTTGTTGAGTTTTTCTTAGCTAAATAATTTAGGTCACAGAGTAGCATTTGAGAATAAGAAGGCAAAGATCTTCAATGAATCAGGGAGAGTGATTGGTACCGGTGAACAGACAAAAGGTAACTTATTCTATCTAAATGATACTAAAACCAATTGCTTAATGACTAGAAATGAAGACATATGGTTGTGGCACGAAAGAATGTGTCATGTGAATTTTGACAACATGATGAAAATAAGCAGAAGGAGAAATGTAAGAGGCTTACCAACGATGACAAAGCCAGACAACATCAGGTGCAAAAATTGTTGAAAAGGTAAAATGACAAAGTCTAGTTTCAAAAGTAAAACCCATACATCTAATGATATTCTAGAATTAGTCCATACTAATATATGTGGACCAATGAGGACAAAGAGCTATTATGGAGATAGATATTTTATTCTCTTTGTTGACAATTACTCTAGAATGATGACAATTATGTTTATAAAATATAAATTTGAAGCATTCAAGATGTTTAAAAGGTATAAGGCTATGGTAGAGAAATAAAGTGGTAAGGGTATGAAATGTTTGAGATCAGATAGAGGAGGAAAATTTATATCAGATGAATTCACTAATTTCTGTAATGAGCATGGTATAAAAAGATAGGTTTATGCACCAAGAACACCACAACAAAATGGGATTGCTGAGAGAAGGAATAGAGAAATAGTTGATTGTGAAAGAACAATGATGATAGAGAAAGCCATCACCCAAGTCTTCTAGAGGGAAGCTGTCAGTACTTCTATCTACACACTGAATAGTGTACAATTGAAGGACACAAAGAAGACACCTTATGAGCTATGGTATGGTAAAACACCCAATGTAAGTTACTTCAAAATATTTGGTAGTCAATGTTATATCTTAAAGGATGATAGAAATGGAAGGCTTGATGCCAAAAGTTATGAAGGTATCTTTCTAGGGTATTCCACCAAAAGCAAAGCTTATAAATGTCTTATCAAGGCTTCTAACAAAATTGTTTTAAGTGGAAATGTAAAGATAAATTAATTTGCAGAAAATAATGAGCTAGAAAGAACAAAAGAACTAGAGGACTACAACAAGTTTATATATAGTGAAGAAATCAAAACTCTTCCCAAGCAGCAATTCTTAATTCTAGAACAACAGAATGTTGCAACCGACGGTCAGACTGCAATTACCGACAGACAGGATAATGATCAAAATAATGTGCAAGGTGATGAAGAAAAGAATGAAGATGAAAATATTGATCAAACTGATACACAAAGAGATGAACATGTACTTGCAATATATGTAAGAAGGAACCATCTAGAGATCCAAATCATAGGAGATAAGAAAGATGGTACAAGAACAAGAAGTAAGTCTTTAAACTCAAATTGTTTACTTTGTGAGTTTGAGCCAAACTCTGTCAATGTTTCACTTGATAATGAAGAATGGATAAGTGTTATGAATGATGAGATTGAGAAGATTGAAAAGAGCAAGATATGGTCACTTGTGCCAAGACCAGATGACAAGAATGTCATCGGTACTAAATGGATATTCAGGAATAAGCTGAATGAGAATGAAGAAGTCACAAGGAATAAAGCAAGACTAGTATGCAATGGGTATGCACAAGAGGAAGGTGTAGACTATGGACAGACCTTTGCACCAATTTCTAGGCTAGAAGGTGTAAGAATACTACTTTCTTATGCTGAATTCAAAGGATTCAAGCTATATCAAATGGATGCGAAGTCTACATTCCTGAATGGAATACTTGAAGAAGAGGTATACATTGAGAAACTAGAAGGGTTTGTCGATCCAGACAAGATAAAAATGGTATGTAGAATTCAAAAAGCCTTGTATGGATTGAAACAAGCTCCTAGAGCCTGGTATGAATGACTGCATTCCATTCTTATAAGTATTGGATTTGTAAGAACTAGTGAAAACAGTAATCTTTATTTAAAGGAAGATACTGATGCTAACACCTTGATTGCTGAAATATTTGTTGATGAAATCATATTTGGAGGCAATGATATGCTATGAAAATCATTTTCTAATGAGATGAGAAAAGAGTTTGAGATGTCAATGTTTGGAGAGATCAAGTTCTTTCTTGGTTTACAGATCATTCAACAAAGTGAAGGTATTTTCATTACACAGTCTAAATACATCAAAGAGGTCCTGAAAATATTCAAGATGGAAGATTCCAAACCAGTTGGAACACCAATAGCTACTGGATGTAAGTTTGACAAAGGAGGACAAGACAACAGAGGTAAATTAGACTTTGTACAGATCAATGATTGGAAAACTCATGTATTTTGTACACACTAGACCAGATATTGCACATGCAGTAGGAATTGTTGCTAAATTTTTTGCTAACCCTAGGGAATCACATATGACTACTGTGAATAGAATTCTAAGATATCTAAAGAATATTGAGGAGTTTGTCTTATGGTATAAAAGAGAAGGAAAATTTGAAGTTAAGGTGTTTACCAACGTTGATTGGGTTGGAAATCTTGATGACCGAAAGAGCACAACTAGAGGAGCATTCTTTATGGGTGACATACTTGTCACATGGATAAGCAAGAAGCAAGGATGCATCTTTTAGTCTACTACAAAAGCAAAGTATGTTGATGCTGCTACAAATTGCTCAAATATTGCATGGATCAAATAGTTGCTGGAAGGTATGCATATGAAGATCTCAGAACCAGTGATTATCTATTGTGATAACACCAATACAATAAACATTTCCAAGAATCCAGTCATGCATTCTAAGACTAAACACATTTCTATCAAATATCATTATTTGAGAGAACAAGTTCAGGAAAAAGAAGTGATACTTGAGTATGTGCAATCAAAAGAACAATTAGCTGATATCTTCACCAAGCCACTGCCCAAGGATACATTCGAGTACTTGAGAAAGAGACTAGGGGTCAAATCCTTATCTACTAGTGAGTAAAAGACTGAAGGCTGCATCAACCTACATATTATTAGAAAATCATACATGTTGATGAAAGAAAAGAGATGAACTTCAAAGCTACATCTATATATAGATAGGTATATATCAAAATCGAGCACCAGAGCATATTGATGTATTGATGATGGATAAGGGAAATTCAAGGAATAGATTATGGATGGAGAGAAAATATTGTTTGACATAAATGTCAGATATCTATGAGATATTTGTTTGGAATTGTTGTCAAAGGGAGAGAGATTATCCATATTATCACATATTTCTAGAAAGAGAGAAAGATTATTCATTATCACATTACTCCAACAGGGAGCAATTATATCCTAAGGGAGAGAAATTGTATGGAAAGATTACACAAAGACAGAGTTGCTGACAAGAGAAAAAGACATCAAAAGAGAAGAAAAGTTAAGGGAGATAAATTGACACAAGGAAAGGACACAACACATCAAAAGATAGAGAGCTACAAGAATCAAATCTAAGCTAAAACAGAGCTTACCAATGGCCAGACATTTATCAGTTTACAGAACAAAAAGATTGGTAGTTAATGAATCTCAGCTGTTGTATTTCATATTGTATTAGAAATAGTATAGTGTGATAATATAGTATGTTTCCATCAATGCAAAAGGGAGAGATTGATGACATGTAACTAATTGGATGTTTGACAATGTTAAGTTGGAGATAATGCAAGGCATTAAATTAGTTAATGGTTTGTATTGTTATTGATGTCAACTTGATATCATCTATATGGTCAAGAACATAATGCGAAAGACTTCAGAGAACCAAAGGAATAAAGGTTATGCTTTTAGCAATAAATAAAATTCAAGTATTCACTAAGTGAAAAACAACACTGACAGAGTGCACACCATCGGTAAAGGCAAAGAAGAATCGTCACAGTGATACCTAACGATCAGAAGATAGTGTTGCCCGATCAAGCAAAACCACAGTGACGCCCGACAAGAAAAGTCAGAAGATTTCCCGATGAGTAAAATTCCAATGATTCCCAACAGATGGAGATCATGAATCTAACTAGAGTCTCACCGATAGAACTATCAGTTGTCACCGACAACTAACTACAGAGGTGACTGACAGAAGATAGAGTTTAGAAAATGACAAAATATCTAGCTAGCAAGAGCTAAAGATAGACTTAACTAGTTTTTTTATTTGTTTTATTTGACCAGAGATAAGTGATTGATTGAAAGATGATTTGTATAGTTGGCAAGAAGATAATTATGAGATAAATCAGGAATTATGCTTTAACTCAAATTGGTTGGATTGTTTTTCAAGCCAAGAATAAAGAATCAAGAAATAGTGAATATTATGTCTATATAAGAGACAAGCTTAATTCATTTATGAATGGGATTAAGGGGAGTGAATAGAAAGAGGATACTGAAGAGATACTCATGAAGAACAAATTCATAAGTCCTAATCAATCAAGCTGAAGGAGAGCTAAGGAATTCTATAGACACTGACGAATAGTGAAGCACAACATCACAGAGCAGAAATTTTGGAGCACAAAGAATTGAATTGATACATTGATCAGAGAGGTAATGTACTTAAATAGATCTGAAAATTTGCAATTCAAAGTTGCATCATGAACAGGTCATAGTGTTTTAGTTTAACCATTGAAGCATC
>MU228066.1:121044-144184 GCA_018584345.1 Thuja plicata | reverse complement strand
AGGTACATCCCAAGGAGTGCCAAAAAGGTTGATTCATGAAAGTAGCATTGGATTTTCCCGATACCTATTGATAGTCTAAGAAGGAGGCTGATTCAAGGATGGTAGCAATAGATGCCTGATACTAAGTTACAACCTCTATGTATAAAATCCTCTAACAAGGTCACACTTAACAATATGTTTGTAAACTTTAATAGGGTTGGCTCCTAACAGAGCTCACTTTAGAAGAGTGAAAATTTGGGATACCAGTCCCAGTTGTTTTTCCCCTAATAGGGTTTCCAAATTTAAAATTCATGTGTTATGTGTGTATGATTCATTTCTTTACTATTTTGTATTTGACATAGTTAAAACTAGATTGATCGGTATACTTTGCTTATTTACTGAGTTTCGGTAAATAGTTATACTACTTATCGGTAATCAATCAGAATAACAACAAAAAAAAGGAAAAATGATAGATAGTTAAATCATTATTAGTATTTCATGGCATGCATCTTGTAGGGTCATAATAATATAAGGTTTATTGATTGGTGGTTAAGTTTGAAGGATAAAATTTTGAGGCCACTGATTCAGCCCCCGCCCCCCTCTCAGTTATTAGTAACATAATCCATCTGTCATGAGAATGAATGGAACACTTAGCACTCATTGGATCTAGGTGATTCTCACAAGGGTGAAGCACTCAGACTTTCTAGGAGGTCACCCATCCCATTAATATTGCATTAAGCATTCTTAACTATGAAGTTTCCTCCATGGTTAAACCCACTCTTCTTGCAACCCATTTGAAAACCCTTCACCAAGTGTAGTGTCTTATGAACCATTCATTAAAAATCCCCTTAAGATCATTAATTGATAAGTAGGAGATATTTTCCACAGAAAGTCAAATTGTGATATTGCTATCAGGATTCAACTATGTAGTTTTTTTATTTAAACTCATTGACCCATGTTTCATGAGTAGTGGTTCACATGAACCTAGCTCTCATGAGAATGAATAGAAAACTTAGCACTAATTGGATCGAGGTGATGCTCATAGAGGTGAAGAACTGAGACTTCCCAGGAGGTCACCCATCCCAGTACTACTCCAACTCGAGTGTGCTTAAATATGAAGTTTCCTCCATGGTTAAACCCTCTCTGCTTGCAACCCCATTTGCAAATCCTTCACCAACTTTTGTGCCATATGAACCATTCATTAGAAATCCCCTTAAGCTCATTAATTGATAAGTAGGAGATATTTTTCAAAGCAAGTGAAATTGTGATATTGTTATTAGGATTCAAATATGTAGTTTTTTTAGTCAAACTCATTGACCCATGTTTCACGAGTAGTGGTTCACATGAACCCATATCTCATTAGAATGAATGGAACACTTATCACTCATTATATCTAGGTGATTATCATAGAGGTGAAGCACCAAGACTTCCTAGGAGGTCACCCAACCCAGTACTACTCCAGATCGAGCGTGCTTAACTACAAATTTTCCTCCATGGTTAAACCCACTCTTCTTGCAACCCTATTTGCAAAACTTTCACCAAGTGGTGTTCCTTATGAACCATTCATTAGAAAGCCCCTTAATATAATCAATTGATAAGTAGGAGATATTTTCCACAGCAATTCAAATTGTGATATTGCTATTAGGATTCAATTGTGTAGTTTTTTATTCAAATCCATTGACCCATGTTTCATGAGTAGTGGTTAACAAAAACCCATCTCTCATAAGAATTAATGGAATACTTATCACTCATTGGATCTAGGTGATGCTGATAGAGGTAAAGCACCGAGACTTTCCAGAAGGTCATCCAACCTAGTACTACTTTATTTTGAGCATGCTTAACTATAGAGTTTCCTCCATGGTTAAAATCACTCTGCTTCCAACCCCATTTGAAAAACCTTCACCAAGTGTTGTTCCTTATGAACCATTTATTAGAAATCCATTTAATCTCATCAATTCATAAGTAGGAGATATTTTCCATAGAAAGTCAAATTGTGATATTGCTATTAGGATTCAACTGTGTAGTTTTTGGAGTCAAACTCATTGACCCATGTCTCATGAGTAGTGGTTCACATGAACCCGTCTCTAATAAGAATGAATGGAATACTTATCACTCATTGGATCTAGGTGATTCTCACAGAGGTGAAGCACCAAGAATTCCCAGGAGGTCACCCATCCCAGTACTACTCTAGCCTGAGAATTCTTAACTATAGAGGTTTTGCAAATGGGGTTGCAAGCAGAGTGGATTTAACCATGGAGGAAAATTTTTAGTTAAGAACACTCAATATGGAGTAGTACTAGGATGGGTGACCTCTTGGGAAGTACCGATGCTCCTCCTCTATGTGAATCACCTAGATCCAATGAGTGTTAAGTGTTCCATTCATTTTCATGAGATATGGGTTCATGTGAACCTCTACTCATGAAACATGGGTCAATGAGTTTGAAGAAAAATTCCACACAGTTGAATCCTCACTTGTTGTGGAAAATATCTCCTACTTATCAATGGGTCATGCTGCTTAGGGGTGAGCATATCTCATCCAAGAAAGTAAGAGGAGATAAGATGAAATATTAACATTCAAGATGTTGTTTTCTATCACATCCTACAAAAATACATAGGGAGATCCAATAGGATTGGCATCAGAACATAGAAGTGAGGACAAAAGTCCACTCACTAGATATTTCATCACTACCATTCAGACACAGATATGAAGAAAGACACATAAAAATAGAAAATAAAATTTTGGGTCAACATGGAAGGGGTACCTAAATGCCGCAAACACTTTTCATCATCCCCAAATTTTAAATTCAAAATCACGACATATAGAAGAATAAGATAACATGTAGAAGAAGGTTTACAATTGAAAACCTCATATTTATAGGTACCAATATAGTACAAGGGTCCTTTGGGAGGGAATAATGATAAAACACATGTGTACTGGAGAACACATATGAACACATGCTAATCTACATATGTAGAAGCATTTCTGACCCTCATAGGTCATCCATCAATAGATTGCCATCCTCCCAATCTTTACCATATGGGGAGGGAGGTCGACACTGCAATAGTATGGCGGTAAGAATGGTCCTAGGAATCTTACTAGCAGCCAGAGTTAGGGATGATGCATTTGACAAGTCCTCATTTAGAATCTCAACTATGGCAAGTGATAGGGATTGTGTGAAGATTGTTGTCAACAATGAAATATCATCTAGAGAGTCAAAAAGGAAAGCATCAGTTCTTGTAGGGGACTCTCATAGAAAAATTAATGAAGAAGCTTCCCCATCTAGCTCTGCAAAAGGAACAAAGATGAACTCAAGAGAAGCTGAAGCTTGTTCCATAATGAGAATAAATGCAGAGAGTGGATCTGTAGGAGTAGACTTGTGGTGTCTAAATTTTTGGACTGAACCCTATTAAAGCTTGCACTTGCATGATGGAAGTGTGGTCCTCTGATCTACTATGGCTAGTGTTAGGATGGCTAGGAAGCTAGCATGGAAATGGTGGGAAAGTGATGTAGAGATGGATAGAGTGGGCATGAAGGTGCTAGGTACAACCTTTGTGTGTAGTATGTTCACATGCTTAGCGAATGGAGGAAAATATGGTAATGAAGTAATGAGAGGTGGCTCTTGTGATGGCGAGAGGAAGACTTGGACACCCTTGGTGTGAGGCCCAATAGTCACTCCTAGTGCATGGGAAGCGTAACAAAAGTAGTAGAGGGATGAGGAGAAACAAATATTGGAGAGGAGTTGGACCTAGAAGAAGATGTGGGAATAGACATATGCCCTGAGGATGCACTATATTCCTTTTCCATGGACTCTTGAGATAGAGACCTCTCCCACCTACATAGCTTAGGTTCATGTGCAAGTTGGTTTTAGCATTTATGTGGGCTCGGCTGAGGTGGTAGTGAAGGCATAGCCATCCTAATCCATAGGATGGATTGGTTGTGCTATGGAAGACACCATGGAGGGTCCAACTAATGAAGTAGGAGGTGGATTTGTAGATCAAGGAATCGAGGGCTTAGTCACGGGTGACCTTCCCTTTTTTTCCATAAGGGCATCTAGGGGAAGATGACGTGCTCTCATAGGTTGAGTATTCGGTGCTAAGGGTGATGGTTCAGTCTTATGGGGCTTCCTACCCTCTCCATAAATGGTGGGGTGAGGAATTTTTAAGATGATAGGAATGATAGGTGGCAAATGTACCTTGGGTTTATGCAATATAGGTGCCTTTCCTTTATTGTTATGTGAAGTGCACATGGGATCAAAAGGCACCAGTGAGGGTTGTGAAACACTTTGTGGTCTACAAGGCTTCCCATGAGGCACATGATTCTTTTGGACCCCTAAAAAAAATGGGTTGACAAAGTAGCACGTTGAGCCTCATGAGAGGGGGGGACATCTGAAGTAGCCATAACACTTATATGCTTGATATGCAAGCAATTCAAAATCTTGTCAAGGATATAGGGGCCCAATTGCCTTAGGATACAAATGATCAAGAGTGAATCCCCCATGAGATACCAATGGATGGTAACCATTTTCTTACACCATATGGATATTCCCTTCATGTAGGAGTGTTAGATATTTGTGAACCACTAATGGGACAACTCCCATGGATGTTAGCTAAGGGATACCTAGCTTGATCTAGAAGAGATCTTATTTAGGAATCATAATGAAAGTGGTGAAGATAGAGTTGGGTCCCACATAGATGGTTAAGGTGGTATATCCCAAGGGAGGTAGGGACATTTCATCATGTGTATGGATGACCGCATCATAGTCATCATATTTCCCATGGTTTAACCCATTGACGAAAAGTGCCTCCTCTGTAATGACATAAACTTGGCTTGAAGGATCCATCAAGACACCCTTTATGGAAATTTCATTGATGGAAGCCAAGATAAAAAGAGGAGAGGGACCTCTTTTGTAAGGCTCATCCAAAGGGGTGAAATATATGGTCATTTCAAGCACCCTTCAGGGTTGTGAGGAAATACATGTGATGGTCACCATATTCACATAAGGACTGTCACTCATCGATGGTGGAGATGAGGAGTAAGTTAAGATGAAGTTATATGTGTGTGGTGGAAAAATATCAATATAGATCTATAACTCACTATTCACCTTGTCCACAGATTTCTTTTCCTTAGGCTTCTTCTCATCCACTTAAATTATGCCTCTGTCAATATGGTCTTGTACTAGGTGTCATAGACAGAAACAACTCTTAGTATCATGATCATTTACACAGTTGTAGTGGCAATAATTTGAACCATCATACCATCGGGGATAAGGGAGATTATTAGGGAGAGAGACCTAATTTTTGGAAGCATTATTAAGTTCTCTTTGAGAAACTTTTGTAAATGCTCATTATTTCCATTATTTCCATAGGATTCAGCGATTCTAGTGAATACTTGATTCACTTGCGGGTCTTTTTTTAAGTAGTTTCTCTCATATCTTGGTTCATATAGTTCCATGACACTAGCCAAAAACTTATTCTTGCAATATCCTCTTGTCATTGAGAATCTACCATAAGCGTTTGAGGAGGTATCCCAAAACTAAGCTATGGTGTGCTGATAATCAGTTAGAGCACTGCAAAGACATGTGAAGTTCTAATACATGTTCAAGGAAAACATTTCCCTTAGTGTCAGTTGTAGGTTTCCAATGAACATCCTTTGGAGATCGACATTTGGTAGGGTATAGGGAACCCTTTTGGAAATAGACTGATATCTTGAGATAAAGTTTGTCACCTTCACATTTGGCTTCTACTTGGAATGAACAAGATAAAAAATAGTGACCTTGCTACCAATTTTTGCTTGGAAGCATGTGAGAAAGGCATATATTAGGTGATCTAAAGTTCTGATAAAATAGTCTAAAAGGGAATTATGCCATTCAATGGTGGTTCCTTTAAGGGACAACAAGAATAGATTAAGTAATGCATATTCTATTGTGTGTTAATCATTGCACTAATTTAAGGAGTCAATATGGATTTGGGGGTCCCCTTCACCACTTTAACTTTCAGACTTCAAGGACTTAGCCCCTGAAGGAACCTTAGTATTTAACACTTGCATAGTCAATAGACTGCGACGATAAAATGGAGTTAAAGAGCTCTAATTAGTCATAGTCAAAAGATTAGCTATTTTTTGTTGTAGTTGAACCATATTTTTCAATATGGCATTTAGGATGTGATTGTTAGCTAGTGGAGGAGGATGAGGAGGAGGAGGGGAAAATGATCCACTATGAATTGTTCCTCCACTAGTGCGTCTAGGGTTAGCACTAGTGTTTTGTGATTCAAATCCAAAAACATTCATGTTTATTGTGATAGAGGGGCCTAAACCTCCTCTTGAGACATTTTTTCTACCATCACCAGGAGTGGTGTTGGTAGAAGGTTCCACCATGTGCATGAAGGCTCTAGGTATGGTGAGATCTATCTTTTCTCGAGTTGGGCCTAGGTGCTTTACATCTTTACTAGGAGTAGGAAGAGGTATGTTCTCTTGCACTATCTATCCTATTGTAAGGAGCACTTGAAGGCCTTCCTTGTTTGACACCAATAACTCCCTCACATTGTAAATGGTGTTCCTTGCCTAAGGGTGAGCACCTTATTCCTTTAGAAATTTTTTGAACTTTTCCAAATTCTCCTCCAAAGATTGGACCTTCTCAAATTAAACCATAAGAGTTGAATCTCGGTCCACTTCTATTTGGGATTCAAGTGGAGAGTTGATAGGTGTATTGTGGTGGGATCTAGATCTATGGGAACTAGTACCCCCAAAGAAGGATCTAGATAGGAAATGGGATCTGATAAGATTGTTCAAGATCATGTTACCAGAAAACATTGGTCCTATAGTTGTGGGACTATATCAATCAATAGGGACTCTCTTCCTTGCAGATCTTCAAACAATTGATCATGTCATAGTCTGGGTTGTAAATCTCGTAGAGATTCACCATGTCAAAAATTTTAGCAAAGACACTAGATTTCATGTCAAGTTCACCAAAATGTGGGTAAGAAAAGGAGCTATTCAAGCATATCACCTACCCCTCAATCTTGGTCTATAATGTTTAGTGAAGGTGGGAAAATTGCAAGAGGAGAAAAATTAGGCACATTAGATGGAACAATAGCCAGTTCTAAACAAGGACCATCTAGTAAAGTTGGTTCACTTTGTTCATCACTAGGACTAAGAGATAATTGGTGTGAAAACATAATTGGAAAATCATGATTGACATTAATAGTCTGATACATGTCACCAGAATCACTAGCATGAATATAATTGTTAGTTGCATCAACAACATCATCATCTAAAGTATCTTTATCATACAAATTAATCATGACAGAATCCAAGATATGAATAGAATTATCATGTTTTTTCAATCTCATCTTTATCAAATTGGAGTCCTCCCTTGGTCTATGCATAGGTTGGTCAAATGGAATCAAATCATCAATAGAACTTTTTAGGGGAGGAAAGGATTTGGGAAGCACACTCATGTGCTCTAGCATTATTGTTTTGAAGGTGATCATAGGTACAATGGTTATCTTTTTTCTTGCTAGAGATTTTATTTGGATTGGGATCAACCAACATCAAATCTTTTTCTTCCTTAGGGTGAAGAACTAAAGAAACCTCACTAGGTTGAGTGATAAGATGGGTAAAAGTTTTGTAGGTTATAGGAAGTGGAATAAAAGCTTAAAGAGGGGGTGTAGGTGGTGAAGGAAGGAGTCTAGGTTAGGGGAAATGAGATGAAATATCCTTAGGATTACTAAGTTCACAAATATTTTGGATTTTTTATTTCTGATAGGATCAAAAAAGATTGTCTTTGTGAGGGTGAGTGGGTTGAGGTATAGAAGGCCAAAATAATTAAAGATCAACTTGTTGCCAAGTTTACTCCCAGGGAGTATATGGCTTATTTTGTGTCGTCACTATGGCAACAAAGTCATATGATGTTTTGACAGTAAACTATGAAGTGAAAATTGACTAAGTGTAGAAGACAACAGAATAGTGACTTGCAATTGATCAGAGGATCAACGCACATGCATATGATCACATTAGAATATGTGCATTCAGAATTAAGCTCTATGGTATGTTATTAAGCTTACCCTATATACACATGGTATGCAATGGAAGTATGAACAAGTTACAGAAAAAACAAGTACTCCAGCAGTCCAGAATACAGAGTATAAAGCTGACTTCATTATTTTGATTAGCATGTAATAATTTTTTATATAAAGGCTAAGCACCTATTGTAATAAGTTTGTAATCATGTATTAAACATTGTTGTAAACATGCTTAAGGCATTTTGTTTGGAAGTGTTGTGAATGTTGTTTTTAGGCCGACTAAGGTTTTGTTTATAGTCGCATCTATTCAGGCATAAACACACACACACACACACACACACACACACACATATATATATATATATGCAATGTAAAGATATATTTCAAGTGTCAAAGAAATAGTTAGAGAAGATATATAGCAAAGTAGTATGAAGATATCAGTATGAGATAGAGCCCTTAAAGAAGATAAGAGCATAAGCACTTAACTGGAACTGATCAGACATTTGTGTCACATACAACAGTTCATTATTGGATATAGTGCATATCTATTTTCAGGAGGTTGTAGCCTTCTTTCTCATTGAGAAGTGAGCTCTTGGATAGTAAGTCCTCACCCCTAACAATGTTGTTTGTAAAATACTCCTAATAGGGTTAGACCCTTAACCAGGTCATTGTACTTGCATTGTAAAGACTGCTCCTAATAGGGCAAAGGAACTCTAATAGGTTCATTATACAAGTACAATATTTGTGGGTACTAATTCCCAGTAGGGTTTTCCTCTAATCAAGGTTTCCCCATAATCATATTATGTGTTATGTGATCTTGTGTTATGCTTCAAGTGATATCTAATTGATTTATGTTTAAAGTTCTAAAATTGAATAATTAGATAAACACTGAAACAAAATTTTAACCACTTGAGGAGACCATGGATTCAATAGTAGTCAAACATCTAAAAAAGAATCTTGAAGCAGCCCTTGAAGATCTAGACAGATTTGAGAAAGAAAATTAGGAACTTAAGCTAAAAGTTGATGGCTCACAAATGCTTATCAAGAAACTAAGAAAAGATTTGAAAGATTGCTCTATGAATGATTTGGGGAAAATGATCAAGAAACTGAATAAAGAAAACTTATCTTTAAAGGATAAGATAGAAGAATTGAATGATTAATTAAGTGATAGCCTAATAGCTATTGAAGAGAAGAAAAAATAAAATAAACAGTTAGATGAAGAACTCATTCAAGCCAATATGAAAATCTTGGAATTGGAAAACATCAAGAATAAGATTGAATCTGAATTATCAGGAGCAAAACACAAGATTGACAAACTACACACAAGTTCTAATCTAATTCAATCACAGCTTTATACAAAAAATATAAAAGGTGATACCACTGGTATGGGATATAGTCTAGCTCAAATTGAGATCAACTCATTACAAGAAAGAAAGAAAGCTCAAACAGAATCTTCAGAAGGAAAGGAAACTGAAGAGACCAAAGCAAAACCACCAAAAGATAAGCGCGAGGCAGTCAACTATACTTGCTATGCCTATAACAAGCATGGACACTTGGCAAGATATTGTAAGAATTTAAGAACCTTCAATAGTTATTGTTACTCATACAATAATTTTGGTCATAGGTCTATTCATTGCAGAACAAATCATGGAAATCAACCTCAAAGAAACTTGTAGAACATTACATGTTAGATATGTAATCACAGTGGACACATAGGCAAGCAATGCATCATGATGAATAACAACATTATACCTCCTATCATTTGTCACTCATGTGGAAAGGCTGGACACATCTCAAGGTCTTGCAGATCAAGAACAAAAGGACAAGAGAATCCTAAGAAGTCTTTGTTTCAAGAATCAGGAGAAGTTAAGTTTGTGGAAGCTAAAGCTAACTTAGATAAAATATGGGTCAAAGTAAAGAGGGATAATGAAGAGAACAAGGAAGTAGATGCATCCTCAATGGAAGCACCTTCTACTTCTAGATAGTTGACCCTCAAGGTCTTAGGGGGAGCTATTTTAGCTCTAAACCCCTCTGTGACTGGTATACTCACCTCTGAGTATGCGCCTATGGATTCATGCATGTGATCATGAATTAAGGTTATATGCATTCATGCATTGCCTTTACCTCATTCAAAACAAAGTTTGAAATTCTCTCTATAAACCACTTTATGACAACGAGCATTAAATGTAATTAATATTTATATAAATTGGCAAAAGATCTTAAAAGCCTCACTTTGCATTTGAGATTGAAGCATTCAGTAAGTAGATAAGCATCGAGCATCAAAGCACTATAGCTTAAAGGATTAGTTGGTTTGTGGATGGATTAACAATTGGAATGGAACCCTAGTAGTTGTGTCATTTTAGAATCATTGTGAAACTCTACTTAACCATGTTGCAAGTAAGTATGGAAACCCCTGTTATATTTGACATTGTTGAAAGGAAGGGATTCATCTTTAAGAAGCATCCATTCAAGTCCATACTAGATGATGTCGAAGGAGCATTCTCTAGGACTCCACTTGGAGTCCTACATGTACAAGACATCCGTGCATTGTTTATTGAAAGAAGGAAATAGTTGGAGACAACAGTATTGCATCTCTCATGGGTTCTATGATGAAGCTAGATGATACATTCAAGGATGAATACATGCATCTCACTAATAACCCTAGCTTTGAGTATTCTAGTGCACATGAGTTCTATGAGCCAGAATGGGTGAAGATATTACTGAGAAGGATACATGATGATCTATATTGGATAGGTGAGGTTCCTATCTGCATCATTGCAGACATAATTCATGAGATGACTGGACTTCCTAAGACTGGACTAGCTCTTCCTACTAGCAAGGATGTTAAGAAGTAGGTTGAACAAGTCTTCTTATCTAGAAGTGATAGGAATGACATGACTGTTGATCCTATTAAGGAGAAAGACATCAAACTACTCACTATGATACTTGGATACAAGCTTAAGCAAGAAAGCAGACTGAATAGTGTGTCTGCAGCAACAGTTCTAGCAACAATAAGGATAGTGAGAGATAACACTCAGTACAATCTCTATGAATTATTGCGCACATAGATGATAGAGAATATCAAATCCATTAAGCATGATAAGAGAAAGATATTTAGGTTTGGTTGTTTAATCATCTAATTGTACTTCCACATTATTGGTAAAGTTGCAAATCTTTACCTAGATAGGAGCAAGCCCACTATGTCTCAGATATCACTAAAAGCTACACCAAAGAGTAGTGCAAAGGATTCTATGGACATGGATATCAAAACTTTCAGGATCAAGATGTAGAAGAGGTTCAGGATACCTAATAAAATAGTTGAGAAATACAAAGACACCATATGCTTTATGGTGGAGACCAACTGTACTTGCATGGAGGTAGTTGAGCCTAGAACAAAATGGATTCACCCTCTTGGTTACGAAGTTGAAGAACATGTTTTGGAAGGTTATGCACAAGTCCTCCTATCTGCGCCCAAGGATCCCAATGAACCTAGATGGGGTACTTACAGAGAAAAGAAAAATACAGTTGATTCTATCTTATACAGTGCTGACAAAAAAAGGAAGGCATCAAGGATTACCTAAAATATCCTAAAAGTTCATGGTGTTACTCCCACAGAAGTAAAAATAGAAAAGACTAATGATATGCCTAAGAAGAAGAAGAAGAAATCAAATGAAGATACATCTATGCCATCAACCACCATTGATCTGGAAGCATCTCCACCATCAGTACCTAGAATGATAGCTAGAATGAAGAAGCAAGTTCCCACAAGTCATCCATCCTCAAGAACTACAAGGAGCAAGGTAAAGAACACAAAAACTCCTCGTGAGGTAGGTTTTAGACCTAGTCTTAATGTCTTAAAGAAAAAAAATGTTAATGAACGAAGACTAGAATCTCTCAAAAATGTATATGACAAATATCAAGAGATAGACAAATCAAAGATTCATCCTATGATCATCTCTCACATGATTAAGTTCAAGAGGACTGTATTGGAACTCAAAACAGTCATACCAGACAAGGTATGGAACATACTTGACATATTAAAGAGGCAAGAAATTGAAGAGGATATGAGGATAAGAGAAGAAACACTGGATAGTCTTCTCCTGGTATACTCATATGATGAGAAAGCCATTCTGCTAGATTTAGTAAAGCCATACATAAGAACCAAAACAAGAACTCTCCATATCATGAACAAGGAGTATGATCTGGTTAGTGAAGATAATTAGAAAGATTTTGAGCATGTATTTCTGGATAGACATATGTATCCATCAATGGCACCTACAACTAAGGAAACTCTAGTTCCTCCAAAATAGGTTACTGAACTAGTAATTCAACATGCACCTAAGACAAGTCCACAGGTTTCAATGCCCTTAGTCCTAATAGCCTCTGATACAACAAAAGATTTTGGAGATACTATAGTGATTGATGATATGAAGATATCCATGACCGCTTTTGATAATGATATGGATAAATTTTAAAAAGCATTTGTAATCTTCGAAGAGACAGAGAAGGCATGCACTGATGACACATATTTGCAACAAGATAAATTTCCCTCTATAGATTCAATAGACTTGAATAAAGAGGAAGATAATCAAAACAATGAGACACTAGTCATGGAGATCCCATTTAAAAGTGAATGCATGGATAATATTCAGAATACCATATTCACACCATCCATTGAACCATCTACCTCATTGTTGTCAAGTTTAACTCCTGACTCAGCAAGTCTAGATGCATGGGGAGAAGAATATTTAATAAAGATTAGTGTGCTAGCCATTGAAAAAGCCAAAGAGAAACAAGTTATGAGAACCCTCTCTTCTTGGAATCAGTAAAAATTTTGAATGACCTAGTGCTTGTGGACAAGAAAGTAGGAAAAATTCAATCAATTGATGATGTAGACAACATCCTAACAAGCTTCAAAGCACATTTTACAAGCTTAGTAGACTCAGCCATGAGAATTGGAGAAGATGAGTATAAAAAGGAAAGATTAAATGAATTGGTAAAGAACTTTATCTTAGATCTAAACTCATTAAAGATTGGTGAGTCTATGTTGAAATAATTGGCAGCAAAAGGCAGGAAGGTTATAGAAAACTGCATGGACAGATGCAAACTCACCTCTGAACACATCAAAAAGATAGAGGAGGTAGATATCTTGGTTGACAATGTTAGAAAATTAGTTTAAACATCCACGCAAGACATGAACATCTGCAACAATATCTATCAAGGTCAATTGGACAAGATAGAAAAAGCTAAAATGGAGATCAGTAAGATAAGGATCAGGCAGACTCAATTGAGAAATGCACTCGCACCCTCCTTAGCAGTTCTTGATGAGAACATTAAACAGATTGATGCAACCATTGCTACCTATGATCAAGGACCTAGCATGGATTTTAAAAATATGGAAAATCTTACATATGCCTTATGTGCCCATCTCCAAACAATTGATTCACTAAAGGAATTTTGGCAGCAAGAAATGAAGAATCTATAGATAGCCTATCTAGATGTATACATGGAGTAAGTATTAAAAGACTTACAAGTTTGACACCTTTGTCATTAATGTCAAAGGGGGAGTAATGTATGTATGAGGAGAAGTGTATATATATCCAAAGAAATATATAGTATATGTTAAGAGAAGAAAATATACAGTTTTTGATGTTAGTCAATTTTGAGTAACTTAGCCACATTCCTTTCTTCCCATTAATGACAAAGGGGGAGATTGTTGGAAAATTGACTCCTAGGGATTATATGGCTTATTTTGTGTTGTCATTATGGAAAAAAATTCATATGAAGTTTTGATAGTAAACTATGAAGTGAAAATTGACTAAGTGTAGAAGACAGAACAGAATAGTGACTTGCAGTCGATCATAACATCAGCGCACGTGCATACGATCACATCAGGATATGCGCATTCAGACTTAAGCTCTATGGTATGTTATTATGGTTACCCTTTACACACATGGTATGCAATGGAAGTACATCCAAGTTATAGAAAGAACAAGTACACCAGCAGTCCAGAATACAGAGTATGAAGCCGACTTCATTATTTTGATTAGTGTGTAATAATTTTTTATGTAAAGGCTAAGCGCCTATTGTAATAAGTTTTTAATCATGTATTAAACATTTTTGTAAAAACACTTAAGCCATTTTGTTTGGAAGCATTGTGAATTTTGTTTTTGGGATGACTAAGGTCTTGTTTATAGTCATGTCTATTTAGGCATAAACATATATATATGCAATGTAAAGATATATTTGAAGTGTCAAAGAAATAGTTAGAGAAGATATATAATAGAGTGGTATGAAGATATCAGTATGAGATAGAGCCCTTAAAGAAGATAAGAGCATAAGCACATAACTGGAACTGATCACACATCTGTGTCACATACAACAGTTCATTATTGGATATAGTGCATATCTATTCTCAGGAGGTTGTAGCCTGCTTTCTCATTGAGTAGTAAGCGCTTGGATAGTGAGTCCTCACCCCTAACAAGGTTGTTTCTAAAAGACTCCTAACAAGGTTAGACCCTTAATGAGGTCATTGTACTTGCATTGTAAAGACTGCTCCTAATAGGGCAAAGGAACTTTAACAGGTTCATTATACTAGTACAATATTTGTGGGTACTAATTCCCACCAGGGTTTTCCTCTAATCAAGGTTTTCCCATAATCATATTATGTGTTATGTGATCTTGTGTTATGCTTCAAGTGATATCTAGTTGATTTATATTTAAAGTGCTAAAATTGAATAATTAGATAAACACTGATTCACCCACCCCCGCCTCTCAGTGTTTCCAACACAACTAACTCTCAAGAAACTAAGGGATGAAAAATAATATGATTAACTTTGATGATTTATCTATTGTGGGGAAATTTCACACAATTATGAATAGGAGATGCTATAACTTTCATGGAGGTGTGCCAAGGAAGACCAAATTGAACTTGAAATTGGTTGAAAGTTAGGATGACAAAAAAAGTGATGTCTAAGGTTTTACTACCAACTTCTATAGGAAAAGTAATAGAAGCATGAGTAAGATAGGTGAAACAATTACAAGTTTGAATTTCCACATTAGATTTGTCATAAAAATCACATTGCATTTGTCTTGTGAAAAGATGTTCTTCATTTATAACATTCACCATACAAGTGGGTGTTAGACTTTAAGATAACACACACAAATAAGAGGGGGGTGAATTAGTTGGGTCATAATACCATCAACGTTTAACCAACTTATAAACTTTAATATTACATTTGAATGATAAATATGTAAGCAAGATCTCAACATGGTAAACAACACATAACACCAAGATTTTTGACATGGAAACCCTGTTAAGGGAAAAAAAAAACATGGTGGGAATGGAACCCACAAGATTAATGTACTTTGTTAAAAGGAATATATCCTATTAGGACTATTACAAAGGAGAATGCACAAGAATTCAAGAACACATCCTAGAGCTCACTTCTCAAATACAAGAAGGATCTCAATCCCAAGGAAGGCTCACTACCTTACAACTATCTATCATAGAGGACGTACTATCTAGAATCATGAACTTACAAAAAATATCTCTCATATGCTAAAAAACTTCCAATAAAGTGCAACAAATCTTTTCTTGATTTGCAGATTCCACTCATACCTCTTTTCTTAAGAATCGTATACTCACACACTCTTTCAAAATTATAAATTATTACATATATATACATACTAGATCAATTTATCCCAATTATGTTGGCGAGGGACCTAATTACAAACCATTAATTTATTACATCTCAATACTCAATGCAATACATTGAATGTCAGCTAAGACATAACAAGGATCCATACCAAAATCCTCGAACATGCTCTATATATGTAGATCACACCATAATCCTTCACAACATTCTATATCACCAAGTCAGACAAGAATAATAAGAACATCAACATGCCACAAGAAAAATATTCAAACCCGATCACATAATCTAATGTGATCCAACAACACAAATAAGACATGGTCAAGAAACATTACAAAGCAATGTGAAATACCAAGACATCATTAGGAACAAATCTGTCATAGAATTCAGTCACTTCTCTGCTTTTTTCATCAAGAACATTAATCAACATCCAGTGTCATAAAAGAAAAATATCTTTATCGTTGATCATGAACCACCCAAGCTGAGGACACACATCCATTTGTTGAACTTTCCACCAGGTTAGAAACCAAGAATATTCCTAAACTCGTCTACACCAAACTAATAATTGAAATGATGTCATAGACTGAACAACCAAAATATTTTTCTTTGATTAATCTTCCATCTCTCCCTCTCTCTAAAATCATCATCTGAACCTTTTACACTTAAACATAGTCAAGTATGTACATCCCTAAATACAATTCTACGATCACAAAAATATATCTTCAATATAGTAACCGTATCATAGAAATCATCTGACTGAACATACTAGGAACATTATCTCTAACAGTAGGAATATGTTGACATCTATGATAAAAAATAATGTCAACATATATATGCACAATCTAAACAATAGCCAAACAATCTCCAATAGTGGCATCTATAAGGACACCAAGGGAAAGAATACCATTAACTTTTCCAACAAATTTTAGACATCTAAAAATGTCCTTGGGTACACTTAATAATAAAAGTTAATTTAATTAATGTCTATTATTAAGATAGTTAATTTTGATTAGTTAATTATACTTGTTATATTCTTCTATCTATATATTTTAATTAATTTAATTAAATAGGTTCATTCTTCTAAGGTGTTTAAATGCAATTTAAATACTCTCTCTTAATATATTAAATCCTATTTAATATATATGATTTTTGAAAAAACCACTTTTAAACAAATTTATAATTTGTTTATTCCCCTCATTTATCCCACTTGCTTCTAAACTTTATTTAAATTAATTTAAGTTAATTGAAATCCTAAACTTTACCTATGACCTAGTGTACACCTATCACTCTCATCCCTTTAAGCCTACTAACTAATTAATCATGACTATTTACACTAATTTTGGGATTCCTAATGTACTTAGCATTAATTGGTTTCTCACACATATGTAAGTAACCCATCCCAAGGATTCACCCAAGTTCCTTAAGTTCTTCAAAAAATCTCATACACTCTTGTCCCCAACTCCTTTCTCCAATGTTGTTCGCACATGTGTGAAAAATCTTGAGCCTCTCAAACTTTAAAAGCTCATCTTGTCTCAAGTTGCTCACACATGTGTGAGAAAAGTTGACTTTTGCATGGCCATATTATAACCTAGGTTTCCCTTATGTGGCTCCTATGTGTACTTCACATAGGATCCACCTCACCTAGGCTCTCATCCTTGCTAGACAAAAGTCTATAAATAGGAGCCTTGCCAAGATAAAATGCATTCATTCTAGTTGCATTGTTAACATGCTAAAATAGTTCTAGAGCACTTTAGAGATTATATGCTAGTTTCATTTTAATTATTTAAAATCTTTGCATTGAAATTAGATCATATTTGTTCTTGAATTCATGTTAGTTTGATTTATCTTGCACTCCATTCTTACCTTCATCACTCTCATCATTTGATCACTCTTGTGAACTAGTTCTTCATACTAGTTTTGTGAGCTCTTTGATCTCCATTTTAGTTTTCATTTAGCTTCATATTAATCTTTAGCTTGCATCATTTAGGGATAATATTATTATGTTTGGAGAGTACACCCACAAATATACACAATGAACAAATAAAATAGAACTTGGGTGTTTCCATTGTAGTTCAATCAGAGGTTATGTGTTGAGTATATTTGTGTATTGCATGTTTCTAACTAATGTTTGATTGTTTACACTTTCCTACATAGAGTTGGACTTTTCACATATATATTTTTGCCTACTCAGTGGGACTCACGTCCCTAAAACTCATCAAAATTTTCTCCATATTTCTTGAAAACATGTTACATTCATGGATCGATGTCTACATTTTTTGAAAACATGTCTATACTACCTGAACCATTGTCTAACATCTCTGATCTGCACTGGTGTCTACGCTGACATCACATTAAATATCCTCTTTCATATTTTCTAGTTTATTTTTTGGCGTTCCCATTGTATTTCATTAAGTAACCATTCAGGTTTTTGATAGTGAGATCCTTTTACGAAATGAAATGCTACCTTAAATTTGAAATTTTATTGAGCAT
Source organism: Thuja plicata (assembly GCA_018584345.1). NCBI lineage: Eukaryota > Viridiplantae > Streptophyta > Pinopsida > Cupressales > Cupressaceae > Thuja > Thuja plicata. Next base: position 126,041 of record MU228066.1, on the reverse strand, counting down.
GTGAGAACCAACATTTTTGACACAAAGCGTCATCTGGCATCTGCATTGTGGATCTATGTCTAACATCTACACCCAAAAGCCATGTCTATGCTTTTAAGTGGAGGTATGAAAGTTTGTTCTTTCCCACTTTATTTCTCCATTCTATCATTTTCTTCTTACTGTGCCTAAACCAACGTCTCTACCTGTACTGGCGTCTACACTCAAATTTATAATTTTTCTTCAATTTTTGATTGATTTCTCCTAATACAAACGCTTGATGTAGCTTGTTTTCGAATGACCAAGACCAAATGAACAAAAAATACTAAAAAATTGTAGGTTACCTTGGATATTTTGTGTTTGAATTTCCTAAATATTTCTTAGAATGCATGGTTAAAGGAAAGAACAAAACACATCTCTTAGGATGCATGTTAACTTGATAAACAAAAACACTTTTCTTTATTTAAGGAATTGATGTTGAATGAATTAAACACATTTAAAATATTTATGGGGAGTGTTTGATGTCAAATTAGTTGAATCTAGCTGGTTAATTAGCTTGATTTTGGAATTGAACCCCCTTTTTCTTTTGTGTCTTCAGAGCTTTGTCGGTGGAGGCACTCCCTTCAAATCTTTCGCTCATTGTTTATTAAGACAAAATATCATTAAATTACATGATGCAAAGGATAAAATATATTTGTATCCTCTTCCCTCACCTTCATGGATCTTGGGTGAAGAGAAAGATTATTATATTCTTGCTTCTAGAGAGGCATATCTACAAGGAGTACTTCCCCTTTAAAGGACAACCTCAAACTAGTAAACACCCTAACCAGTATATAAATAAGACACCGAACAAAAACATGTCTTACATCCTACCAATCTTGGGTGATGTGTGTGGATGATAGTTCAGATTGGGTGAAAAGTGCCTAAGGAGTTAACATGGTCCACTAGAGACTTAAGTGTCTCACATGCATACAAACCAATTAGGAGGATGCCATATATCTTACTACATTTTTTTAATTAGTATCCTACCCAATTCACTTCTGAACAATGAATTATTATAGTCCTAGGTGAGGGAAGAATATCCCCCAAGATTCTCATCATATGTGTCCTAGGGTATTATGTTGCAAAAGACATCTTCATAGAATGAAAATAATACCAAAAGATGAAAACACGGGTACCCTCTCGGGGGTGACATTTTTCTTAATGAGCTAACAAACTACCAATCAATGGGCTTATAATATTTTATTTGAAGCCAATTCCTTAAGGGAGCAAGATCTTGAACTGTCTTCATTATTTTGACCAAGTAAAACATAAAATGACTTGAAAAGGTCATTTTGGACATACACAAATGAAGTTAAAAGTTGTATCAACGTTTCAAAATCACAAATTGCTTGTCTCCTCCAAGGTTTCTTTTTCCCTTGCAGGACTATTTTTAGACACATGTTTGCAAAGTGGATATTCCAAATTTGAGTCAAGGTATACTTAGCGTAGTCAGTTCCTTTGATGAATGTTGAATTGAGTTCTTTACATTGAACAAAATTTGAGCAAACTAGTCAAACAAATAATCATTTGGTCCAAATTGGTTCCCTATTGTCCACAATTGCAATCCTTATCAGATTCAGGGAAGTATAAGAAAGTCAAAGTCCAATTACCCCTTGCCTACAAAGAGAACAAGATAACTAAGTGAACCATTAGGCAAAAGAAATGTGTCATGCAAGAAACCCAAATTTGTGCCCAAGAAATTAAGAGATATTAAATGATGCAATTCAACAACAATGTTGTCAAATTTATCATCAAATTCCAAGTGAATTGTTACTTTATTACACACATAAGAGAAACCTATGACAAGGGGAACTAGACCTTCCCATCATTTCATCATTTTTTTTTCATTCTAGTCATTCATACATCTCCAAATCTTCCCACTTTTGACTTAGGAGCACCATCATCAATCTGGACTTAAATCTTGTTGTCTTGATTGACCCACATTAAAATTAGAGTCAAGGACAACCTAATAAATAAAATCAATCTCTTCACACCTTCATTAAGATCCCATAAATCTTTAGGTTTGAAGAATGTATCAAAGTAACATCGAGATCCTTATCTCTAGACAAACCTAGTTGAATTGTATTACTTGAGAACATTGTCTGTCTTGAGTGATTGATTCAATTAGATTGAATATCCTATTTTCTTGAGATTATTGTTCTATCTCCAAGTAGATAAAATATATCATGAAAACATCCAAAATCATTGTGCTTAATAGGATCTCATTTCACTAAGGTTATCCAAAATCTTCATCATCAAAATCAAATCAAACTAAGGCTCTTCCCTCACAATCCCATCATCAAATCCAATATTCCTCAGGCCCTTCCCTCACAATAAAACAAGTCCAAACATTTGATCCAAGTTCTAATTTCATCCCTCATCCATCATCAAATATTTCATTCAACCCATTTCTAGACTTCATATTTCATCCTTCATCATCTCAAAGGTCACTGTTGTATGGTTGTATTAACTTGATCACAAGCTAAAAACATGAGGTGCACTCAATCAAACTATCATGATGATGAGGAGAATCCTTTTCCACATAAATTCCTCCAAAGCATTGAGGTATAGGTTGTAGACATTACCAATGACCCCAAATAATGTGAATTAGTGGATCAACCCAAAAGACCTACTCAAGTGGATGTTTTCCTTAAATATCCATACAATTTATAAGTGGTTGAAAAGGCTATTAGTCAAAATAGGGTTGAAATATTTGTGAACCTTGTTAAAAGTGGTGACATTTTCCCCATGAATTTTGATGAGACCCTAATTTATAATTGTTAGTATATAGAGGCACTAAGAGGGGGTAAATCAGTGAAAAAAGGTATTGATCAAATTAAACCAAGAATATGATTATGCTTTTAAATAACTTCCATACAACCAAACATGCAAGTGTAACTATCCAATAGAAGTAAAAAATTTGAAGCATCCATAAAGCATAACACATAAAAACACTATTTCTATCATGGAAACCCTTGTAAGAGGGAGAAAATCACGGTGGGAATGACACCCAAAAATCTCTTGACTGTAGTATAAGAGTTTCCCTATTAGGAGCTTACAATACCTTGTTATGGCTCACCCAATTAAGAGTGACTAGCACCTTGTTAGAAGTACAATCAGACCTTTTAGGATCTACCTCACTAGAGGATTTAGAAATCCTTCTCAGAAGTCATCCTATTAAAGGATTTATATAATGAGACCTATTAAAGTCCACCCTGTTAAGGGATTTAACCTACTAACCTATTAGAGTTAGCCTTGAGAAATAAACTCAAATAGCTAATCTAGGAATGGCACTACTTTCCTGTCAGATCCAATCCAATATTTAAACCCTGGTGTAACATTATACCTCTATCTCTAATCACAACAACAAATAACATGATCTTAAACCCTAAATCACACAATTTAGCTTGCATTTATACCATTGTTCTTAAGTTGGTTAAGACTTGAAAAAAATTCCACAAGTCGACCCAAAACATTGACCAAACTCATGAAAATTAGCGCCAATCATACCTAACAGGTCAGCCCAAAATGTAATACAAAATTTTATCACCAAACAACAAAAAATAATCAACCACCTCGATCATCTGATCATCAGGAAAAAATTGGTAACTCAACTGGTTCAAACTAAACATATCACCAAAATACCAAATTATTCAAAACATTGAGTTAACTATCACGGTCAGTAAAATGAACTTGACAGACCAAAACAATACTCTAGTAATGATCACACCACCCAATGTGTTGGCTATCTCGATCACCACTCAAAATAATTTTTGTTACTATCTTCTTGTTAACTGATCAAAACACTTAGTGTATTTTTCTTTACCTATCCATCTAGTCAATCAGTATCTATAACCTATTCATGAAATCAAATAGAACTTCCATCAATGATAAACTCATAAGCATCAAACACTGCATCTCAACTCCAAAATCCATCATAATTCCAACAATCTCTCACTTTGGTATTGATAGAAAGACAGTGAAAAATTGTTCCTTTCATTCCTCTCACTAATTCACCAGAAAACAAATACATTATGCATAGATGGATAGATGCATAAAACTCAAACTCACCGATAACCATCAGGATTTTCCTTGCTATACACTAATCCCCTTTGATCACTAAACATATACCCTTAACTTTTTTTTCATTGCATAGATCACTCCCTCTTTGACAACAATGAAAAAGGTACATAACTGAACCTCAAAAATGAAATCATCTTATCAATCACAACCTTTCAAAACATCTCTAAAATTGGCTTTGGCTATCTACAAAGAACTCTCTCATGACTTTTGCAAGTTCTCTATAACATGAATCTGTCCATGTAATATAGAAGCTAACTCCTCCATAGATTCAAATGTACTTATGTTTGGTAACCCAAGTGTTATCTATGAATCTTTAACATTTTATTGCATTACATCAACTGTAGGAAAAAAATAAGTTTTTAACTCTGGTAAAGTAGTGATCCTTTTATCTTATTCTTCTTGTAATGTCTTCATCTTGTGATTTACAACCTTAGAATTGTGATCCATAAGTGGTAGGTGAATGTGAAATGGGATCAAAACTATAAATTAAAGACATAAGCTCCTATTGAGCTTCATTTCCCTTTAGCTGAAAATCTTGGGTAAAAAATGAAAAATCAGAAACTTTGGAAAGTAATTTTCCAACCTCTTTCAAAGTTTCCTTCACCTAGTTCACTTCAATTGTAATTTTTCCTTTATCTAATGTATTAGTCTCCATTAACTTATCAGTCCTCTTCCTTTTATAATCCATATTTTCTCTATTCATGGTAGCTTCCTGGTGCAGGAGCACTAGGGCCAAGGACAAAGGCCTAAGAGGATACTAGTTTCACTAAATAGATCCTAGGGGGGAGAAAAGGATAAACATGACCATGTTGGGTCATTTGATATAATAAGACCATATAATGGTCCTTAAATTTGTTTTGATTATGTTTGAATCATTTTTGTAATGAGATTTATAA
>MU228066.1:93054-115631 GCA_018584345.1 Thuja plicata | reverse complement strand
ATATACATATATATATATATATATATATACATACATATGTATATATATATATATGTATATATATATATGTATGTATATATACATATCTATGTATATATATATATATGTATGTATATATATACATATCTATGTATATATATACATATATATATATATACATATATATATATATACATATGTATATATATACATATATATATGTATGTATGTATGTATATATATATGTATGTATATATGTATATGTATATGTATATAAAAAACNCATATATATATATATATATATATATACATACATACATACATATATATATATATATAATGTTGTTCTTACACTATGCAAATACAATGAAAAAACTATCATGAAATCCTAAAAATAGAATTAGGATGGTCAAATTACCGATATGATATGATATTTTGCTAATCATCTCATACAGGGACTTGTTATTGTCAACATAGGTACTCGATCATGTCTCCATCGACGTGTAACTTGACAACTTGACAAAAGGAAGATTGATTGATATATATATATATATATATAATGGTGTTCTTACACTATGCAAATACAATGAAAAAACTATCATGAATGCAACCTAGGACTTAGTCATTGGGTTTGAGCTTGAAAATTTTCATCATTGAGCATTTTGGACATCAGAATCAATACAACCCTTATTGGTGTCGCTGCAACCATAAGGATATGAGTATGACTTCCATCAGATTAGATGTGGGAAATCAACGTAAGCATAGAGGAACAAAATCCAAGATGACCACAACATTGTTTCCAGTTGATATTGCAAGGGTACACCAGTATCGAGGCATTCAAAGCCGAGATAATGATGAGTGTGGTCTTGCATAAAAAGTATATTAATTATAGTCAAGGAGATAGTTCCAACCTCACCTTTGCATTCAAGTAAATAGATTCAAGGGATGTGAGGCTTTTCCACCTTAATGCGGGAACTATTATCACATACACCCAGTTTATTTAACATTACTAGATCATCGAGACCACACCAACAAGAAGAAATAAAAAGTATCATGCCCCTTTGTCATGAATCTCTAGTATTCGAGACATCATCGAGCAACTTAGGGAACATGATAAGTAGAAATGTATTGATAATAGACAACATCCAAAGAAATGTTCAACATATCTTCAACAAGTTTTGAGATTATTTTGTATTTGTCTGTGTCAGGTGTTGAGAAACACCATCATGCTTGTGAGTGTATTGTGGTTGATTCTTATTGATTCACTATTTAAGTGTACATTATGTTATCCAATGTGTGTTGAAAAACACATATGTGTCAAAATGGGTAATGTTAAGAAAGACTAGTGATTAGGGTGTTGAGAAACACCGATGTGTCAGTAGCGAGGTGTCTTATAGAAATGACTAATATACTGACGCTGGTTTTCTTCAAAGATTTGATCAATTTGGGGCCCCTTCTCCCTAGTAATGAATTTTGATAAAAGATGACTAACTTGAATCATACTGCTGGGACAAAGCCGATTCAATTTCCCCCAGACTATAACTCTAGATTAGTTTCAAGACAGGAGGGTTCTCACAAGAACCAAAGTGTCATGAAAATCATGGAAAGCTATGCACAAGTTGAAGTGAAGGGATTCCAAGACTAAGCATTGATAGATGGAGTGCTGAGTACAAGATGCACCTGTTTACCAAGTTTTTACGTACTTAGCAGAGATTCTATTTTTGCTACCTAGGCACCTATTTACAAGGTTTTCACTGAGGCACTTTTTCTTGTTTTTTTCTATTTTTTATATATTTTTCCTCCTTTTTTGTTTGATTCATCAAGGTGACTATTGCTAGGTTTTCACTATGATGGTCATTTTTTCAGGAATGTTACACTTTTTCTGATTTTTTTAAAAATATTTTTAGAGATTACCCATTCTCAAGCAAGATCACATTGGTTTTCCCCTAATGTCTATCAAGGTGGAGGACATTACAGATGGATTAGAAAGTTGATGGATGAGGAGAATAGATAATGATGGATGAAGAGGGTAAATGCAACCCTAAAGGATAGTCTCCTTAAGATTACCCAAGCTACATAAAAAATAATATAGAAATTTAGGCTCATGGAGTGGTGCTAGATAACATATAGGATAATGACCTGATGTCATGAAAATCATGTGGTCCAAAAGAATAGACATGTCAAGAATTTTTTGAGGAACTATTTTGTATTTTGCATTCTTCCTTTTGATCAAGACCAAGGGGTTTATTAGATAGGATAGTGATGGAATAGCACAATCGAGATAAGGGGTGATGGAGGTATAAGTGAATATTTTGGGTTTAGTGCAAAGGATGTTTATGGATAGTGAGTATTGAATTGGAATAAGAAAGATCATGATAGGGTACCATTGATGAGAACAAGTGAACTAGATGATGGAAAAGATAATGAATGTTAGGATACATGACACTCATGGATATTCTCAACCTTTTCAAGATAACCAGAATTAGCATGGATGCTCATGGGCTAGCTGGATATAAGATATGATGGATAAGATGACATGGAAGGAAATTTCTCCCAAGTGAAGAGTGCAAGTAGGAGGAATTTCACATGATGCCTGTTTGCCAGGATTTCATCATGGTACTTGTCCAAGTGATGCAGGAGCATCCCAGGGTAGTTGGGTATCCTGCATGTTTGGGAGATTTTATGGAGTTGTGTGGACTTATTTTCATGTGTGAGGGATTTGGTAGAGTTGTGTGGACCTACTTGGGTCTTGGGTAATTGGTTTTGATGTATTTAATGGAACTTGGCATGGTCTTGGTTGCTTGGCATGGACTGGGAGGAGCTCAGCCTTGCTTAGGAATTTGGTGCCTATTATAGGCCATATAAGTAATTTTCCAAAAAGATTTAGAGGATGAAAATTTTAGGGATTGAAGAGAGCCTAGATTTCTACCCACGGTTTGAAGCATGAGTCCTAATTCATTTGGAGCTAGGAGATATCACTATTTTACTAAGACATCAATTTTGGGCATTTAATTGTTGTTGTTGGCCGACTTGTGGCATTTAATTTATGTGTTTGTATTTAATTTATGTTTAGGGCTGACCTGTGGCTTAGATTGGTATAAGTACGGGTTGTGGGGGAAGTCTTTAGTCATTATTCATTCATCCTGGAGAAGAGGAAGAGGTAGAGGAGCGAGTTTTGAGAAGAGCTAGTGGCTGCGGCTTGGGGGACAAGGGGATAGCTTGGTGGACTTGCGAGCACAAGTTTAGATCTTCCTTGGGGGCTCCTACCAGTGTGTAGATCTAGACTAGCTAGTATTATTCATTGATCCTAGAGAAGAGGAAGAGGTAGAGGAGCAAGTTTTGAGATGAGCTAGTGGTTGCGGCTTGGGAAACAAGGAGATTGCTTGGTGGGCTTGCGAGCACAAGTTTAGATCTTCCTTTGGTGTTCCTACCAGTGTGTGGATCTGGGCTAGCTAGGGTTTCATTTGGATCTTGCGAGATCTTACAGAGTTTCTATTGTAATTGCATTGTATTTGGCTATAACCCAGAAGGCCTTACAGTTGGGCATGTTAGATGAAAATATAATGATTCTATTATGAGTATTTGCATTGTGTGGATATAAATCTCTGTGTTGTTATTTATATTCCATTGTGTGGTTATTGGTTGGGGCTAGGACTTCTCCATTGGGGATCCTCCTGCCTTGACCTTCATCACCAAGGCACCACAAGAAGTGGTTTTTACCATAGGAAGGATTTATTTCTCTTTACTTTTGCTACCAAGGCGCCTGTTTACCAGATTTTTACCAAGGCACTTTTTTCTTTCTTTCTTTTTGTTCTCATTTTTGTTGGTATTTTTCTCTTTTTTGGAAGGGACTCAAGCCTTTTTTTCTTTGGATAGTTCTCCTTTGAAGGATATTCTATGTTAGTCCAAGGCCACTGAAAGTATGCTCAAAGATGCTAATAGGGTGATGGTATGGAATGAAATGGAGGATAAGGGAGATGGTAGCCAAGGATTTATGTGATAGATTGGATATGAGGAATGGAAGGATATGGGATGGATGGGTAGTAGGTAGGTGTGGGATATTGGATAGGGTATTGAAAGGTTTGTTTAGGGGTAGATGGAAATGGTGATAAGACCAACATTGACACACACCTTGAAGGGTAGTCGATGGATGTAGGAAAAATAGATGGAATAGCTTGAAGCTTTGATGTATGAAGTGACAGAAGTTTTTTAAAGGGAGATGGAGTGGAAGACTTTGGAAGCTTGGATGTCAAATGTGATATTTATTTTGTATCCAAGTACTTTAAAAGAGACTTGGGAATCCACATAACTTTGGATTTTCCTTTTCTTTTGGACGATTTAGAACATAGTGCTTCCATGGTGGATTTAGGAACCCATATTTTATTTCATTATTTTATTCACTCAGTGGAACCTTATGGTCTCTTGAATATTTCCTTTTTAATGGTAGTCACATGTCGATTAGATTGGACATAGTGATCTTCATATGTAAGTGGATTCTTGAATTTTTTATTTCTTTGTTGTACATCTAAATTCCTTCCAAAAGAATGGGGAACTATGGATGAGATGGATGGTTCATATGGAAGGGTTGATAAGGAGGGTTCAAGGATGCATGTCCTTTTTTATCTTGATAGTGGATAGGGTAAGTGAATGACAAACTAGTAGTTATAGGCATGGTGGATGAAGGGATATAAGGACCCAATATAGATGGAAAGTTTGACAGTGTTAGTTTTGGGTTATAGGGGCCAAGGATGGATTTGGAGGAAGGAGAAGGATAGTTCCTATGTGAAAATGGAGAGAGATAAGGTATGGAAGGGATACCAACATTGGAGAGTGAGCTACATGACCAAGTATCTTCTTTTTAGAGTTCATATTCATATCAATAGGTGCATGAGTAGATTTGATAAGAGAAATTTTGATAGGAGTAGTTGAAGCTTGAGGGGATTTATTGTTATGCAATGGATCTGGAGGAATGATGGTTTCTTAAGGTGGATATGGATAATTATGACAAGGAGATGATGAGTTATTCTAATCTTGGCAAGGATCTTTAGATGGTGTATAAAGGGTATTTTTCTCTTGATTTTTAATAGGCTCATTAGGGATGGTGGAAATGATACCTTGATCTTTCTTGGGAGGTGGATAAGATATAGGAGGTGTAAGAGTGTCTTCTATGAATACATTTAAGGTGATGAATAAATTATCATGGTAATCTTGATATATGTAAGTTTGTTCAATTGCTAAATAAGGATAGATGGTATCTTGATCTTGATCATTACTAATATTAGTTTATTTACACTTTGGATTGTCCTCTTGAAATGGAGCCACTTCTAAGGACAAGCTAGGAGTTTTTATCTACATGAGGGATTCTTGAGAGGCTAATGGAAAATCATTTGGAATAGGCCTTATAGTCATTGAAGCACCTAATATCTCGGGATCTAGAATCCTTTAAGCATGGAATAGATTTGCAGCAGAATGCATATAGCTTGGGTTTTTTCCAGAGATAGACTTTCAAGGTAGACATAGTCATCATTAGGCTCACTCTTTGATAGAGATGGTGTGGATATTTATGAAGCTTTAGGAGATGGAGGAATGGTGGAAGAAGTAGATGTGATATTTGATCCATTGCTAAACATTGATTCCTAATATTCATCATGCTTGAGATTAGATGAACCATTAGGGTTTTTTGCTTCAATTATGCCATCATCTATGAGATCTTGCATTTTATGTTTCAACTCCATGCAAGATGAATTTTTATGCTCATTATGTCAATGATATGCACAATAGGTACTCAAGAATGTCAATCCATGTGATGTGACTTTAGGTAATGTGATGAGATTATGCTCAATAAGTTCCTCCAATGTTGATTCATAAGATTGTCCCAAAGGAGTAAAGATTCTCTCTAAAGAATAATTAGACTCTTCTTGACTTGTAATGTCTTCCTCTTGTAGATAGAGAAGACTTTCATCTGAATCCATCATATTTTCCTCTTCACTCTCTTGATCAAAGATAGGATTGTGATGAATTTGTTCTTCATCAAAGATGTATTTTTTGTGCTTAAATGCCTCTTTGTTTGAAGAAAAGAGAAGTATGGATGGCTCATGATCATAGAGAAAAGGAAAGATCAGTGATGAGTTGTTGACTGATCTATCCTTCTCTTTATTTAAGTCTTGAATTTTAGATTTCAAAGTTTGAATCTGTTTTGATATAGATGCAATAAGATTTTGTTCTTTCTCCTTATTAAGACAATAAGTTTTAGCTGATTTGTTTTTATCCATTGTAAGATTGTCTTGACATGCTGAAGTAAAAACTAACATGTTGATTAAGTCAAAGATAGATGATGGATGATAATAGGATAAAATTTCAACTGAGGAGGAGATGCAAAAGTCAAGGTTAACGAACCCACACTCACAACTCAGGATAAGGACATCGCAGACAAAAGACAATCAAGTTGATAGTGATGGACTAATCGATTGGACTAGCACAAAAAATTGAGAGTTGCAACAACACAATTTGAACTAATAGCTGTATCATCTTAAAATGGAATCACTTCCATGTTAAGAATATTTAGCCCTCCTTAGGGGTTGTTTTTGATTGTCATCATATTGTCCCCACATTTCTGCACCTTCTCTTACTTATGTGCTTGTTTAGGACTGTGATTGGGCCTCTTCGGGCACCAGCTATCCCATTTGGAATATTTTCTAGGGGTTATGACTCCCTAGGTCAAGGTAAAACTTGACCTTGACCTAGGTCAAGTACAACCTTGACCTTGACCTGACTCCCCCTTTCAAGTTTGGAAGTTTTTTGGCTGCTAGAGGTCATCAAAAGTTCATTTCCCACTTCAAAGTTGGTTGTTTTGGGTTTCGAAGCAACGATTCTTAAAGTATATTTAATATAGGTCCTCTTCTTTGGATCTAGGTCTAATTGGAATCTAATTCTCTAATGTAGGCCTCTCTAGAAGATTGTGCCCTAGTTTCATATATAAGGAAGCCTTCTCCTCTCATTTTCTCTAACAAGCTAACCATCAACAAAGTTATAAGAAGTGAACTCTAAGCACAAAAAGGAATAAGAAGCCAAGATAATTCATATCAAGTACAAAATATCATAAATAAAAAATTTCAAGTCTTCCTCTGAATAATTCATGTTCTCCATTGAAGATCAAGGATTCAATCTTTCAAGCCTTTGAAGGGATTTCGTTCAAGCATTCAAGATTCATCATTCAAGACCTATATCTATCCATCATGGTGGTGTGATATTCCTTCAAGATCCTTTGTGCATCCTCAAGACTCATTCATTCTCTCCTTAAGGTAGATTCCAAGCATACAATCATGGAGGTTTATGGTTTCTAATATTGAGTCCAAGCTTCCATATTTGCATATATATTTACATTCGAAATACATTTGCATATCTATTGAATATCATAGCTTTGTTATTAGAATTACTTCTACTACTTTCTAGCATTCTCTATTTCAATTATTGATTTCAAGGTTAATTCCTAAATCGGGGTTTGATTAAGGCAAACCCCTCCCCTCAAAAAAACAAACCATTTTTCTTGTAGGTATAGGTTCATAACAACATATCAGAGTGTAGATTTGGATACCCTTTTCAGAAAAATTTTGGGATCCAGAAATAGATTTTTAGTCTAATACTTTTGAGGTCGATTCTTCCCTAGGTCAGAATTGGAAATTCTGGGTCAATTGTGACATTGACTTGAGGGGCAAAATTGGACTTGTGTCAGAACAGAAAAATATTTTTGGGTTTTGTTTGTCTCTGCATTTCTGTTCTAGATCCGGTCTCATATTTTCCAAAAACTGAGTGCAGACCCCTGAAAATAGCATTCTTCAGATCTCTAAAATTTCAATATTAGTACTTTTCTCCTATCCATTTCAATTACATTTCATAATCTATCTATACCTATCACACATTCTTTTCTAGAACGGGAATTTAAGATCTTCCTCTTTACACTTATTTCCAAATGATTGATTCATTTATGCATTGATCCTTCATTTGGGGTTAATCAATTTCGATCCTCCATTTGTGTATTTAAGGATAAAAGGGGAACATATAATTTATCCCCATACATTAATAAAATTTAATATTTCTTATATTACAACAACTAACCTTTCCAATGAAAAAACTAAGACAGGCTCACTAGTCTGAACCAAGATTTTGGTGGAGAGTACAAAATCTAACCAAGGATCAAGAACCCAGTAAAAATCAGGTCAAAAGATGACTTTGGACAAATTTATCCAAACTCAGTATGAGTAGGTGTAGACTCATAGGTGCAAGCCTCATGAGTGATACAAAAAACTAGGTTACTCATACGGGGATGCATACGACAGATCAAAATGCTGGTCAAAAATTACAAAGCTTGCACATAGTTGTACGAGTATTCTCACCGGGTGGTAAAAGTATTCCCACTGGGTGATACAAGTATCTAGGAATAGGATCCTGAATTGTATGAGTTAGGATGAATAGTTGTACAATATTTTAGTCTATAGTTTCTATTTTCAAGTTTTTCAATTTTTCACGTTGATGTTTCAGCTTTTCAAACACACAAAACATAGTGTGAAGTAAGATAGAACAAGAACAACAAGAAAAATATTAAACCTATGTATTTGGCCAAGACAATACTTATTTGAATCCCCTTACAATAAAATACCACATTTATTTCAAACAAACAAAAGCTTAGTAGCACTAGGTCCCCTCAACGACACACACTTCTCAAACCTACCAAGCTTCAAATTTCTCAAGATCTAAGGATCCTAATAAATTTAGTATCTCAAAATAAGTCTACATAAGGGTTTTCTTTGGCATGCACATCACACAATTCCTGTATCAACAAGTAGAAGGTTTTTGGCTACTACTCTAATGGTTTTTAGTAAGGGTCTCCATTTGAATGTATCCTTTGTTTTGATGAGAGCTAAGTATAAGCTCAAATGTTATCCATCCTTCAAGAATTTTGTCTCAAGGAAGAATTTTTTTTATAGCGAGTCATTGTATCTTGGTGTTAGACTGCACTCACTTGGGTTGTTCTCAAAGGGTGATTACTTTTTCCCACTATGACAAGCCCTCTTCAAGGTAATCATGCAACTGGAAAATGAAAACAATGTCTCTAGATTTTGATCATCCCTAGAAGGGCGAGAACATAATCTCCTAATATTATTTCCATTTCTAAAACATCAAACACATGTTCATTTTAAGATGCCTAGCATATGAGGTTCCTAATTTATAATAAAAAATAGAATATTTGGTTGATCTGCGATCAAGGCAACCTGTAAGACAACTTTGTTAGTAGTTTGATATCTCAAGTCTTCACCAATCCTCCCACAAACAAGCATTTCAAGGTAGAACTCTCTGTTAGGCATCTTGCATAAGATAGTTAGGCTGAAAAAAGTAGAAAATAGTAGACAAAAAATAGTCAGGTGTGTTAAAAAATCCTAAAATGTTTTTTTTTTTAAATCTGAATGACAGACTTGTATGAGTATGCACTATTTCCCATACAAGAACTTACTACATCCAGTATGAGAATTCATCCTGAATTGTACTGTAAAGTACTAGAAGTCATACGAGTCTAAGAAAAACTAGAGTACATAATAGAAATCTAAAACTCAACAAAAAAATCAGAAATGTGAATAGAGAAATTGATTTTCTTCCCCAAGGTGGCCACCAAATATGTGTGTGTAAAATTGTTCTCTTGTTACTTGTGACACACACTTGAATAAGTTGATTTTGGTTGATTATATTGTTCTTTACTTGATTTTTTCCTTTCATTAAATTAGCCTTATAATGACTTATTGAAGTGTGTGTCACAATTAACAAGAGCACAATTTCACATGCACATTTCAGCACCAGAAATGTGTGTAATTGTGCTCCTTTTACTTGTGACACAGACTTCAATAAGTGATTACAAGGATAGTCTAATGAAAATAAGAAATCAAGTAAATAACAATAGAATTAGCTAAAATCAACTTATTAGCTTCTAGTAGGCAGGAGCATAGGTTTTCTCTTAGGCCATCGCAAAAACTATTGACTAGACCTATTCTAAATGAAGTATTTAAATGATTAAGCTAAATGCTTTGACCTAAATGTGCAGACACCCAAAATTGACCAGGTGTCTTAATATCAACAAAATCAACAAATCTTAGCAAAATGCTTCAAAATGCTTCAAAATGGATCAAATTCAAATTAAATGGAAATTTATCAATCAAATTGGATTAAATCAAATAAAATCAATGGATTAATTAATCATGAAATCAAATAATTAAATTCAAGCCTAAAAGGGATCAATCAAAATTATATAATTGATTTTAATCAATTAATTATATAGTTTTAAATCAAAAATCAAATTAAACCTATTCACCCTTACATGGCTAATTTAATTAATTGATTGAATTAAATAAATCCTAATTGTTTTCAAAATAATTTGATCAACCAATGAGAATTGAGGATTTTGTCTTCTAGTCCCACCCTTTGAGGACAATCATTTAAATGGTCCCCCCATTTGAAACCATTTGAGGGATCAAAATCAACCAAGGATTAACCCATGGCCAATTCACTCTACCCCCTACCCTTGGGATTTTACTATAAATATGAGCCATTTCTAAGCATAATCATATCCTAGAAAATTCAAATGCATAACATCATCACTATAGACAAATTGAGAGCAATTGAGCATTATTTTGTGTAATTGAGAGAAAATTGTTAGAATTGAGAGCATATCATGAGCATTTGGATTCATATTTGTATAATTTTGAGAGAATATTGAGCTAAGATTAGGCATACTAATCAAAATTCTCATTCTAGGATGGTCACTGGTGGAGATTAAGGTTGAGAGCTCTACTTGCAAAGCCTAGTTAGAGAACCATGAGATGTCATGGATTTTAATTGCAATTAGTTAGATTAATTTATCATTTATTTCCATAGAATTGTAGCTAATAATCCTAATTTCATGAAGGTGTAATAATTCACACACAAATGGGGCCCACCATGGGGCTTTAGGCCTCATTTCTCATCATTTTATCATATTCTTGTCTATTTTGCTTCACTTTTTGTTGATTTTGCATAAAATAGGTTAAATGAAACGTGCAATTTCTAATCTTTCTATCTTAATTTTTGTGCCACGTGTGAGATAAATTATGATGTGTACTCTGGTAAAGTGTCGCCAGCAAACAACAAAGTGCCTCCTGTGAATAGTCAACTGTCGCGTGTGATTTGTTCTATTTTGCATTTATAGCTTTCTATGATGCTTTTAAATTTTATTTTACTGCCTGTGCATTTTTAAATGCCGCGTAGTAAAATTTAATTTACGCTTTGAATGTTTTAAATAACTCTTACTAACAGTTCTAAGTCGTGTATTAGCTGTTAAATGTCGCTTACTATTTTCTATCATATTTTGCTGTTAGATCTTTAAATTCAGTTTTCTAACTCTTTGTCTATGTTTTTCCTGTAGATGAAAAAGCATGCAAAAGTCTAGAAACCAGAACATAGAGTGACAAAGCCAAGCAAAGAGGTAAGAGCACAAACCAAACATAATAAGCAAATGCATGCATCTAACATTTTAGAAAGCTTAAAGGAAGAAGAACATCTTTATGATCATTACATTAAAGTGCTTTTTGCTTATGAAATGAAATTTCCTACACTTTGAGTTGATTTGTTATTTTTGAGTCCTTTAAAAACTAAATTTTGTAAAATTGGATCAAAGAACTTAGGAGTGATTTTTAATTTGATTTCAAGTTTTTCTTCACTTTTCCTTGGTTGCGTTGACTAACTTGTTGGAGGAGCCAGAGTGGTAACGATCACCACTAGGTGAGTATGTAAGAAAAAAAAAAGCATCAAAAACCTCAAAAAAGCATCTAGCCTTTGCTAGCTTTGAAAGAGGTATTTTTCACATCAAGCTTGCATTCCCTTAAATTGTGGCATTTTCTTGATATCTAGTTTAATAGGGAAAACCTTGTTATTGTCCATTTTGAACAAAGCATTAGGCATATTCTCTTCACTTTTCTAAGTAAATAAAAAAGCCAAACATGTTGCGTTTGAAGTGGTAGAAAGAAGGGGAGGAATTAATAAAATATTTCATTTATAAGAACCTCTTTGTAACGAGGTTGAAAAATAACAAAAAGCCTTTTTGAAGTGTTTGGAACAAGGAAAAATAATAGGGATATGCTCTTCACTTTTTAAGTGAATCAAAATCCTAAACTTGTTGGACTAAGTTCATTTTTCTCTTTCCATATATGCTAGATAAAATAGAGCTTTAGAGGGCCTACCTCCCAAGAATTCCTTTACGAAGGCGGTGAGAGGGAACGACTCAAAGTGGGAGTCAAACACTTTTGCCGCGATATCATCCAACCCACTATAAATAAATGCACTTTACCTTAATCAAAAAGTGACTAAGTTGTGTGCAAGTCATCCTCACTTCCTCGAGTAGTCCTTCGAGATTGTGTAAAATCATACTTTCATGCATGTGGGAAGCCCGCAAGGGGGTAAAGGAACTTGAAATGATTTAGAATGGAGGTGTGATTAAAACCAGTTAAAATAGTAAGCCTACCTTCTAGATCCATTGTTAAAAGCCATATTTGTTTGACTCTAGGTAGATTTCTTAGAAGAAATTCCTGTGTTATACCTATAAAAATGACCGAGAACATACACTTTTAGTGTTGTTTTAGGGTTACAATGTAAATTTGATGTTTGTGTTTCTTTTTCAAACAAGAATATTATCTAATAGCTCTCGTCAAAGACTTTAAATTTTTAAACACTAAAAAATCTAAAAATTCAACTTTGATCAGTAAAGTGGCGCTTTCAATCATTTTAATGATGCTTATCAACAATCTTGTGACGCGTAACAACCTGAAACGACATTTTTCAACTACTGAAAACTATGTAATTCACTGGAAAGTTCCGCTTGGAATTAGTTTAACAATGCCTATCAACAGGAAAATGTCGCGTGCTCACTGCAGAGTGCTGTGTACAATAATTCCAGTCACCATGTACTAGTTTTAAAGTGACACATATACAACAAGAAGTGACGCCCAGAAATAAAGAAGGGAAAATAGTGGATATATACCAAGGGTTTAAAAAAAAGATACCTATATTTTTGGATACCCTTTTGGATGTTTTACCTCTATGTATACTCAACTTGATCAGAATCTGCCATTATTGGACATTTTACAAAATCACCCAAGGGTTGATCATTTAAGTGAGATAAAAAGCCAAATATATTTAATCAATTTATGTTCATGCCAGATTTTATACGATCTCATTACATTAAGGCTACCCTACAACCTGACAATCCTATCTAAGGCAAGACTGTCCTTTTACGGGTGATCCTTTTAGTTCTTCAAGACCTTTACAAGAACCTATAAAGGAAACAGAGCTGACAATGCCCTTTCCATTTGGCAATATGGATCCCGACCAAATCAATCATTGTCAACAAGGATACAAATAACAATGGAGGGGGAAATGTTGATCCTAACAATCAAGGATCAAATAACAATACCAATGGAGGAGGAAAATTTGACCCTAACAATCAAGGGTTAAACATCAACAACCTTCGAGGAATTAACCTTGACCCTAACAACCAAGGCTTAAATAATAATAACAATGGGGGAAACACTGACCCTAATGATGAAGAAGGAACTGATGAAAAGGTCAATGAAGTAATGCAAATTCCTTTCTTCATGAAGCTTATGGAAAAAGTGTTGGAAAAAGACAAGGAAAAATACTTTCTAGACATAGCACAAATGGGTCTCAAACTTCCACATGACTATGATGTTAACAAACTTAAAAAAGAAGAAGCTAAGGCTAACCCCATTGATATCATGAACAAGCAATTCCAACTCTTCCAAATGCAATTGGACACAATGAAACAAAGTGGGTTTCCTAAACCCTTTTCTATTGAAGCTTTATGTCCTTTTCCATTTGATAAGTCATTAATTATGGTTCCATTCCCAACTAATGCTATCTTTCCTAAATATGACAAGTATGAAGGAAAAACTAATCCTCAAGATCACCTAAGGGAATTTTGTGCATTGAGTCTAGAATTCGTGCATGGCACAACTTACGTAATGAGTTTATTCCCTAGAAGTTTGGGAGGCATGGCAATGGAGTGGTTTTCGAAGTTACCCTCTAGCATCTGAACCTTTGAAGAATTGGCCTCTAAGTTTGTAATTCATTATTCTTATAATATCAAACATGAGATTACAATTCTTAATTTAAGTAACACCAAGCAAAGAGAAGGAGAGGGATTCCTACTTTTCCTACAACGATGGACAACGATATTTGCTAAATACCCTTGAAGTGTACTCGAAAAGGAGAAGATGGATATCTTTGTAAATAGTTTGAATCATGAAAGGAACTATTAGTTGAGGCTACAATGTCCTAGTTCCTTCAAAGACCTAATTGAGAATAGGGTTACAACGGAAGAGGGATTGGTCAAAAGTGGAGAAATCAAACTTTACAAGGATAACAAGAATAACAACAACAACCAGTTTTGGATGAGAAATAAAAACAATAAAGAAGTGGTCAACGATGGAGTAGTAGAGGAAAATAATTTAAAGGCCATCCCTTTCAATCTCACCCAAAGTTTAGTTCAATCCAATAATTTGAATCAAGCACCCAAAGTGCCCTTTAACAACAACAACACTAATAACAACTTTGGGAATAATCAAGGGGCTTACAAGCCTAAACCTTTCTTTGCACCTACACCCAAAAGGAAATTCACTAATTTGGGTGAACCATTGGAAAATGCATTAAGATCACTTATTGCAAATAAACTTATTGACTTACCAAGGGCTCAACCCTATGAACATCAAATCAAGCCAAATTGGTGGAGTGAGAATAATCATTGTGAGTACCATAGAAATCACGGACATAAGACAAATGATTGCATGCGTCTCAAACATGTGGTACAAGATCTCATTGAAAATGGTGTGATAAAGGTAGAAGGACCTAAAAATAATTAAGATCACATGACCTTTAAGATTCCTTTCTATAAACATGAAAAAGGAGAATCTTCTAACTCAAACAATGGAGGAAACAATGGGAACAATGTGAGAGGAAATAATAATGTTAACTTTGCACATACCTATGATAATACTATCAATGCTCTATCCGGCCATGAGAGTATTATCAATGTTGTGGTGATAAAAGATCAACCTAAAGTGGAAAACTCTAATTCCATCAAAAGGGGGCAAGCCTCAAAGGTTACCCTACAAGGGGGTACTCCTATAACTATTGGTCCCAAAACACCAATTATTTTGGCTAAACAAATACCACCTACAACAAAGCCTTATAGTTTGGTGGATCAATTACAGAAGACTCTAGCACAAATATCAATTTTGTTGTTGAAATTATCTCCTAATCACAAGGAGATCTTGGAAAAAGACTTAGTTGAGACCACCGTTCCTATAAACTTGGAGGAAGATAAATTTCAGAACATGGTAGGACATCTCATAGCCCCTCATTGTCTTTCATTTTCAGAGCAAGATGACATGTCTATCACACATCCTCAAAACTTAACCTTGTACATAGAATTGTTAATCCAAAGGCATAGGGTCAAGAGATTTCTCATAGATGGGGGAGCTGGTCTTAATATTTGCACTTTAAACCTTGTCAAGTCACTAGGGTTAACCAAGTCATCCATTGACCCTAAAATGCAAATCACCATTAAGGCTTATGATGAGGAGGAACAATCTTCAAAGGGTATGATTATTATACCAATTCAATTTGGACCTATCAAAAATAATACCACATGTCAATTCCTTGATATGAAATTGACTTATAATATCTTGTTGTGAAGGCCATGGATACATGAAATGCAAGAGGTACCTTCTACCTATCACCAATGTATAAAATTTCCACACATGGGGGAAGAGATCACGATTGGAGGAGATTCAAATCCATTCCAATATTGCAATGCATTTAAGCCAAGTCACGAACTATTCATACCTCATAATAGGGAGGAAAAAATATAAAGAGGAAAGTTCAAAGCCAACATAAAATGTTACATCAACTTCCAACCCTAATCAAACTAACTCAACTACATCAACTAAGGGAAAAGAAAATATGAGTTATGAGGGTCAAAATTCAAATGTTAATTCAGTCAAGACTTCAACATTGAGAATAGAAACTTTGAAACCTACTAAGGAAGAAAGAGAACAAGCTAAGAAGGATCAATATCAAAAGATGAGTGATATGATGAACCAATTTGAGAAACAATGCAAAATTCACTCAAAAGGGGTAGGGGAATATTCCGTTTCCCTATTTGATTTACCTACATCTCCAAGGACACATGGGAGTCCATCCAAAAATCATCAACCTCACAAATATAATTCTCATTTTGTGAGAGAATGTGACAAACAAGAAATTTAAAAAGAGGATAACAAAGTATTGCAATGGCTTTACAAAGAGGAGGATAATTCAGCTAATCCTATTGAAAGGGTACAACATATGAATATCCAAACTGATCAATATGGAAAAGGATTTGATATCATGAAGAAAATGGGATACAAGGGAAGAGGACCCTTAGGAGTTTGACATAGAGGTCTGTTAGAACCTATTGAACCAGTTTGGAGAGCAAAAGAAGAGAAAGTTGGCATAGTTTTTCAACATAAAGGAGAAAGTTCAAGTCCCATGCATGATTATCGTGACCATATACACATGGTAGGCTCAAAAAGTGAAGATTATTCTAGGGATTATGAGTGGGATTCCTTTTCCAAAGAATCTTTTCATAACATAGAGGTTGATGTTGTTCATACTTATGCAACTCCTCCTAAAGTTGAGAATCAAGAACATGTGACTCAAGGTTTGACTTCTACTCAAACATCAAGTGAACCTCAAAAATCCAATGTAGAACAAGCACCTCCTTACAAAAAATGGGTAGGTGAACCTTGGGTACCTTCATGGGTGGGAGATTCTAACCTAGTGTTTAATCCACATGCTTTCTTTCCCATGGAAATCTTAGAGGACTCTAGTGACGAGGATTTTGATTCTACTTCCATGGAACATATTAAAGAGGCACATGTCATAGAACTTGATGATACAATGTATGAACCATCCAATGAAGTCCTTTCCCTAAATCCTTCAAATGATAATCCATCCAATGAATCCTTGTCCTTAATGCACCCCGAATTTATTGATTGGGATCTTTCTGAGCCAAATGACTTACTATACTTCCCAAATGACAATGCAATAGCCTTATACCTAAGTGTGGTTGAACCAAACTCTTCCATCAATGAATTCACTCTATACATCATGATAGTGGCAGGTGTTCAACCTCTCAATCCACAAAAAAAAAAGAAAAAATACAAAAAAATGAGAAGGTCTAGTGGTGAAAACCACCATGTGGCAGTGCTAGACCCCAAAAAAGTAAAAATAAAGGATGTTTCCAAAGGTGAAAACCCAACTATGGAACCTAAGGAAGAGAGGTTGGACACCTTAATAGCACATAAAAATGAAATATCACCTATACTCATTGAACCTACAAAAAAAGTTAATATTTGTACCAAAGTGGATCCCAAGTTTATTCACTTGGTAGCATCTTTGAGTCCCTTGGAGAGGAAAGAGTTCATCGAATTATTTCAAGAAAAGAAAATCAACTTTGCATGGTCATATACTGACATGCCCGGATTGGATCCAAGTTTCATAATGCATAATTGGAATGTGAACCTGGTGTTAAGCCCATCAAGCAGAAATTGAGAAAAATGCATCCACATGTAGCCCCTTTAGTAAAAGTAGAATTGGAAAAGTTACTCAAGGTTGGATTCATTAGAGTAATTGCCTATGTAGAATGGATCTCCAACATTGTACAGGTTACCAAACATGATAAATCCATAAGAGTTTTCACAGATTTTATACATCTAAATCTTTCTTTCCCAAAAGATGACTTTCCATTACCTAGCATTGATGCTCTTGTGGATCTAATTGCTGGTCATTCTATGTTTTCACTTATGAATGGATTTAGTGGAAATAATAAAATTTGCATTACACCTGAAGATCAAGAGAAGATAGGCTTTACATGCCCATGGGGTACATTTTGTTGGAATGTGATGCCCTTCGGTCTCAAAAATGTCGGAGCAACTTATCAAAGAGCAATGAACACCATTTTCCATTACATGATGCACACCTTCCTAGAAGATCATGTTGATGATATTTTAGCTAAGTCACATGAAATAAAAGATCATTTACCCATACTTGAAAATATTTTTACAAGGCTAGAAAAATTCAAAGTGAGACTCAACCCAAAGAAGTGTGCTTTTGGGGTACAATCCGAAAAAACTCCTAGGTTACATTGTTTCTACAAAAGGCATTGAAGTAGATCCTAAAAAAGTACAAGCAATAATGGAAATGGATATTCCAAAGAATGTTAGTCAAATGAGGTCACTTCAAGAAATAATTCAATCTATAAGGAGGTTCATTTCTCAATTGGTGGAAAAGTGTCATTCATTCACAAGATTACTACATAAAGACACCATCTTCACATGGGATGAGGAGTGTGATAAATCCTTTACATTTTTGAAAACATACTTGATGAATCCACCCATCTTGATGCCAGCTATTCAAGGCAAACCTTTATTACTCTATATATCAGCAATGGAAAAATCTTTAGGAGTCTTATTGGCACAAGATGATAATGAAGGAAAAGAAAGAGATATCTACTACTTGAGTAGAGCATTGATCAAATATGAATTAAACTATAGCTTCATGGAAAGGGCTTTCCTAGCAATGGTATTTGCCTCTCAAAAGTTAATACATTATATGATGATGCATAAGGTGAAGCTAATAGCCAAAATTGATCCATTGAAATATCTACTTAGCAAAACAACTCTAACTTGGAGGATTGCAAAATGGGTAATGGTGCTTAGTGAGTTCTACATTGAGTATGTAGATAGGAAAGCAATCAAAGGTCAAGTTATTGCAGATCAATTGGCCGAATATCATTTAGAATCTACACATCCAATTCAAGTGGAGTTTCCTGATTCTGAGATTGTTAATGTGGAAGCTAAGATATGGACTTTATACTTTGATGGTTCTTACACCCAAAATGGTAGTGGGGTAGGCATTCTTTTGATCACACCACAAGGTTACACAATCCCAAAATCTTACAAGTTATTGTTTCCTTGCACAAACAATATTCCAGAGTATGAAGCTTTGGTCATAGGTATCAAGATGGCGTTGGAATGGAATGTCATAGTATTACAAGTCTATGGGGACTCTCAATTAGTCATCAATAAAGTCAATAATGAATATAATACCAAGAATGAAAACTTGATGCCTTACAAGAAATTGGTGGATGATTGGAAAAAGGTACTTTGATTTGATTACTTTTGAACAAATCCCATGTGAAAAGAATAGAGCAGTGGATGCAATGGCTACCTTGGCATCTTTGATTCAAATGCCCGATCAAAACGTGAGGTATGTATTTTTGGTGGAAGAATTGCTTAAACCAACATTTGACCTACCTGATACCCAAATTATTTCCCTTTTAAATGGACATGACTCACCATGGTATGGACCCATTTATGCCTAGCTAAAAGACCAAACCCGTTCTCAAAAGAAAAATTTCATAAGACAAGTGGCTCGTTATACCATCCTTTCTAACACATTGTATCATAAGGGTCTTGACAGAATGATCCGTAGATGTCTAGAGGAAGATGAATTGAAATTAGGTTTAAAAGATGTCCACGAGGTGATTTGTGGGTCACAATAAAGTGGTTTAAACCTAGCTAAGAAAATTCTATGCATGGGGTAATTTTGGAAAACCTTAGAAATAGATACTTGTCAGTTTGTAAATTTTTGTGCAAAATGTCAATACCATGGAGACATGATCCATGCACCAGCATAATAATTACACCCATTTGTCATACCATCGCCATTCTACAAATAGGGTTTTGACTTGATCGACATGATCCATCCACCTTCTTCCAACAGACATAAGTACATTCTCACCGGAATAGAGTATTTCACTAAATGGGTTGAGGCTGTCCCTTTAACAACATCAACAGGGAAACAAATTTCCATGTTTATCCTTAATCATATCATTTGCAGATATGACATTCCTCACGCCATCATCACAGATAATGGAGAATAGTTTAAGAACAAGGATGTAGATGAACTTTGTGACACATTCCATATTACTCATCATTCTTCATCCATTTACTATCCCCAAGGTAATGGACAAGCAGAAGCTACCGACAAGAACATCCTTGAAATCCTTCAAAGATCGGTTGGTAAGTCAGGTAGAGATTGGCACCTTCAAATTAATCTAACATTATGGGCCTATCAAACTAGTATTCACACCTCGACAGGAGCTACACCTTTTTCATTGGTTTATAGTGCTGAATATGTTCTACCCTTAGAAGATGAAATACCATCCCTAAGACTTTTACTACATGGATTGATTATGGATGAGGATTATAGGGTCACCCAACTTCAACAATTGGAATTGTTGGAGGAACACTAGACTCAAGCTTATGATCATTTGAAAGTGTATCAGAATCGAATCTCACAAAATTATAACAAGCATATTAAGCCAAGAACCTTTCAAGTGGGAGATTTAGTATTGAGAGAGAATCCAAAAAATTAGGTTGATAGAGAAAATAAAGGAAAGTGGGAAGAAAATTGGCTTGGTCCTTTTGTCATTGTTTCTGCTTTTGGAACAGGGACTTACAAATTGGCCAATTGTGATGGTGATGAATTGCAAGAACCTATCAATAACATTCATCTTAAGAGATTCCACACCTAATTAGACAAAAGAGTATCTAAGGAAAGAGTATCAAATGGGTCAATATCAACTTTGTAAATGAGAAAAAGTAAAAATCTAGAAAAAAGGAGAAAAGATCAAAATACAAAAAAATCAAAAAGTTCAAAAGCCAAAAACATTAAAAAAATAGAAAATCAAAAAAAGGAGAAAATTGAGCATGAAGAAATAAAAAACATTTGGAAAATAAAAAATGTTGTCTTGGTGAAAACCTATAAAATAGGCTCCTTGATGATAAAAATAAAAATAAAAAGAAAAAAAAATTGAAAAAGAGAAAAGTGCCTTGGTGAAAACCTAGCAATAGGCGCCTTGGTAGCAAAAAATGCAAAAAAAGAGAAACATAGCAATAAACCCAAAAGGTGAAAACCTGGAAACAGGTGCCTTTTTTCCTTTAGGTCTTTCCTAGTCTCATTTGTACATATTGCTTTTCATCATCTCATTTGTCTGTATCCTTATTGCATCTGTTATTTATACATAAGTCATCATAAAGTCTTTCAGCTGCATTGTTGCATTCTAGGTCTCATTTGTCTTAAGTTTCACATTGATCACATTTATCACTTGGGGGAAATCATCGTAGATTTTGGTACTAAACGGATTCAAAAGTGCACATTTTGGTCACACAATAGAAGCAGATTTTCAGATTTAGAGGAGAGACTATTTTGGAACCTTTGATGGATATCATTGTTCAACCCTAAATAGTTTGATCCTACAAGATGATCCTTGAGTTTCATTGACTTATTTTATTAGGATTAAAAATTGACAACACCTTAAATGATCAGAATGTTTGAAATTCTTTTTGAAAATCTTGATACATTGCTACAACACTTGGAATTTCTAATGATTTTTTCATTGAATTTTTTGGGTCATGTATTTTTAGCTAATCGATGATGTTTCGACTAGATTGGCGATGATGGAGACATGGTGTTTTCTTGGCTTTCATGTGACTATTTTTAGGGAGATTCTTTAACTTGTGTGAATTAGTCTAAGGACATGGTCATCAAAGAACCATCGAGGACATTCATATAGAAAGAAGGGTCAACCTTTTTTTGTTTACGCAAAAGGATACCTTGGCTATTTAGATCTTCCATATCTTAATACCAAAATCCACTTACAACATTGAATCAGTTGAAACCGGTATTCATACTCCCATAGTTGGTTATTCAACTAGTGAGGGTTGTACCAAGTTCCTAACGCGGTTACCAAATGTGATGAAAGTCATATTCATATTCTTATGGTTGCAGTTGTGCGTGTCAAATGATGCACCTATTACCTACGACACAACACTTCAATAAGTCATTAGATTAGTGAAAAATAGCATAAAAGAGCAAAGGTTAGATACAAATCACTAAAACAACCTTATTGCTCCCTATCTAGGAAGAGTTTGAAAAATTTCATAATCATGCCCTCAGATTATGCACCATTCAGTGACAATACACTCTTAAGAATGAGAGATTTAATTGAAAACTAAGCTAAATGATTAGAAAGCATGTAATTAAGCTATGAAAACTAACATTATAACAATGCATGGAATTGAAACTAAAATGCTATAGATATCTAAACAACATAACAATGCAATTTAACTCTAAAAATGAGGGCCATTTGCTCTCAAAAATGCCTTCTATTTATAGAAATAGGGGTTGAAAATGGGTGGTTCAGATGCAAAGCTGAAGAGAGGTCAGGATTCCACTAGAAGAGAGCACATGGATTGTGCTTCTTCAAGTACATCAAATTGGGACACTTGTCACAATATTATTGGGTTGAAAGTAGGGAGGAATGTGACCATTTAGGGAAGAGAGCCAAGAAGACTCTAGAAGATAAGGCTCATAAAGAGGGTGTAAGAGGCATTTAT
>MU228066.1:48729-64793 GCA_018584345.1 Thuja plicata | reverse complement strand
ACATTGCAGATTTGATAGAGTACCATGAAGGGGGTGTTGAAGGCGAGGTCACAAAAACATAGTGGAGTATTCCAGCTACTACTTTAGCTACCAAGGAGATTGAAGATATACTAGATAGTCGTGTTGGCAGAAGCACAAGGAATAGGACATATGAAGAATATCTCGTCAAATGGAGAGGATGACCTGTAGAAGATTCATCATGGCTCACAAAGGAGGAGGTTGACCAGCTTGGTTTTCCTCTGCACACCAGAGACGTGACAGGGTCACTTCTCAAATTACCCCGGGTGTCTCTGATGTAGGAGTATCCTGGGTGTAAGGGAAATCTTGCATCACCCAAAAATATGTGTTTTTCTATTCAATAAGGGCTATTTTGTACAAAACTACTATTTTTGGAAACTTACTATTTTTATTAAGTTGGTCGTTTGAACTCAGAATGTTCTAATTTTCTAGGTGAAGGTTCATCTTAGTCATATAAGAATGCCAGTTGAATTTCATTGCCGGATCATCTGTATTGGCGAAGTTATTAAGGATTTACTGTTGAGATTTTAGGGTGCAAAAACTTTGAGCTCAATTTTTAGGACCTTAGAGGCTCTGAATTCAGGTTGAACCCTTGGTTAATTGGCGCTTCGTGAGCCAGGAACTGTAGATCGTGATCTCCCCTTTCTAGAAAGTGGTTATAATAGCCAATCAGAGCTATGGTTCAAAAGTTATGGCTTCCAGAAGTTGGGCTACCTAATCTCATGTTTTGTAAATATTTAAAGTCGACCCTTTTGTAATAAAAGTAAAAAATAATTAAATGCTAAGGGTAGTCGGCCTTAATGGCTAGATTTCTAGAACCTTCTCGGGCGGTGGAAAATTGCCTATTTAAGGAAGGCCCGTGGTGTTTTCTAGGGCAGTTCTGGGTGGTTATTTGAGGCTTTATCCTACAGTTTATTGTAAGGGATGCCCATGTGGCTTTTGATATTGTAATTCTGAAGTTTGTAATTCCACATTTGTGGAGCCAATAAGAAGCCAATTTTCTGTTCATGCAAATTTATGTTTTTTCTCTTTGTTTCTATCATGTACTTGTGGTAATAAGGGGAGTCCCCTTCATCAAGAAATAGGAGTTGGTACCTCCTTTTCTTTGAGTTGTTCCACATCATAATCCTTGGGTAACTTTATGCCTGTAGATGCTAGATGGAGAAAGTATTTCTCTTTATCTTCGTCAATCATCTTTTCCATTGTCTTGTGGAATCTCTTGCTTTATTTGAGTTTATCATATTCTTCTTCAATGATGTCTTCCTCACTACCTGATTCAAATAGAGGATGTTCAAATGTGGGTTTTTCTTCTTCGTCAATATCTTCATGCTTTTGGTTTTTTCTATTTTCATATTAATCAAAAGCCTCACTCCATCCACGAGTGGATCCATCCATTTTAGGAGAGTCTAATCAAGCAGGGAACTACGAGATGTTTCTCCTTGAAAGTGGAGTGATTTAGGAGGTACTTTCAATCCTTTAGAGGTGTACTTGTTGCATCTTGTGTTAACCATGTATCTATATCTCAACTTCATCAAAGTTTTCTAATAGTGTCAGGTAGTATCCCAAATCATTCAAGTCAGTGTGTCTAGGTTGAAGTATCATTTGTATTTTGGTGGAAGTAAATGATTTCAGCGTCAGAGGGTTAGAATACTCTGATAGTGAGCTGGGAATCAATTTAATTTAAAAAGTAGATAGACCACACGTATTGAGATGGATTGCAAAAAACTGACAGGACATGCAAGGTAGACATCTAAAAAAGTATTTTGACACAGTAATAGGGAGACCAGAAAAAACAATAGGGAAGGACTAAAGAGCCAAATGGGTATCCAAATCAACTAATTTTTCCTGAGAAACTATTCTACAAGTGCCCACTATCCTAAATGCAAGATCCTAGAAATACAGTATGTGAGCTACTAATGACCCTAGATGTGAGCTTGAACCCTAGATGTGATGATATGTTGACCAGATATGAGCCAAGATACTAGATACAAGCCATGATACCAAATACAAGCCAGAAAATCTAGGATGCGAGTTTCTGATGTCTCTATTAGTTTTTGTTAGTTTTGAAAAATTTGTCTTGGAAGTGCGTGAAGTTTGTATGGTTGTAGATTGTGTTCTGAGATCTATCAGTGGGTGAAAAACATGTGTAAACCAAGGATTAAAGTTTGTTTCTTATTTTGAAGGATTATCTTGTTTAGTGATCTTTCAGATACATCAAGCAGATTTGCATTGTTAGGGGAACAAACATATCCTTATGCCCTATTTTCTAGGTGGAGGATGAAAATCCTTGCTCATTGACTTAGGTACACACTCAAATGCTAATCATAATATAGCCATCACCAAGCATGCAATGGCTCCAATCATGATGCTATATTAGTTGATTCCAATCGTAAGTGAGGGCATGATATGACAAGTGTCTTGGGGCAATTACTTTTTTCCTTGCACAAGGATTATCACCCTTTTGGGGATGAATCAGGTAATTTGTCTACAAAGTTCATTGTTTATGATGGGGCAATCTGTTTGAAACCATCTTCCATAGAATTTCACAAGGCAAAATTGAGGCGTATAGCCCTATGAGGACTCAAATATGTGTAGTCTCACAAGAAATATTTAAGCGGCTCTGCTGTACACATACCCAATCATGTTCAAGGAATGATGTTAAAATTCTAGGAACAAAACCAATTCCATCTTCTGAGGCTTTAGCCTACGAGGAAGAAACTATTTATAGTGAGTTGGAAGGATTGGTGTAAAACTTGTCCTAACTTAGGTCATTCTCAAGAGATTTTTTACTCAACCGACAGGCCCTCTACTATTAAATAAGCTTACAAAGGATTGGCGAGCATAGGATGTCTATATTTTTAATTCCTCTGAAGAAGAAGAGCATACTCTCCTAATCCATGCCATTTTCTCCCAAAATAAAGTCAATCAAATAGTTCATTCCCTCAAGCAATGTTGTGCTCGATTTAAGATGTTCCTACTTTAGGGAAAACAAAATTAGTGAAAGTAAATTTGTGTTGTTCAATTTCCCCAAATTTAGATGAGTAGCTTGTTCAATTTATGATTCTAATTTAAACAATGAGTTTGTTCAATTAGCCCACAATGTTAAATGCTTTGATTGGTTCAATTACTGATTTCCAAAATAAATTTTAAACAATGAGGTTGCTTGTTCATTCACCCCCAAATCCCTCCAAAAGTAATAAACCACCATTGAATTTTCTGATTTTCCTCAAGAGGAAAAGAACATAATAATCTAGTTGACTTGAGAAAATGGTGTTAAGTTTGAAAGATTTGAAAAAAGGGTTAGTATTGAAATAAGTTGAAGATCCTTGCAGCCACACACGTTAGTATTGTCTTCTTATCTCCTTCTCAGAAACCTGCAAGCACTTAGTTAGGCTGTCAAAATGTCAAAATGACCACTGGTTAGGATGTTAGGGTTAGGCAATAAAATCCACAAAATTTTTTACAAGATGTGATCCAGGAAATGCAGTAAATGATACAGAAAACCAGATATGACCTTGTGTTACCGGATGTGATCTTCTAGTTACTAGATATGACCCAGAACTGAAAACAACCCAGGAAATCCTGGATGCGAGCCTCGATTTCTATTGTGTGAGGGCATATCCTAGATGCAAGCTTGTGCTACCAAAAATGATTTTAGACCTAAAAATTGAGAGCATAGATTAGTTAAAAATGGAGTTAAAATGAGGCCAAATCTAGAATCGAGCCCCATGGTGGGCGCCATAAATGTGTGTGAAATTGTGCACCTGTTAACTGCGACACAACACTTCAATAGATCATTATATTAGTGGAAAACATGGTTAGATGAGAATATAAAGCACTAAAATTGAACTATTTATTTCTAACTAAGAAGAGTATGATAAGAAACATAACAACCCTCAGATTATGCTACTATCAGTGACATATACAACTTAGCATGAAATATTTGAGTTAAAACAAACTATTTAATCATTAAGCAATGCATATTAACTCCAAAAATGAACATTATAACTATGCATGATGATGAAACTATGAAGAAATATGAAGCTATGTAGAAAGGGATAGCATAACAATGCTTGAAACTCCTTCAAAATATGGGCATAACAATATTACATTCAAATATTCAGGGCTTATTTGTGCTCAAAAACTCTTCTATTTCTAGAAGAAATGAGGAGAGAGAGGGGGGACAAGGGTCATTAATGGAGTTGCAAAACTCATTAATGGGGTGTAAGAGGAATAAATGCCAAAGACATTAAGGAAGCATGGGCTTGAGGAATATGCATTAAATGCAAGCATTTAAGAGTCATGGAGAGGCCATATGCATTAAGTGCAAGCACTTAAGAGGCATGGAGAGGGTTTAAAGTCGAGCTTGAGAAAGTTGACCTTCTCAAGTGAGTTGAGTCCTTAATCACATTTTTAGGAATGTGACATCATTAGGAGGTGGGTTAGAAGAGGATTAAGATTAGGATTAGGTTTAGCATGGGGTGAATAGGTTGGCATGGGTTTGAACCCAGGGTCAAGGTGGTTAAGATAGGTTAGGTTGGGGTTTACGGGAATATTAATGAAATAAATTATATTAAATATATTCATTCAAAAATAGGAATATTAATTATTTAAGCTTTTTATTGCTTTAGACAATTAATTAGGACTATAGCCAATTAATAAGATTAATTTAGGCTAGAAGATAGGCTTTTTGCAAGTGGTTTGATATAATAGGGATTTATTTAATTCCTTTTAAATTAATTACCTTAGCCATGCATTGATTTGAAATGTTTTGATTGATTTGATTTGATTTGATTAGCTTAGGTGATTAATAAAATTTAGTGATTGGATCACTTAGGAGATTAAATTTGATTTGAATGAATTGTGTCAGCCGATTGAAGAGTTGTCTAAACATAATTGGGGGTATGATCACACTTAGGGAAAATATGGTCTATAGTCAGAGCATACCAAATCCAGGTGGTTACAAACGATACTTGAAAGTTTGTTTATTTTCCTTCTATATTATCTCCATGTTCACAAAGAACTTACTTCTCATGACCTCACATATGTCATACTATACATTATCCTTCACCATATGATATGCATTATGAATACCACCATGGGGTACATTGTTCAATTGGATTGTTTGATATACTTTGTAAATAATCACCATAGATGCAAACTTGACCTTGATATCTATAGTGTTGTTAATTTTCATAGCACATTGATCTTTTTTGACTTTTTAAGATGAGTGACCTCACCAGTAGGAATCGTTCTTAGAATAGGTACATCACCGGTCACATACAACCCTATCACCATGTAAATAATATCATTGGAAATATTATGTAGCTTATCCAACCATAAGAATTGAACATGAACATGACTTAGCACATATCTGATCCAGTCATCTTTAAAATCATCAGGTAGGTCAACTACATAAGTAAAACCCTTGTCTGCTAAATGCTTGTGTCCATCCTTCAATCTAGAGTCATTACATAGTTTGGTATATGCATTAAAGATAACATTTGAACCAATATCCTCAATCTTACAATGGACACACGATCTTATATCCCCAGTCAACAAACACCATAGGGTATCAAAGACAAAGCGCCTGCGGGATCATTCTCTACCACCTTCAAAGGATTAAACTTAAATAATGACCTTTGTTCCTCTGTAATCTCAACCAATATAGGGGTATCCACAATTCCAATAGTAATTTTCTTCACAAATCATAGTATAAAAAATTCGCAACATAGAGAAATACTGCTTTTGTTCGTTGATAAGGGTTCTTCAAACATTGCTTCAATTCTAGCACAAGATCACAACTATCAATCCACAATCACTTCAAATCACCTTTGAATTTTTTTACTCTTTTAATGTTTCATTTCCAAGTAATAAATACTAAAATCAAATAGTACCTTTAGCCAATTGCAATGGTTAGAACATAAAAAGGTTACTATGTAATAAAAAAATCATTATGTGGTCTCATAGAATCATATGTAATACAAGATTCTTCATCAGATTCTTTCATAACATCAATATGCATATAAATATGTTGATAAATCATATCACAGACATAACTTGGGGGATAGGTTATAGATCTTACTTGATTTTCTCCCCCTAAGCCTATAGCTTTGACTTAGTTTGATGATGAATTATCCACATTACCTAATGTTGTGGAGCTCTATGTCAATTCAAAAGATTTGATTTCACCTTTGTTAACCCATGTTTCCTTCATCTTCTTTCTAATTCCTTCAACATCTTCAATCTTCTTTCCTTTATCATTAACAAGACTATTCACTGGTTGACCTCTAGTATTCTTCCTCTTATCTCTAAAAGATCTAGAAAGATTTCCAATCTTGTTGCAATAGTAAAACACCACACCTATTTGTCTCCACGGTCTAGCATTTCCTCTAGTAGTTCTCATCCTGAAATTCACTATGGTGTGTCCATAATTGTGACAAATAGAACTGGTTACATTCAATCAGTTTCCTTGTTGATTAGGTCTCTACCAGTTGGAGTTATATGGCCTTTGATTATTGATTATATCTCTATACTCATTAGCCTTATGACCATACTTACTGCAATGATAAAAATTAAAATGAAAGACATCTGATCTAGCATTGTAACCTTCAAATGTTCCATAAGAATTTCCAAATCTAAGAATAGGTGTATTAGGTCTATTAGGTCCAATAGATCTAAACCTACATACATTAGTAGTATGACCTTCCTTGTGACAATTGAAACATATTGGTTTACAATTCCTCTTACCAACTTTGTTTTTTTTCACCTTAGGTGCTAACTCTCCTTTGGCATAGATCTCATTTGTACCAGATTACTCACCAAATTCAAATTTAGAAAACCCTAAACTTTATTCTCACCTTTTCTCTTTTGTCTTGAGAGTTGTTCATCAATTTTAATAGAAATCTTATTGAACTTCTCTAATAGATCATTGGTTTCCTTAAGTTCTCCTTTCATTTTTTCATTCTCTTTCCTTAGATTTTCATTTTCTCTTATGGCATTAGAATTTTCTTGATTTGTATCATGTAGGTGTCCATGCAAAATAACAACTTCTTGTGCAGGTCTAAATCGTTCCTCCATCTTGGATTTTAAGGTGTCATCTTTAGCTTTGAGAGCATATTTTGCAATTACCTTCTTGGCTTCATCTATAACTTTCCTTTCTTCTATCTCTTGACCCATTATCATAGAGAAGTTTTCCAACTCCCTTTGCATGTTATTATTTTCTTGATTCAGTTTGTCCAACACCTTATGCATGTCCTTGTTGTCCTTAGCTAGCTTCTCATTCTCCAAGACCATAGCCTCTACCATAGATTCATCAGATCCACTATGTTAAGATATATGTTCGATGAGATTTTGAATCTCATTCAATTGTTCAACCAACTCTTATCTCTTAGCCATAGAGATATTCAACTCATCCTTGATTTCCTCAATCATATCTTCAGCCTCTACAATTTTCCTTCTATAGAACTCCATGTTTTCCTTAAGGATCTCTCCCAAGATGTTAGGCTTCTTCAAGGGAACTTGGCCCTAATCCAATTTGTTATTATATAGAGAAACTAATGGGGGGGTGAATTAGTGCAAATAGGTAATGAACCAATTCAACCAAGAATCTGATTATGCTTTTAAACAACTTCCATACAACCAAACATGCAAGTGTAACTATGTAATAGAAGTAACATAATTAAAGCATCCACAAAGAATAACACATAACACCACTATTTTTATCATGGAAACCCTTGTAAGATGGAGAAAACTACATTTTCATCTTCAATCTATATATTCTCATTTTCAAAATTATTATCATCAATCATTTCAAATTCATGTTCTTCTTTACTTGAAAATGCATTTAAGGGTAGGCCTATGCCCTCATCTTCATTAATATTTAACATACCTTGTCTCTTGTTCTGATGGCCAACCCTTTCCATTTCTCTATATACTTCCATCTCTTCATTTGTGAGATCCTCTTCTGTTTATGCTTTTGATGACTACTACTCCCCATGGTGAGACCAAAAAGGTGATGCAAAACCTTATGATAGAGAAATTCCAACAAAAAGGGTAGAAAAAGTTGTTTTTTTGTCTTCCATAGCTCCAATCCCAAGAAATTATCTACAAAAAATGTGGTTCTCGGATTGAGTGACCTTGAGATTAATTGTTTTCTTTTGGATGCCAGTTAGCCAAATTGGATATATGATGATATTGGATATTATCGGATATTCAAAATCTCCCGCACAAATTTTTCTTTTCTTCTTTGAACTTTTTCAATTCCATGTTATTTTCAAGTGGGCTTTTAGTTTTTAATTACTACTATAAATTTTACTTTTAGAATATTAATATAATATAATATTAATATTAATAATATATTTATTTTTAATATCATATTTTTATAATATTAATATTCATATTATATTATATTATATTTATTAATATTATGTTAAAATTCTCTCTCTCTCTCTCTCTCTCTCTATATATATATATATATATATATATATATATATATCCTACTCTCTCTGCTAAGTACTCTCTCTGGACAAACTTTATGGTTATAATGTGTCAAAAGAGGTCATAATGGGGAATAATGGGTCATAGGACCTATAAGAGGTCTAAGAACCCCTTACAACACATTATAAATGATTAAGACACATTAGAACCATAAGGTGTGTCTTAAGGGGTCGTAATGTGTTCTAAGGGGTCTAGGATACACTTTATAGTTCTAATGTCTCAAAAGAAGTCATAATAGGTTGTAAGGGATCCTAATGGGTCCTAAGTTGTCTAAGGACACCTTACAACCCATTATGACCTATAAAGACACATTAGAACCATAAGGTGTGTCTTAAGGGGTCATAATGTGTTCTAAGGGGTTCAGTGACCCCTCAAGGACACTATATGGTTCTAATATGTTAAAAGGGGTCACAATGGATTTTAAGAGGTCCTAAGTGGTCTAAGGACCCCTTACAATCCATTATGACAATAAAGACACATCAGAACCATATGATGTGTCTTGAGGGGTCATAAGGGGTCCTACAACTCCTCGAGACACACTTTATGGTTCTAATGTGTCAAAACGTGTCATAATGGGTTGTAATAGGTCATAAGGAATATTAGGATCCCTTACAATGAATTATTACCCATTAAGAAATATTAGAACCATAAAAGTGTGTCCTAAGGGGTCACAGGACCCCTTAAAACACATTACAACCCCTTAGGGCATAGTTTAGGGTTCTAATGTGTGAAAAGGGGTCGTAATGGATCATAAGGGGTCCTAAGGGGTATTAGGACCCCTTAAAACCAATTATGACCCATTAAGACACATTAGAACCATAAAGTGTGTCTGAAGGGGTCGTAGGACCCCTTAGGGAACACTTTATGGTTCTAATGTGTCTAAAGGGGTCACAATAGGTCATAAGGGGTCCTAAGGCATATTAGGACTAGGCTTACAACCAATTTTGATCCATTAAGATACATTAGAACCATAAAGTGTGTCTTAAGGGGTCATAGGACCCCTTAGAACACATTACAACCCCTTAGGGCACACTTTATGGTTCTAATGTGTTGAAAGGGGTCATAATGGGTCATAAGTAGTCCTAAGGGGTATTAGGACCCTTTAAAAGCCATTATGACCTGTGGAGACACATAAGAACCATAAATCATATCTTATGGGGTCATAATGTGATCTAAGGGATCACACAACCCCTTAGGACAAACCTTATAGTTATAATGTGTCGAAAGAGGTCATAATGGGGCGTAATGGGTCATAGGACCTTTAAGTGGTCTAAGAAACCATTATGACCAATTAAGACACATTAGAACCATATTGTGTGTCTTAAGGGGTCATAATGTGTTCTAAGGGGTCTACGACTGCTTAGGATACACTTTAAAGTTATAATGTTTCAAAATCATTCAGAATGGGTTGTAAAGGACCCTAATGGGTCCTAAATGGTCCAAGTACCCCTTACAATCCATTATGACATATAAAGACACATTAGAACCATAAGGTGTGTCTTAAGGGGTCATAACATGTTATAATGGGTCATATGACCCCTTAGGGCACACTTTATGGTTTGAATGTGTCAAAAGGGGTCACAATGGGTTGTAAGAGGTCCTAATTGGTCCTAAATGGTTGAAGGACCCATTATGACCAATAAAGACACATTAGAACCATATGGTGTGTCTTAAGGGGTCATAAGGGGTCTTACGACCCCTTAGGACACACTTTATGGTTTTAATGCATTGAAAGGGGCTATAATGGGTTGTAATGGGTCCTAAGGCATATTAGGATCCCTTATAATGAATTATTACAAATTAAGACACATTAGAACATTAAAAGTGTGTCCTGAGGGGTCATAGGACCTCTTAGATACATTACAACCCCTTAGGGTACTCTCTCTCTCTCTCTCTCTCTCTCTCTCTCTCCCCTAGGTATTATTGTTATAAATATTAATAAATATAATACTAATAATATACTATTATACAATTGTAATATAAATAATAATAATATAATACTAACTTATATAAGACTAATAAAAATAAAAATAATATATTAATACTAATATTACTAAATATCATACTAATATTAATATAATATAATACTACTATTATACTATTATACAATACTAATATAAATAATAATAAAATAATATTAATATTATTATCATCTAGTACTTATATAATATTGATATTATAAAAAATGAATTTTATAATTTAAACTTTGAAGAATTTGGGCAGGACATTTCGCATATGCAATAGTATCACATATCTGATAATATCAGATATGTGAAAATATCAGATATGCGAAAGTAACAGATATATGATATTATTTTGGATATCCTATTAGGCTTGGTATTTGCCTCAGGATTTTTTTATTTTCAATGCCAAATGTGGATAGTCTATTGGCAAGTTGACTACCTAAGGATGCATGACTCATTTTGTGTTGTCATCATGGCAACAAAGTCATGTTTAGTTTTTGTCATGAAAGACAAAATGACTAAGGAAAATAGGGCAAACCGAGATACTCAGCAATCAACACATCAATGCACGTGCAAGAGATTGATTCAACTTATGCACATTCAGATATAAGTTGTATGACATGTGTACATGCTACATCCAGACACACATATTATGGAACTACAGTACGAAAAATTTACAAGCAGATCAATAGACCAACAGTCCAGGAGATAGAGCATGGAAGCTGGCTAAGTGTTTTGATTAGCATGTGTTATTTTACAATGTAATGGCTAAGCATCTTTTTTTATATGTTTGTAATGATGTAATTATCATTGTAGTAAACATGCTTGAGCTGACATGTTTGGAAGCATTGTATATTTTGTTTTAGGGCCGACTAGTGTTTTGTTTTGGGTTGCGCCTATTCGGATTTGAATATATAAGTATGTAATGTAAAGATATGATAGTAGCATCAATTATTATGCAAGAGGAAGATATAGAGGGATAGTAATATGAAGTCAGTATATGATATAGCTCTTTAAGAGAGTAAGAGCATTCGCGCATACACGAAACTGATCAGACAACAGTGTCATCACAGCAGTTCATTTTGATATAGTGGATATCATCTTTCAGAAGGTTGTAGCCTTCATCTTATTGGGGAGTGAGCCTAGGTAGTAAGCCATATACCTTTAACAGGGTTTTGCAAAAAACTCCTAATAGGGTTTGACCTTTAACCAGGTCATTATACTCATATTGTAAAGACTGCTTCTAACAGGGAAAAAGGAAATCTCACAAGTTCATTATACCTAGTACAATATTTGTGGGTACTAATTCCCACTGGGGTTTTCCTCCGATCAAGGTTTCCTCATAATCATATCATGTGTTATGAGTTGTTATGTTAAGCTTCATTCTATGTATGTTTGATTTATGTTTAAGTTGTTGAAAAGTAATTAATAGACAAACACAAATTCACCCCCCCCCCTCTCAGTGTTTCTAACAATTGGTATCAGAGCCCTGGTCCTCAGAAAATAAGTTTAACCACTTGAGGAGATCATGGAATCGACAGAAGAAAAACACTTGAAAAAGAATCTTGAAGCAGCTCTTGAAGATCTTGATAGATCTGAAAAAGAAAATGAAGAACTTAGACTGAAAGTTGATGGCTCACAAATGTGTATCAAGAAACTAAGAAAAGATTTGAAAGATTTTTCTACAAGTGACTTAGGGAAAATGATCAAAAAGATCAATGAAGAGAATATGTCTTTGAAAGCTAAAGTTGAAAATTTGGATGAGCAGCTCACAGATAGCCAAATTTCTATAGAAGAAAAGATCAAAGAAAACAAGCATTTAGATGATGAACTTTTAAAAGAAAACATGAAAGTTCTAGAATTGGAAAACATAAAAAAACAAGTTGGAATCCAAAATAACAAAAGCAAAGGATAAGATTGATAAACTTCACACAAGTTCTGATTCACTTCAATCTCAGCTCAATGCACAAAAGCAAAAAGGCCACACTACTGGTCTTGGATTCAATATAACACAAACTGAAGTCAATTCATTACAAGAAAGAGAGAAACCTCATGAAGCACTTTCAAAAGCAAGGAAAGTTGAAAATGTTGAAGAGATTAAAGCATATCTACCAAAAAGGGAAATCAAGCAAGTTAACAGAAATTGTTATGCATGCAACAAACATGGTCATTTGGCAAGAGATTACAAAAAGGTAAGACTCTTCAATGGTTATTGTTTCTCTTGCAATAAATTTGGTCATAGGGCTATACATTGAAGAACTCAGTCACAGCAGAATCAAAGAAGAATGAATCAAAACAATCAGAGAAATCAACCTCAAAGGAATTTGTAGAACACTACATGTTAGATATGTAACTATAATGGACACACAATAAAGAAATGCAGCATGATGAACAAAAGCATCAGACCTCCTATCATTTGTCACACATGTGGAAAGGGAGGACACACCTCAAAGTTTTGTAGATCCAAAACTCAGAAGCAAGATGAAACTAAGAAATCACTATTTGAAGAGAAAGGAGAAGTTAATTTTGTTCAAGAAAATGAAGATTGAAGCAAAATTTGGGTTGAAGTAAAGAAGGAAAATGATGTTGAAAAAGTAGTTGATGCATCCATAGTGGACGCACCCTCAACTTCTGCTTAAATAGACCTTCTTGGTCTTAGGGGGAGCTATTCTAGCTCAAGACCCTTGCATGGTTGGTATACTCACCTCTGAGTATGCACCTATGAAATCATGGTTACAAGAATATTATATTGCTATGTGCATTCATGCATTGTCTAAAATGCATCAGGATCAAAGTTTCAAAATCTCTAGGTAATTTGCATACGGTTGCAAACATTAAATGCGGTAGATTGTATAAAAGAAAGAAAGTATTTGATCATCTTCACACTTTCATTCGAAGAGCATAGAATTTGGAGTGCATTGGATCAGTAGACATCAAGGAATGAAGGCATAATAGATTTGGTAGTTGAGCGAATGGATAAGAAGTTTGGAATGGAACCCTAGAACTTGCGCCGTTTCAAAATTTTGTGAAACCCTACTTAAGAAAATTCCAAGTAAGTATGGCGACTCCAGTTGTGTTTGATATAGCAGAGAGGAAGAGATTTGTATTCAAGAGGCATCCATTCAAATCCATACTGGATGATGTGGAAGGGGCTTTCTCCAAAACCCCACTAGGTGTTGTTCATGTGGAAGATATTTGTGCATATATTTACTGTAAGAAGGAAATAGTAGGAGATGTTAAAATAGCTACTCATATGGCATCCATGATGAAACCTGACTACACATTCAAAGATGAATTCACGCACTTGATTGATAACCCTATCTTCAAGTATTCTAATGTGCATGAATTTGATGAGCTTGAATGGGTAAAGATTTTGTTGAGCAGAATATATGATGATCTTTACTGGATTGGTGAGGTCCCTGTGTGTATCACCATAGACCTAATTCATGAATTAACTAGACTTCCCAATCCTTGACCACTCTTTCCCACTGGCAAGGATGTCAAAAAGCAAATTGATCAAGTTTTCTTATCT
This sequence comes from Thuja plicata, assembly GCA_018584345.1. Classification (NCBI taxonomy): domain Eukaryota; kingdom Viridiplantae; phylum Streptophyta; class Pinopsida; order Cupressales; family Cupressaceae; genus Thuja; species Thuja plicata. The sequence continues at coordinate 50,780 of MU228066.1, read as the reverse complement.
AGGAGTGACAAGCGCGGAATGACAGTTGAACCTATCAAAGAAGATGACATAAAAACTCTGACAATGATACTCGGATATAAGTTTCAGCAAGCTAGCAGAATAAATAGTGTCTCTGCAACAACAGTCCTAGCAGCTATAAGAATGGTGAAGGACAACACTCAATACAACCTATGTGAGATCTTGCACGGTCAATTGATTGACAACATCTGAATCATCAAACATGATAGGAGCAAGGCATTCAGGTTTGGATCTCTGATCATCTACTTGTATTTCCATATAGTTGGAAAGGTTGCAAACCTTTACCTAGATAGGAGCAAACCCACAATGTCTCAGATATCACTCGAGGTAACATTAGAGAGTAGTGCAAGGGATGCCATGGATATGGATATAAAGACATTCAGGATCAAAATGCAGAATAGGTATAGATTATCTGAGAAGATAGTTGACAAATACAAGGATACCATATGTTTCATGGTAGAAACAGATTGCACATGCATGGAGGTAGTTGAGCCTAGAACCAAATGGATTCATCTTCTTGGTTATGAAGTGGAAGAACATGTGCTAGAAGGATATGCGCAAGTTCTATTGTCAGTGCCCAAAGATCCTAATGAGCCTAGGTGGGGCACTTACAAAGAGAAGACCAATGAAGTGGATACTATCTTACATAGTGCTGATAATAAAATAAAAGCATCCAGAATTACATCAAACATACTGAAAGTTCATGGCATCACCCAAGAAGATCTTGACAAAGCCAGAGATGCCAAGATAGCAAAAGAACTTGAGAAAGCTAAACAGATCCAGAAGAAGAAGAAAGTAGAAATCACCTCTATTCCCTCTACCACCATTGACTTAGATTCATCTCCACTGTCTACACCAATCAATAAGACTAGAGGAAGAAAACAGGCACCCACAAATCAGCCATCCTCAAGGAACACTCAGAGAAAAGAAAAGAATACTCAAGCTCCTCCTGAGGTAGGATTTAGACCTAGTCTAATTATTTTGAGGAACATGATTGTTAATGAAGGGATATTAGATACAATATATAAATTCTATGAGAAGTATCAAGAAATTGATAAGACTGAGATACACTCTGTAATCATATCTCATATGATCAGGTTCAAGAAGATAGTTCTTGAACTCAAGACAGTGATACTGGATTAGTTATGGAACTTGTTGGAGATCATGAAAAGACATGCAATTGAGGCATACATGAGGATAAGAGAAGAAACATTGGATACTATTCTTCCTGTATGCTCGCATGATGAGAAGGATATATTTTTAGATCTGGTGAAGCCTCATCTCCAAACTAAGACAAGGACCCTACAAATTATGAACAAGGAGTATGAACAGATAGGTAAGGAGACTGAAAAGGCATTTGCACAAGTCTTTATGGACAGACACATGTATCCACCAATGATGCCTACAACAAAAGTTACTCCAACTCCTCCCAAATAGGCTACAAAATTAGTGATTTAGATTGTGCCTATGACAGGTCCACAGGCTTCAGTGCCCATAGTGACAATAACTTCTGATACAGATAAAGATTCAGAAGACACTATAGTAGTTGACAATGCCAAGATATCCATGACTACATCTGAAAAAGATATGGACAAAGTTGATAAGGCATTTATAAGCATTGAAGAAATGTGCACTGATGATACCGCTGCACAAAAAGATGAAGTTCCCATCAATGATCAAATTGACATAAATTAAGATACTCAAGGTGACAAGATGCCAATAAAAGAGAAACCAGGAAAATTTAAATGCATGGATACCAGTTAGGACACTATATTCTCACCATCCACTCAACCATCTACCTCATTGTTGTCAAGGTTAACTCCTGGTTCAGCAAGTTTGGATGCATGGGGAGAAGAAGACCTAATAAAAATTAGCGTTCTTGCTATGGAAAAAGAAAAGGAAAAAAAAGTGATGAGGAACCCTCACTTTTTGGAAATAGTGAACATTTTGAATGACTTAGTGCCTACTGATCAGAAAGTAGCCAAAGTCCAATCAGTTGAAGATGTGGACAACATTTTGTCAAACTTCAAATC
>MU228066.1:36477-48676 GCA_018584345.1 Thuja plicata | reverse complement strand
GCAGAAGATGAATACAAGAAGGAGAGACTGGATGATTTGGTAAAGAACTTTACCTTAGACTTGAACTCCTTAAAGATTGGGCAATCTATATTGAAGGAATTGGCAGATAAAGGAAAGAGAGTCATAGTAAACTGTATGGACAAACTAAAGCTCACCTCTGAGCACACCAAAAAGGTAGAAGAGGTAGAGTTAATGATAGATAGCATAAGAAAATTAGTTGAAACTTCCACGCAAGACATGAACATATGTAACAATTTCTACCAAGGGCAGTTAGATAAAGTTGAGAAAGCAAAGTTAGAAATTAGCAAGATAAGGGTAAGGTAGACCCAGTTAAGAAATGCACTTGCACCATCCTTAGCAGTTCTTAATGAGAACATCAAAAAAATTGATGCCACTATTGTGAAATATGATCAAGGTCCCTGCATGGATCGGATAAAAATGGAGAAGTTGACATATGCATTGTGCGCGCATCTACAAACGGTTGATGCTATGAAAGTATTTTGGTAGAAAGAGATCCAATCTCTTAAAATTGCATACCCTGAAGTGTATATGGAGTAAGTATGTAGTAGACTTACAAGTTTTTGTACACCTTTGTCATTAATGTCAAAGGGGGAGTAATATACAATGTGTATATGTGGAGAAGTATATGTATATATGATGTTATACAGTCACTTTTTATGTTAAGTCATTTTGAGTAACTTGACCACATTCCTTTGTTGCCATAAATGATAAAGTGGGAGATTTTTGGCAAGTTCAGTACCTGAGGATGCATGACTCATTTTATGTTGTCATCATGGCAACAAAGTCATGTTTAGTTTCTATCATGAAAGAAAAAATGAATAAGGAAAATAGGACAGACAGAGATACTCAATGATCAGCACATCAACGCATGCGTGAGAGATCGATTCAGCTTATGCACATTCAGATATAAGTTGTATGACACATGTACATGCTACATCTAGACATGCAAAGTATGGAACTACAATACAGAAAAGTTACAAGTAGATCAATAGACCAGTAGTCTAGGAGACAGAGCATGGAAGTCGACTAAGTGTTTTGATCAGTGTGTGTTATTTTATAATGTAATGGCTAAGCGCCTTTTGTTATATGTTTGTAATGATGTAATTATCATTGTAGTAAACATGCTTGAGCTGACTTGTTCGGAAGCGTTGTATATTTTATTTTAGGGTCGACTAGTGTTTTGTTTTGGGTCGCGCCTATTTGGATTTGAATATAAGTATGTAATGTAAAGATATGATAGTAGCATTGATTATTATGCAAGAGGAAGATATAGAGGGATAGTAATATGAATTTAGTATATGATATAGCTAAGAGATTAAGAGCATTCACGCATACACGGAATTGATCAGACAATAGTGTCATTACAGTAGTTCATTTTGATATAGTGCATATCATCTTTCAGAAGGTCGTAGCCTTCATCTTATTGGGTAGTGAGCCTAAGCAGTGAGCAATATAACTTTAACATGGTTTTGTAAAAGACTCCTAACAGGGTCTGACCTTTAACCAGGTCATTGTACTCATATTGTAAAGACTGCTTCTAACAGGGCAAAGGAACTCTCACAAGTTCATTATACCTAGTACAATATTTGTGGGTACTAATTCCCACTAGGATTTTCCTCTGATCAAGGTTTCCCCATAATCATATCATGTGTTATGAGTTGTTATGTTAAGCTTCATTCTATGTATGTTTGATTTATGTTTAAGTTGCTAAAAAGTAATTAATAGACAAACACTGATTCACCCCCCCCCCCCTCTCAGTGTTTCTAACATAGTCAACCCAAATATATGTGTTCACCATATTTCCTATGATCTCCAGACTTTGACCATGTAGTTGATGACCTTTTTTCACCCGAAATTGATGAAACAAAAAGGGTTTCTTCAAGAGATTATCATCTTTCCACCAATATAATTACTGTTAAATTTAAAGTTCAATAAGTAATTTTTACTTATTTCCTAATTGAGATACCTCTAAAGTCCTAATTGATAGACTGATTGAAAAAAAACTATAACTTTCAAATAGTTTAACCTTTTTAAAATCCAAAACATGCGTCAAATTCTATGTTTTTCCTACTATAAGAAAAAAAACATTTTCAAGTTTGTAAAGTTTAGAATTAGTTAAGGTGGTCAAACACGGGAGTTTTTTAATTTTGAAAAAGTTGTAGCTTAAAATTCATAATTAATTATTTACTTGGAAAAAAATTACAAAAAAATATGGATCACATCTAGGAAAGAGTCTGCTACTTATATCTAGAATCTTGTAAAAAATATTATCATTTGATTGTGATTAAGGTGGTCAGACATACACCTACTTGTTATCTTTTTCTGGAAATTTTATACTACTACATTGAAATCTATAATTTTCACCAACTAGATTCAATTTTTGTTTTCCAGAAAAGGGCTAGTAGTTTAGAAACTACATTCAATTTCATATAGATTCTATATAAGTTTTTGACATAAGGTTGATAACTTGTTCAAAATTTTACATCAAGTTGACAAACCCTGTTTTTATGATTTTTTATTGTCACTTAAGGCCATAGCTTGGTATACCATGATCCTGCACATATCCTAGACCTATAGAATATGTTGAATGTGTCTCCAATATTGTACAATTAGGAAAGGCCTCCAGGAGCATCCACATCTATTCTGATTTTGGAGACCTAAATCTAGCATGTTTGAAGGATGATTTTCCACTACTCAACATAGACATCATACTGGATTTGATAGAAGAACATGAAATGTTATCACTTATGGATGGATTTTTTGGATACAACCAAATCAGAGTTACAATAGAAGATCAACACAAGTCCACATTCACTACACCTTGGGGTACTTTTTGTTACTAAGTCATGCCCTTTGGAATAAAGAATTTTGGAGCTACTTATTAGTGTTTTATGACGAATATCTTTCATCACCTCCTGCATGATATCATGGAAGACTCTGGATGACAGTTTAGGAAAATCAAAGAGCAAAGAATCACACACTGCCATCCTCACAACAATATTTGATAGGTTAGAGAAATACAAGGTCTGAATGAATCCTAAGAAGGTCGTCTTTGGAGTACAATCAAGGAAGTTGTTAGGCTACATTGTATCCCATAGAGGAATTGAGGTGGACCCAAAGAAAGTGAAAGCTATCCTAGAGAGGCCACCTTCCAAGACACTAAAACAACTTCACACCTTACAAGGAAGAGTTTAGTCCATCCACAGATTTGTGTGATGACTAGCAGATAAGGTTCATCCTTTTTCTCACCTATTGAGAAAATATACCTAGTTCCTTTGGGATTTCTTATGTTAGAAAGCCTTTGAACAACTAAAGTAGTACCTAGATAATCCACTAGTGTTGTTCTCACCTATTCTAGGACAAAATTTTATTCTCTACATCTCCACCACTACTATTGCAATAGGTGCTCTCGTAGAACAACTAGACGATAATGAAAAAGAACAAGAAATCTACTACCTAAGCATAAAACTAGTTGGATATGATTTGAACTACACAAGAATTTGAGAGGATGCTTGGCCATTGTCTTCTGTACACATAAATTTCATCATTACATGCTTAATCACAAGACCCAACTCATTTCAAAGATTGATCCACTGAAATACCTTTTATCTAGAGCTACTCTTACTTGTCATTCTTCTAAGCGAGTTATGATCCTGAGAGAATTCAACATCATATATGTAGACATAAAAGCCATCAAAGGACAAGTGATCATAGATCAGTTAGAAAAATCTCCTATTCCAGTGGATCATCCTATAGAAACATATTTTTTAGATGAATCCATCATGATTGTTATCCCAAGTATACAATGGGAAATTTATTTTGATGGATCTTTTAGACATAAAATATTGGGGGAAAGGACTCTTGTTTGTGACACCACATGGAGAACTTATCCATAAATCCTACAATTTGACATTCACATGCACAAAAAAACTTGCAGAGTATGAGGCCTTGGTGATGGCACTTCATTTATCTATACAATGGAAAAACACTAGTTTACTTGTCTTTAGTGAATCTCAGTTGGTTATCAAGAAATTTAATGATGAATACCAGATAAAGGATGATAAAATGATCCCCTATAGCATATTGGTCAAGGATCTCAAACACTTCACAGAGATTATATTTCAATAGACCCCTAGAGAAAACAACAAATTTGATGATGCCATGGCCAATGTTAGGTCATTAATATCTATACGAGATCACATTCACAGGTGTGAGTTTCTTGTTGAGAACCTTATGGTCCCTTCCTATGATATGTTAGAATTTGAAATGGTGTGTGATATTGTTGGTCCTAATTCTCCCTGGTATCAAGAGATTTACTCTTACCTCCATGATGAGATCACTCTTCGTCACCTCACACCTAACCAACGCAAGACATTCATTAACCCTAATACACCATCATCACTGATACTCTTTTCTAAAAACACTTCCATGGAACCCCCCTCAGGTGTCTTGATTTAGAAGAAGCTAAAACAATGTTAGAAGAGGTTCATCAAGGAATCTATAGGGCTCACTCTAGTGGACTCGCTCTTGCAAATAAGCTATTGTAAATAGGTTACTATTGGCCAACCATGGAGCAGGATTCCTATCATTATATAAATAAATGTGTTCCTTTTCAGTAGCATGGCAATTTGATACACACACCATCCCAATCCCTTCAGCCCACCATTACACCTTGGCCTTTCTCTTGCTAGGAAATAGACCTTCTTGGCCATATATTTCCAAATTATTCCAATGACCATAAGTACATCACTTTCACCACTGAGTACCTCAATAAATGGGTTGAGGCCATCCCCCTTACACCATTGGAAAAGAGATTTTTAAGTTCATCTTGAACTATGTTATCTTTCACTATGGAACTCCTTGGGATATTATCACAGATAATGGGAACCCTTTCAAAAACATGGATGTCATGGAGCTATGTAATAAATTTTGCATCACCCAATATTGTTCCTCCAATTACTTCCCACAAGGTAATGGTGAAGGAGAGGCTATGAATAAAACCATTCTAAAAATCCTCAATAAACCAGTTGATGATGCTAGCCATGATTGGAACCATTAGTTGAACCCCTTCTTCTGGGTCTATGAAACTTCCATCCATACTCCCATTGGAGCTACTCTATTTTCCCTTGTTTATGACACTAAGGTAGTTTTACCCTTTGAGATTGATATTCCTTCCCTTAGAATCTCCTCGAAAGATATGTTATCCAATGAAGACTACTGAGTTTCTCACTTACAAGAGCTTGAGCTACTTGATGAACACCACTTCAATTCCCTAAACCACCTCCATGTGTATGAAAATCATCTACGCCTATAGTTTAATAAGAATATTAAACCCTATGAGTTTTAATTCAGTGATCTTTTCCTGTAGCATAACATGAAGAACCGAGAGAACCGAGAGAAGAAAGGAAAATTTGAGCCTAATTAGTTGTGACCATTTCTAGTTAAAGCCATGTTTGGATCTAAAGCATATCAAATTGTCACACCAAAGGGAGAACTTATCCTTGATCCTATCAACATCCTACATTTGAAATGCTTCTATGCCTAAGCATACCTGGGATTCCCTCCAGTTAAATAAAAAATTTAAAATAAAGTTAAAAATGTAGAAAAATACAAACAAAATAAAAAAAATAGAAAAAGTAAAGAGAAATAAGCATCTAATGGTGAAAATTTGGTAATTAGGTTCCTTGGACAAGTACCATGGTGAAAAATTGCTTTAGGTGCCATGCGTAGTGAATTTAGATCCACAATCTATTAGGTTCACTACACTATCCATCATCACACCCATTTGCAGATTCCTAAATCCCCACCCCATATCTGTGCGGGAATCCTACCAGTTTCATTCCACTTCCACTCTCACTTTGTGTTAGTTTACCCTTTAAGTCTGTCAGTTCTAACCCACTTTTTCCTTGAACCCAATCCCAAGTGGGGAATTTTCCCTTATTATATAACCCATTCCCATCAGCAAGTGTTTTAAACACTTTGGTTGTCCCCTCAGAGGTGTTTTCATGTCTTTGGTGCAGAGATCTGTCTAAGTTGAGATGCCAGTTTCATGCATTGATGTCTCCGCTGGTCTTTTCCCCCTTCCCGCATCTGTGAAGACTCTAATCCAAAGATCATTGTTTGTGCAGACATTGATCCCTTGATCGGTGTCTTCACAAATGTCATTCTAGGGATCAATGTCTCTCCCTTGTTCACTTCACTAATGCATTTGCAACCATACAATTGACTCCTAATCAATAAATGAAATTGACAAATTGTAAGGCACAAGGTCAAGTTTCATCACATATCAATGGGTCCCACTCTGATGACCATTCATAGATGTGCACACACTCCCCAATTTGTCCCTTCTGCCTCTAACCATCCATAGTCATTCTCGGTGATCTCATTTTTACTATTACGAATGTCAAAAGTGACCTTTCGTAGGTCCCTTCTGACCTATTTGTAGCCCCTTGGACCATTTCTCATCCCAGTCCCTATTTTTCATCCCATTTCCTCCCTTATCCTAATGGTCATGCAATTTTTCTCCCTTTCACTTTGTCTTCCTCCTTTCTCCATCCTTTCTACCTTTTTTTAAGAAAATTCCACAAAATTTTTGTTTTGAGTTATTTTCTTAAGTGGGCACACTCTCTCACCATCGTTGCTTCGACATAACTACTAGGTACCTAATTCTCTCTAGGGAATCTTATTTTATTTTCTTTGATGTGATGGTGTATTTGGCATCACAACAAAGAGGGAAAAAATGTAAACGTCTAAAAATGTCCTTGGACCTACTTAACAATTAAAGTTAATTTAATTAATATGCCTATTAACATTATAGTTAATTTTGATTAATTAATTATACTTGTTATATTCATCTATCTTTTTTGTTAAATTAATTTAATTAAAAATGTTTCATTCTCCTAAGCTATTTAAATATAATTTAAATAATTTCTCTTAATATATTAAATCCTATTTCCTATATGATTCTCCATAAACCCCTTTTAAATAATTTTCTAATTTATTTTTTCCTCCCATTTATCCCACTTTCTTCTTAACTTAATTTAAATTAATTTAAGTTAATTTAAATCCTAAACTCTACCTATAATCTAGTCTATACCTATCACTCTCATCCCACTAAACCTACTCACTAATTAATCATAATGAATTAGGCTAATTTTTGGATTCCTAAACTACTTAGCACTAATTTGTTGCTCGCACATGTGTGAGAAACTCATCCCAAGGAAGTCACCCAATTGCCTTAAATTCTCCAACAAATCTCTTACACTATTGTCCCCCACTCCTTTCTCCAATTTTTCTCACACATGTGTGAGCAATCTTGATCCTCTCAAACCTTAAACACCCATCTTGTCTCAATTTTCTCACACATGTGTGAGAAAAGTTAAATTTTACTTGGCCATTTGTTAGACCTGAGATCAGATTATTGAGAGGGGGTAGGAATCACTAATCTACCAATTAACCACATTAACAACTTCTTTTGCATAAGGAGGAAAGGAAGGACCAAGGGCCAAAGGCACACCCAACTATCTAGTCACCATGCGAGTAAACACAATGTAAGCACACAACACCAAAGAGAGAAGGAACAAAAAAATATATTTTATTGATTCATCCAATTACAAAAACATACCCAACTGTGAGGCCTTCTGAGTTATGACCAAAAATATTTACAAAATCTAGACTATTCTATATTCTACCTTCTGATATCATCATTTATTACTTGCTCTACTAGCTGATTCCTAACCTACTCTTAGACATCCCTACTTATACTTTCCAAAGAAGCTTACAAAGAAGGAAGGGTGACCACCAACAATCCACACACATCCCAAGACAATATCCAAATATAAAATACATCATCAGAAATTAAATACACAAGTCGACTCCAACAAGAACAAAACATAGACAAACTCAGTTAAAGACAACTGAGCATTAGGTTCACTCAGCACAGGAAGGAATGCTCGGCCAACACTGGGTAGCTCAACACAAATATGAACTCAACCAACATTGAACAACTCAGCACATAATACAACTTAGCAAGAACTGCAACTTGACACTTACTAGAAAAATGAACAAAGATGAGATGGATAGCAAGGCAACCTAGGATGCTCATGCATAAGATAACTAGGGTTGAATGAAATGATTCCCCTAAATCATTGAGGTGTTAAAACCTGAGATGAATGCAACTCAAATTGAGAAATCCATGTAGCATCTTCAACTTGTCTATTCTTCCACTTCACCAAATATTCATAGTAATCTTTTCCTCTTGTTCTTTTACCAATTCTCTAATCCAATATTTGTTCAACTTCTTCAACATGCTTCTTAGGATAATCATCTGCTATAACAACTTCATCATTTGATTTGTGATGCTTATGCAAATCAGTAATATTGAATATAGGAGATATATCCATGTCATTAGATAACTCAACTTCATAAGCATTACCACTACCAAACTTTCTCAAAATCCTACAAGGACCAAACTTCTTCATTTTTAGCTTACTGTATGTTTGAACAGGAAATTTTCCCTTCTTCAAATGAACCATCACCTCATCACCAATTTCAAAAACATGATGTCTCCTAGACTTGTCAACATTTTTCTTATATTTTTGATTACTTTGTTCCAACGTTAACTTCACTTCCTCATGTAAAGACTTCACAAAATCAGAAAATACTTCCCCTTCAACACTTCTCTTTTCTTCACCAATAATATCCCTCAAATTAGACAGTCCTCTAGGCTGCATTCTAGTAATAATCTCAAAAGGTGTTTTTCCTGTACTCCTATTCAAAAAATTGTTATATGTAAATTCAGCTTGTGCCAATATCATCTCCCAATTACTCAGTTGATCTCCAACTAAACATCTTAGAAAATTACCCAAGATTCTATTCACAACCTTTGTCTCTCCATCTATTTATGGATAGAATGTAGAACTAAACCTCAACTCAGAATCCATCTTCTTCCATAAATTTCTCCAAAATTAACCAACAAACTTGCTATCTCAATCATAGATAATAATTCTTGACAATCCATGCAATCTAAAAACCTCATTGAAGAAAATCTCAACAACATGCACAACATTTGATGTCTTCTTACATTGTATGAAATGTTCCATCTTAGAAAATCTATCCACAACAACAAATATGGAATCATACCATCTTGTTGTCTTAGGTAATCCAAGAACAAAATCCATACTAATTTCTCTTGAAGGTTTCTCAGGAACAAAATAAGTGTATACAATCTAGTATTATGACTTACTCCTTTTGCAACTTGACATATTCTACAACTCCTTACAAAATTATGAACATCCTTATACATATGTGGCTAGCAATACTTTTCCTAAAGAAAACTCAACGTCTTATCAATTCCAAAATGTCCAGCCAATCCACCATAATGCTTTTCCTTAATACAATTAACTCTCATGGAAATTCTTGGTATACACAACTAAATTCCTTTGAACAACATACCTTCTTGAATGAAATACTCCTGAAACCTACTTGGTTTTATTGATATCTTTGGTGCTCTACACTCTCTCCATGCCTCAAAAAAATTAGGGTCAGTATCATACAACTCCTTCATTTCATCAAAACCAAGAACATCAACCTCCATCTTGGTCAATAAAGAACATATTCTGCTCAGTGCATCTGCAACTTAGTTAGTAACTCCACTCTTATGCTTGATCACAAATGTGTAACTTTGTAATTATTCAACACACTTCATATGTCTTTGATTCAACTTATGTTCACTTTGCAAATACAGTAAAGCTTTATGATTAGTATAAAACACAAAGTCATTAGGAATCAAATAATGTCTCCATTTTTTCAAAGATTGAACAATATCATAAAACTCTTGATCATACATGGAATACTTCCTTTTAGCATTATTCAACTTCTCACTAAAGAAAGTAACAGGTTTACCTTCTTTACTCAACACAACTCCTATTGCACTATGACTTGTATCACACTCATTTTGAAATACTTTATTGAAATCAAGTAAAGCTAACACATGTAACTCGGAAACCTTTTGTTTCAAAGTCTCAAAACTCTTGTCAACTCCATGTGTCCCCTTAAAATCCTTTTTATCTCCTCTCATAGTCTCATTCATAGCATTACAAATAGAACTAAAATTCTTAATGAACATTCTATAGAAACTAAACAAACCATGAAATGATCTTACCTCACCCACATTCTTAGGTGTAGGCTAGGATAGAATTGATTTAACCTTCTTAGGGTCCATTTTTAAACCATTAGCTGAAATCACAAATCCTAAATACACAATTTCTTTTTGCATAAAGGAACACTTCTTAAAATTAATCAGTATCTTCTCCTCCTTCAGTCTTTGCAACACTTGTCTAATATTCTCAAGGTGTTCTTCCTCACTCTTACTAAATATAAGAATATCATCCAAATACAAAATCACAAACATACCAAAAAATATCTTGAGAACTTCAATCATCAACCTCATGAAATTAATAAGAGCATTAGCTAAACCAAAAGGCATAACCAACCACTCTTATAAACCTTCTTTTGTCTTGAAATAAGTCTTCTACTCATCACCTTCTCTAATTCTGATATGATGATAGCCACACTTCAAATCAATCTTGGTAAAATACTTTTCTCCACTCAAACAATCCATTATGTCATCCATCCTCGACATAGGAAACCTATACTTCATTTTTATCTTGTTGATAGCTCTAGAATTAGTACACATTTTCTATTCTCTATTCTCCATTATTCTTAGGCCCCAATACAGTAGGTATAAAACATGGACTCAAGCTTTCCTTGATCAAACCTATCTGTAACAACTCGTGCACGTGTCTGTTAAGTTCTTAATTCTTGGTAGGTGTCAATCTATATGGTGCTTTATTCAGAAAACTAGCTTTAGGAATCAAATCCATACAATGACTTATACTTCTCACTGGTGGTAAACCATTAGGAATATCCTTTGCAACAATCTCCTTGTATTCATTTTGAAATTTTTGAATTTATGTTGGCACTTAGTCTTCACTATCTTCTGTCGCTCGACATTTACTACTTTCTGTCACTCGACATTTAGGAATTATAGCATAAAATACTTGATTCTTCTTCATTTCTTTGTGAAATCACTTTCCATTGACCATGCAATTTTTTACTGTAGTACATTTTATCTCATCTGTAACATCAATGAAAGGTAATAATGTTTTCTTTTTCCCATTCACCCAAAGAGTATATTGATTCAATCTACCATCATGCACATCATGTCTATCATACTGCCAAGGTCTACCCAATAGAATATGACAATAATCCCTAGGCATAATATCACACATAACTTCATCAAAGTAATTCCCAATCTTGAATTTCACAACACATTGCTCACTTACCAACAACTTATGCTTATCCTTGATCCATGAAACATGATAGGGTTTAGGGTGTCTCAACCTCTACAATTGCAACTTTGTAACCAACTCCTCTGATGCCAAATTCACTGAACTTCCACTATCAACAATCACTTTGCAACATTTTTCTGTCATCTTACATTTGTTCTTGAGAAGACTTCTTAGAATAGGTTCTTCATCCACTCGGTTATTACAAAAAGATCTTCTTACCATCAGGTTTTCTCTAGCCTTAGGTCCACTTGGGGAACCCTCAAGATCCTCTTGTACCACAACATTTCTATGACTTTTCCCATTTCTATTAGAGTGTCTACACTCAAAAGGTCTATGCCCTTCTTTTCCACATCGGAAACAATTACAACGAAAACCACCTCTACCTCTTCCTTGGTAGGAACTACTACCTCCTCAGTAAGAACTATTGCCTTTCCACTCAGTCTTACATTTATCATCAGTTTTTGATGAAGGGTGCTCCCCTTAATGCCACAAACACATAACAGAAACAGAGAAGCAACAACAATTTGCAAGAATAGAAAATGGGCTTCTTAATATCTCCACAAATGTGGAATTACAAACTTTCAGAATTACAATATGCAAAGCCACATGGGCATTCCCTTTACAATATTCTGTAGGAAAAAGCCTCGAATTATTACCCAGAACTACTCAGAACTGTCCTGAACTGCAATTTCCACCGCAGTTCCACCGCCCGAGAAGGTTCCAAAAATTTAGCCCTTAGGGCCGACCAAACTTAGAATTATTTTATTTTTCAATTTAGTACATCAAAGTCGGCTCAAAATAACTTTTGAAACCCAAACAAAAATTTT
>MU228066.1:2415-31672 GCA_018584345.1 Thuja plicata | reverse complement strand
ATAGAAAATGGGCTTCTTATTATCTCCACAAATGTGGAATTACAAACTTTCAGAATTACAATATGCAAAGCCACATGGGCATTCCCTTTACAATATTCTGTAGGACAAAGCCTCAAATTATTACCCAAAACTACTCAGAACTGTCCCGAACTGCCTAAGACAACACTACGGGCCTTCTTTATATAGGCAATTTCCACCGCCCGAGAAGGTTCCAGAAATTTAGCCCTTAGGGCTGACCAAACTTAGAATCATTTTATTTTTCAATTTAGTACATCAAAGTCGGCTCAAAATAACTTTTGAAACCCGAACAAAAATTTTGAAGGAAAATTATTTTCTGCTATTTCAGGTGGCCCAACTTTCGGAGAACATAAGTCATCACTAGTTGACCCGATTGACTATTATAACCCCATTTCAGAAATGCCACGAAGCCCTCTACAACACTTGAATTAAGAAAGCTTCATTTAGCCCAAGTTTCGACCTCATCCAGGGCCTCTAAAGCCTTTAAAACTGAGCTCGAAGTTTCTGTACCTTGTTTTCAATACCGAAATTTTTTCAATATCTTCAAAACTAGACCTGATCTAGCCATGAAAATTTACTGGCAGGCTGATATGACTGAGATGAACCTCCACATGCAAAATTAGAACATTCCGAGATCGTATGACCAACTTACTAAAAGTAGCAAGTTTCCATAAATAGCAGCTCTGCACAAGGTAGCCCTTATTGAAAAGAAAACAGAAATATGTTTGGGTGATGCAAGATTGCCCTTACACCCAGGATGCTCCTGCATCATTTTTCCATTCAGATTTTCCCTTATCTTCTGTAAATTATCAGATCTTCCACCTTCACCTTAGGATCTACCTCTACCTCTATAGGATCTACCACCTCGATCTCCTTGTCTTTGTTTATACTTATTTGCCAAGATCTCCTCAACTTTCAAGGCATATTGATATCCTTCTTCCACACTATCCAATTTCACAAAACTTACTTCATCTTGAATTCCAAATCTCAATTCATTTAGGTACATAGAAAATTTCTCAACCTCATCATCCACATGTCTAATCTAAAGAATTCCTCAGTGTATTCCTTCATACTCATGTGCTTTTATCGAAGGTTTTGCATCTTCCTCAACAAGATAACTTGGTAATCAACAGGGAGAAACTTCTTCTTTACCTTATTCACCATTTTCAACCAAGTTTTTATCTTTTTCTTTCCTCTTCTTTGTCTATTAGTTTGCAAATTCTCCCACCACAGTGAGGCATGACCTTTCAACCTACTGACTACAATTTTCACCTTCCTATTATCAAGAGTACTTTCAAACTCAAGGAACTTCTCCATATCAGAGATCCAATCCAACACAACATTGGTAGATCCAACTTGCCATCATAAGGAAAAACTTCAAAAATAGGCTTTGAATGTGCCCTAGATAATACTCTCACCAATCTTTCCTCATCTTGTTCTTCCTCAGACTTTGGATTTGCTTCTAGTGCTTCATTGTCACTCACATCATCAAGATGTACTCCTCTTCTCTGGGCTATCTCCACAACATCTAATTTGGTTGCAATTTGTCTCAACATGTCCATTATGGTATTATTAGCATTTCCTCTGCCTCAAACCATCTTGATGGCTCCTACAAGATTGTAACCATCTGCAAGTTATAGGTAAAATTCACAGATCTATCACCCTACAACCAAATCCAACCTAGGGTTCTACACAATCTAGTCTACCAAGGACAAAATTCACTCTGATACCACCTAGCACAAGGAGAAAAGGAAGATTCAAGGGTCGAAGGCACACCCAACTATTCAACCACCCTGCGAGTAAACACAATGGAAGCATGCAACATAGAGAATAGCACCAAAGAGAGAAGGAACAACAAAATATCTTTTATTTATTCATCCAATTAAAACAAACATGCCTGATTGTGAGGCCTTCTTGGTTATGGCCAACAAGATTTAAAAATTCTAGAATATACTATCTTCTACCTTCTCATATCATCATCTACTACTTTCTCTATTAGCTAATTCCTAGCCTACTCCTAGAAATCCCTACTTATACTTTCCAAATTAGCTTACAAAGGAGGAAGGCCAAGAACCAATAGCCCGCACACATCCCAAGACAAGATCCAAATATAAAATGCACCATTACAAATTAAATACACAAGTCGTCTCCAACAAGATCCAAATATAGACAAACTTGGTCAAAGAGAACCAAGCATCAGGTTTACTCGGCATAGGAAGGAATGCTTGACCAACACTAGGCATCTCAACACAAATAGGAATGTGGGAAACACTAGATAGCTCAGCATATACTAAAACTTGGAAAGAACTGCAACTCGACACTTATTAGAAAAATAAAAAAAGATGAGCAGGATAGCAAGGCAACCCAGGATGTTCCTGTATCATTCTTGAACTTAAAACAATATTCACAAGATTAACCTTAATTATACCAAATGCAAATCTTAAGAATTCAATTCCATCCACAAATTGTACATGGAGATTTATCTCGTGGAAACCCAAATAGGAAAAAACCCACGGTGAGGATTAGTACCCACTAAAATTATGTACTCTTCTAAAGTACGCCCTATGTGGATCTTAACCCTGTTAGGATTTTACAACAACATTGTTAGGTACTACCTGATTAAGGGATTTTCCTTAGGCCTATTAGGACTTTTACCCTATTAAGAGTAGCCTTTTTAGAGGACTTAGAGCACTTGACAAAGTGTCACCTTGTTAAAGGATTTATAATAGAGGTCTGTTATGATCTACCTTGTTAATGGATTTAACATGTTGTAACTATTAGGGAACAATAACAATAATGATCTATAGAATAGAACTACTTCTGCATGATCAAATCTTCTGAAGCACACTATCTCTTCTGAAATCATTATATTCTTCATTGACTTAATCACAACTCACACTTTACACCACACTTTCTCAACACATGATCGAAAACAAAAACTTTCAACATCAACCTTATATAATGAATTATTAAGTCCACCACCTTAATCAAACCCTAAATTAAATTTACAAAGATACCTTCTCAAATACAATGCACCAAACAATAAAATTAAATGTGAAAAACATATTTCCAAGACCATGTTGGCCTACATAATGATTTACATATGAAATTGAGCCAAGGAGTCAAACACGCTTTGACCCAACACAAACTTCCTCTAGAAACTTCTCCACAAGATAAAATCGAGCAATGTGATGCCAAATCATCACCTCCAATCATGAAGACATGTCACCAGATTGTGACTCACTCACCTTTAATCATCACCACATCTATATCAGTCACTGATTCAAGATCTACTATCGGTAGCTTAAGAACACAAACACTTAACCTATTGATAACTCTGTCGCTTCTCACCGATCACTTATCCTTTACACTGGTCACTCAAAGTAGTTGTGATTGGAATTTTTGTATATGAACACTATTGACCACCATATCATGTGACCATGCCACAAGATACATCATAGATTTTAAAAGACATTCAAATCATCTAACACCTATTATTAGTTGTTCTATTAGTTGTACTATTATGCTTCAATCATTTATAACTCACATAAAATAACTTCAAAAGTAGAGGTCATACATTTGACATCTAGAGACATACCCAAGTTCTCCCTAAAGATAGAAACCATTGAAAGTCACTTAACTCATCATTCATCATAGTTATGCTTGATGGAAACATTCTCATTCAAAACTCTTTATCTTGCTACAACATGATACATAATGGATACAAAAATGTTTCCACTTATGTCTTTCACCTATTCTGCAATTACTCCCCCTTTCACTGAAATTATCTCTTTATCATACACATGTACAACTTCTCATCTTCATATACATCTTCTCCCCATTTGGAAACAATGCCAAAGATTCCAAACAATTGTGATCTTCTCTGCAGTACCTGACTAGCCAAAGCACATCACATCACAGACTTCTCCCCCAAGGAGTAGCTCCACAACATCAATCCACATAAAAAATATTCAATGAATACACTGGGATTTATGCAACTGCATCTTCTTTTAATTAAGATCAGATAAGGGAATGACCCCTAACCTACCTCTCAGATACTCAAAAGTATCCTTAGGCAATGGTTTAGTAAAAGTAGAAGCAACTTTCTCCTTAGTTGGTACATACTCCAACTTTACTTCCTTTTCATGTACCTGTTCTCTATGAAAATGATATTCGATAGCTATATGCTTAGTCTTAGAGTGCATCACTGGGTTCTTTAAAATGTTAATAGAAGTTATATTGTCATAATATAAAACGACTAGTTGAATTACCTTCTCCTATTTTCCTTCCAAAATCTGCTTAATCCATACTATCTTAGTACAGTTAATTGCAGCAGCAACATACTCAACTTCAACTATTGATTGAGATATATATTTCTTGTTTTTTCTTCTCCAAGATACAATCCTATCTCTGAGAAATAATGCACCACCACTTGGGATCTTTTGATCAACAACATTACCTGCCCAATCAACATTAGTATACATCTTGAAAGAAAAATCACCCTTTTTCCAAACGAGAGACCATAATCTTGAGTCACCTTAAGATATCTAAAGATTCTCTTCACTGCAACCATATGAGTTTCCTTAGGATAAGAAGAAAATCTAACCACTAATCCAACTACTTGTGCTATATCCATTCTACTATGTACAACACACTGTAGCTTACCGATCATGGACCGGTAAAGTGTCTCATCTACCTCTTTAGAATCATCTTCCTTTGATAGTTTACAACCAGTTACCATAGGGGTACCAACCAGTTTGAGTCCTTTAGTCAAAAGGTCTTTTGTATTTCCTTTACATATTTGGAATGACTTATGTATATACCATTTTTCATCTGTGAAACTTGCAATCCAATGAAGAATTTGATTTCGCCAATCATTTCCATCTTGAATTATTTCCTCATCTCATTCACAAATGATCTGCCCATCTCTTCATTACCACCAAAAATGATATCATCTACAAATATCTCTGCAATTAGCAACCTATCATATTTCTCAATCTTCAAATACACATTCTTGTTATCACTTGTTTGTTAACCAACTAATGGTAATGATGATGAAGACCAAGTTAGACCGAGTTGAGAAGAATACAAGAAAGTAGAATGGTTAGATCAGTTGTTAGTTTGGCATTGATGTCAAGCAATTTATTTCTAATTTATATTAAGTTTCCATATAATTCAGAGAGGAACTTAATTGGCCAAATAACAAATATTAGACAATGATGAGGTACTATTGGTATAATTATTTTTACTTAACATTTGATTTTGTTAAGTTGGTAAAGAAAGAAAGGCCAAGTTTGTAAAGGGAACAAAAATAGTTACCAAGAAGAGACAAGTCTGTCAGTGAATTGGGAAGTTAGTCAAAAAAACAAATTCAGTTACTGAGGGAGGCTGGTAATTAAGAGAATTCAAACACCAAGTGAAGATAGTGACCGAGTCACCAAGTGTAGAACAAATTTTGAACACAGTTTGAAATCAAGTTTCAAAATGCATTTAATGCAAAGGAATGAAGATCTAGAAGATGCTAAGGATAAAGATAAAGTTTGTTATCAAGATCTATGATCATGAAAATTCAAGGTGAATATTTGAGATGAAGATTAAGTGGCAAAATTAAAGTTGTGAGTTCCAAGAAAATGAAAGTTCCAAGGTGAAAGTTAACCATTTAACTGAGTTGCAAATACATTAAACTAGTTCATAAAGAAGATCTGAGGATTGAGCACAAATGAAGGGAAACCTAATCAATGAGATTAAGAGGCAAAATTAGAGGCCTATAAATTGATGACATTGTATGTATACTAGAGAGATGTTGGAAAGTTAAAAGGCTTAAGTGTGGCCAACCTATTGAAAGAAGCAGAGAAGAGAAAAGAGGTTTAGATGCAGTCCAAAGAAGAGACTGATGAGTATTTGATGCCAGTAGCTTTAGAGAGTGCATAATGGATTTGATAAAGAAAAAGGTAGTTGTATATTTATAGATAAAATAATTACCCTATTTACTACTAATATTTGTAATAGAAAATATACTAACCGAGTGGACCTAACAATTCTTTTTGTAAATCCTTGAGAAAGGTGACATTCTAGGATGAATGTTTAAGCCCTCTAACCAGGTCACTCCTAATAGGCTAAATATCTTAACATATCTAAGGTAAATCTACTAACAGGGTAACATCTAGAAAATGTGTTTTGTAATCTTTAATAGGATTGGGTCTTTACCGAGCATACTTCAGAAGAGTATATCTTTTTTTGGGTGACAATTCCCATTGAGGTTTTTCATGAATTGAGTTTCCTCATAAAATATGGTTTCATATGTGTTGCATTGATTATTATGAATTTTATTTCCACATAGTATATGTTCTTTATCAATTTTGTTAAGTTAGCATAAGTTTTGTTTTCTACTATTATTTGAGTTATCGAGTTGAATCAGAAATCTAAGTTTTAAGTTCAAAAAATCAATATTTTATTATTCACTCCCCTCTCAGTAAACCAACAATTGGTATAAGATAAAGTGCTCCACAAGATAATTTTAAAGTGACTTGAGTTAAATTTCCAAGATGTATAAGAGGGAGGCACCAAAGATGAACAAGAATAACTTTTCTACATGGAAGAACAGGACGAGGCTACACATATATGGAATTGGAGATTATGCATTAAACCATCTAGACAATGAGTATTCACCTTCACCAGTTGGTCCTTTAACACTTGAGAAGATAAGATAAAGACAAGAATATACACAAGTCATGATTGAGATATATTATACGCTCACCAACTTAGAGTTCAATGATCTACAAGGATGTGATATAGCTAAGCAAATATGGGATAAGTAAGTTAGCACTAGTATACGGTGGAGAACAACATGTTGAGAAGGAAAAAGCTGAAATATTAAGAGGAAAGTTTGAATCTATGAGAATGAAAAAAGGAGAAACCATTTCAGTATACAACACAAGACTAAAGGAAATTGCTATTTCTATTAGAGGTGCAGGAGGAACCATTGAAGAGGAAGATGTTACAAGAAAGTTGTTGAGAACACTGTTACCTATCTATTCCATCTGAGAGTCTACAATACAAGACTTGAGATCCATTCCTCAGATGACTATTACCCTCGATGCTACAATTGGTGAGCTAACTTATTTTGAGCTGAATGATTTTGATAATAGTTTGCCTACTACTTCTAAAATTGAATTTGCATTCCAATCATTTTGACTATTGGAAAGTATAGAAAATCTAGATCTAGTGATGGTTATGCAAGTAGTGTTAGTGAAATATTTCATAGTTGTAAAATTGAGCTTGAGGAGCTATATGCCAAAGATGAAAAAAATGAAGCTGAGTTTGAAGCCTTATTAACTAGAAGGATACAAAGAAGTAAAGGAAAGTACCAAGGTAAGCTACCTTTGAAGTATTTTAACTACAATAAGATTGGTCATATTGCTTCTACCTATCTTGTCAATAATGAGAAGAAAGACAACAGAGATAAAAAAATAGAGAGAACAGATTCAGAAGATTCAGAGACTTCAAGAAAAAGGGAAAGAAATCATGCTACATTTCTAAATGAGGAATATCTGATGATCACACCAATAATGAAGAAGAATAAGTTGTTTATGTTGCTATTAAAGATGATTCTGATGAAGAAAGGTATGTAGAAGAAAACTTCCTAATCTCACAAGTGAAAATGATACATGGATTATAGATAGTGGTTTCTCACACTATATGACTGGTGATACTGATAAGTTAATTAATTTGAAAGAGCATAATGGAGGTAGTTTTAGATTTGGAAATGATCCTCCATATCCTATGAAGGGAAAAGGTTCTATAATTATGTTGAACAATACTAAATGTGATAATTTTTATTGGGTTGAAGTTTTGAAGTAAAATTTTTTGAGTGTGACACACTTGAACAATACAGGACACCAACTAGAATTTCAAAATAGAAAGGTTAAGGTATTTGATCAAAAAGGAAGTCTAATTACTACTAGACAACAATCTAAAGGTAACCTATTCTAGCTTGAAACTTCCATAAAGATTTTTCTATTTTCTAAGATTGAAGATGTATGAATATGGCACAAAAGGCTATGACATGTGAATTTTGACAAATTAATCAAAGTGAGTAAGGAGAACAGAGTAAGAGGTCTACCAAGTCTAGATAAAATTGAGAATGTAATGTGCAAGGGATGGCAAGTAGGTAAGATGACTAAATCAAGGTTTACAAGAAAATCTTATACTACACAAGGTATTTTGGAATTGGTACACATAGACCTATGTGGTCCCATGATAACACAAATCTATTATGGAGATATATACTTCATTTTTTTGCTTTATGATTATTCTAGAATGATTTATGTTATTTTTCTAAAAGAAAAAACACAATGTTTTTGAAATGTTTAAGTAGTACAAGGCTAGAGTTGAAAAAGATACTGAAAGACAGCTGAAATGTCTAAGATCTAACAGAGGATGAGAGTTTACTTCTGATGATTTTACACTCTTCTACAATGAAAATGTTATAAACAGACAAATTTTTGCACTAAGGACACCATAGAAAAATGGGATATGTAAAAAAAGGAACAAATCCATTGTGGATTGAGCTAGAACACTGATGATGGAGAATGGAATTTCTCAAACCTTATAGAGAGAAGTAGTCAGCACTACTACTTATACACTTAACTGAGTACAACTAAAGAAGGAAACTAACAAGACACCCTATGACATCTGGTATGGACACAAACCGAGTATAAGTTACTTCAAAGTATTTGGAAGTAGGTGTTATATTCTTAAAGATGCTAGAGATGGAAAGTTTGAATCTAAAGGAGATGAAGGAATATTCCTAGGATATTTTACTAAGAGAAAATCCTACAAATGTTTGAATAAGACTACTAAAAAAATAATAGAAAGTGATAATGTGAGGATTGATGAATTTGAGGAAAAGAATGATGAAGACAAGAAGAAGGAACCTAAAGATTATCAAAGATTTGTTTATGTACAAAACAAGAATCATGACACCTTACCAAATATTAGCAGATAGAGCTTCCACTGAATGATAAAAATGAAGAGATGTTGCTGGCTACTGACCCTATTAGATGATATTATAATTGGGTACTACTAATGTTGTTGGCATTCATGTTTTGTCATTGATGTCAACATATGTTTTTGTAGAGAGAAAAAATTAGTTATTACTATTGTATGATGACTGACAGAAGTGTACAAATAATGTACGATTGAATTAGAATGAGTGAAGATGATTATATGAAGAAGGATGTGTGATGATATTATTTCTAAGGTCACTTGGCTTAATATTGCATATTGAAGTTGTTACAGATGTTTTTGTGAAGATGAATTTCCAGACTGTGATAGTGATGCTTGACATAGCGAGTCTCTATGTTTTGAGAATATCTTATAGGCGATGATGATTCCGATTATGCGAGCTTAAAATATGAAAGAAGATGTATTGAGGAATTTTTGTTATTGATCGCAAGTCATGTGATTATTCGTAACGTCAGATGTGGTATGTATTCTAGAGGAGACCTATTTGGGGTTGACTTCAAAGATGTAGAGTGCTTTGTGGATTGTGAGCATGGATTTTGGATATTGGATTATATCTAATGTATTGTAATTGATGTTTACTTGTTTTAGGTACTGTGTGTATCTTAGCAAGGGGTTAAATAATTATTTTTATATTGGGAAATCTTAATTAGATGACCTAATCAATTATTGTAATAGGGTGTATATGAGAGATATTTTCTTTTGGAAAGAGGTATGTATGATGATAAGGTTATTGAAAGATAGAAATGTGTGAGAGATGCAAAACTTGATTGGTTGTTGGATGTAGAGCAGAGTTTCTAATTATAGTACTTCATTGAAACTAACAAAGCAAAGAGAGTTTCTATTAGACAATTTACTGGATTGTATATTTCTTATATACACTTGTTCAGATTGTAAACCATTGACAGTGGCCTAAACCTTCTTTGGGAAATGTGCTTGGGCAGTCATCCCACTATTACTCTTAACTCCTAATAGTGTTTGTCCTCTAACAAGAAATGTGTACTGTAATGTTGTAATAAGCTCCTAAAAGGGCTAAATCTTTTAACAAGGATAGTATAATCTCAGTACATCATTTGTGGGTGTTGATTCCCACTGGGTTTTTACCTTTAATAGGGTTTCCTCGACAACAAAGGATTGTTTTATCGTTTTGGAATTTATTGTGTTATCATTTGATTGAAGTTTTGGTTTATAATGTTTAATGTTTAATAATTTGTCTCACAACTGACTCACCCCCCTCTTAGCTATGTTGGTGGAATAAAATTCGTAACAATTAGTATCAGAGTTGCTACTCCTTAGAGAGAAAGCTTAATAGCTTGAGGTGATCCTAAAGATGACTTACTACAGGAAGGATAGTCTGAAATTTGATACTGAAAACTTTGACAGTTGGAAGAACAAGATGAGAACACATTTTCTATGTTTGGGAATCGACTACTAGATGATCACAAAAATAAAGGAAAAGATAATGACTGAGGATGAATTGGATAAACCTACTGAAGATGAATAGAAGTTATTTTCATGTAACATGGTTGCAAGGGAATCATGATCAACGCATTTTCTGAAGGCGAATTCACAGAAGTAAAAGACTTAGATTCTACACATGAAATTTGGACAAGATTGGAAGCATTGTATGAAGGAGATAAGTTTACAAAACTAGTGAAGCTACAAAAATGAAAGAAAAAGATGGAATCATTGAAAATAAAAGATGACGATAACATTAGAGCATATGCACAAAGAATTAATGAAGTGGTTACTGACATCAAGAACTCTAAAGGTACTATATAGTCAGAAAAGGGAAGCACTTCCATTGTAGACTAGTTTATCCCTTTGGGTAAGTGGTTTGGGGTCATGTCAAGCACCTTGAATAGGTATTTGACTTGGATCTAGCTTTTCCCCTTGTTTTTTCCCTTTTTCACTTCTCTTAGGCCTATTTCTAGCACCATGATGTGCTGATTTGAAGTTCTTGACTTTAGGGTCAAGGTTGACCTTCTGGGTTAAGGTCAACCTCAACCCTGACCTAGGTCAAGTTTGACCTCAACCTTGACCTATGTCAAGGTTGACCTCAAAAAATTTATGAGGGAGGCTTGTATGAAAATTTATGCTTGAAAAATCTAAATATATAGTCGAAAAATGTAAGTACTTACTTTGTGGACTGGTTTAGCCTTATAAGTAAGTGTTTTGGGGTCATGTCAAGTGCCTTGAGAGGGTCTCTGACTTGGATCTAGCTCTCTCCCCTATTCTTCCCCATTTCCCACTTCTCTCAGGCCTGTTTCTGGCACCCTAATCTGTAGATTTGAAGTTCTTGACTTCAGGGTCAAGGTCCACCTTGACCCTGACCTAGGTCAAGGTTGACCTAGATCTTGAACTAGGTTAAGGTAAAATTTGAACTTGACCTAGGTCAGAATCAACCTTTTTCTGGCCCAAGGTCTAGATTTCAAGTTTCCAAGGTTTTTGGATATCGGGCTTTGGAAAGAGTTAATTTCTGCTTCTGGGTCGGCTATTTTGGGTTCCAAAATGATGACTCTTAAATTATATTTAATATAGGTCCATTCTAGGGGTATAGGTCTAATATGGATTTAATTCTCCTATGTAGGCCTCTATAGAAGATTGTGCCCTAGATTCGTATATAAGGAAGCTTTCTCCTCTCATTTTCTCTAACCATCATCTAAGTGAAATTCAAGCAAGATAAGGAGCAAGACTTGAAGCCAACCAAGTAGCCATTAAAGAATTCATATACTCTCAATCATTCAAGCATTCAATAATTCAAGCATGTAATTCATCAAGGAGATTCATTGGTAGACATTGAAGGATTCAATCTCTATGGAGCCCTCTTGTTGAAGATTTATCCATCCATATTCCTCCAAGCCTCTTCCTATTCCAAGATCCATTCAAGATTAATGTTGAAGAACTACATGCAATTTATTTGAGGAATCCTACATTCTACATTCTACATCCATTTGGTGCATACATACTTGTGGATCCAAGGATTCGAATCCACCACAAGGGCTTCTATACAAGCAAGGTGAATTTATTTATTTACTTTGTTTACTTATACAATTTCAATTCTATTTTAAGGTTAATTCCAAAACTAGGGTTTGACCAAGGAAAACCCCTCCCCCCCCCAAAAAAAACCATTTTTATTGCAGGTATAGGTTTGGAATAGCAGATCATAGTGCAGATCTAGATACCCTTTTCGACAAAATTTTGGGATCTGGAAACAGACTT
The DNA here is from genome assembly GCA_018584345.1 of Thuja plicata. NCBI lineage: Eukaryota > Viridiplantae > Streptophyta > Pinopsida > Cupressales > Cupressaceae > Thuja > Thuja plicata. Next base: position 19,408 of record MU228066.1, on the reverse strand, counting down.
CCTATTGGAGACTTTTTAGTTCAATTCTTCCCTAGGTCAGAACTAGAAATTTTGTGTCAATGGTGACATTTACTTGAGGGTCAAAATCAAAACTGTGTCAGAATGGAAAAATATTTCTTGCTTTTGATTGTCTCTGCATTTCTATTCCAGATACGGTCTTAGATTTTCCAGATTCTGAGTGCAGACCCCCAATAACAACATTCTTCAGATCTGCAACATTTCAAGGTTAGTATTTTTCTCCTATCCATTTCAATTAAATTTATTAATCGATCTAAACCTATCACATATTCTTTTCTATAAAACAGAATTTAAGATCTTCTTTATTCTTATTCCCAATCGATTGATTCATTTATGCATTGATCCTTCCTTTGGGGTTAATCAATTTGGATCCTTCCTTTGTGTACTTAAGGTTAAAAGGAACATCTTATCTTCCCCACATATTTCACATTTCAAAATCCATATCCATTATTTTATCTTACGTTTATGCAAAATTATAATTTCTTATGTTACATTTTGGTGAACCCGCGATAGACAACTCTTTCTTTTTGGCAATAGATTTGCATTTTATGTTAGATATTACATGCATATAAAAGTAGATTTATTTTTATGCTATTGCATTCATGTTTCAAAAATATATTAAATTACAATATTTCTTTAAAAATACAAAAACATTTACATCTTTCATGCTTGTAATGTTAATTTGTGTTCAACATGTATGATTTTTGTTTTGAATATTTTGATGAGGCTTTTATTGTGAAAGAGGATAGATCCCCTAATGAGATACATGGAAGTGAGGATTAAAATGGTTCAAATAATATCTCCATTGATCCTATTCCTATTTCATCCTCCTCTACGACCTCTTCAATTGACCTTTACCATATGGTGTGTGCATGGTTACCTTCATGTTCCATGATTTGCAACATTGATACACCTAAAGATGTTTCTTTGTCCTCTCTTGTATTACCTTGTAAGGATATATTAGAGAAAGAAAATGACTTTAATATTTCCCACCATGGAGATGAGTTAAGGATTTATTTTAATTCTTCTCCTAATATATATCTTTTCTATGAGCCTACTTTAGAATATAATTCTTTCCCCTTTAGGGATCAAGCTTTAGGCACTCCTACAACATCCTTTATTGATAGGGATGATAATCCTCCTATTTGGGATGAACCTTTGGATTTGGATGTTGATTACTCTCTTCCTCATGAAGCCATTATGGATGATTCTACTTTTTGGTGTGAACCCTTGGATAAAGACATTGATTTATCCCCTCCTTGTGAAGTTGATTTGATACAAGTGGGTGATTTATTAATGGATGACATATTCATACATGATGGTGAATCTTTTCTAAAACACACTCCCCTTATGCAGACATTTTCAAGAAAGAATAAAACATTATAGATGCTTTACCTCCATTTGGGATTCCTTCTAGTAATGAGGCATTAGTGGAGAATGATATGAATTCCCTTAATGCTCTCCCTCTTAGTGATGATCTTATGGAGAATCAAGATCCTACTTCATCTCCTCTTAGGATTTATTATTTACTTCCTTCTTGTGAACCTATTTTTAGTGTTGAGACAAATAACATGGTTTATCCAAAACCCTTGTTGACTATCAAAGGTTTTCCTTGCATTACTATCAAAGGTAAACCTATGGAATTTTTAGAGTCTTTTAATGATCACAATTAGATAGCTCACACCTATCATACAAGTAATAAACCTCAACCTAATCTGGTGGTTCCTACTTCTTTACCACCTTATTAGCCCATTCTTCCTCCTCCACCCCATCTTCCTAGCTAGGAGTATGATTTGATAAACCAATTGTGCAATACCCCTACCAAGATTTCTTTATGGGATATTCTCTAGACTTCACCTAGCTACCATGAAGCCTTGGAAAAATCTCTAGAAAATATTTCCACTCCACCTCCTAATCAATATAATATCAATGCCTTCTTATCGTGCATGCATTCTACCCCAGGTTCTCTTGACATTCTATTTATTCAAAAGGATTTAACTTCTAAAGAAGTTCAGAATCAATATGATGCTCTTATGGTTTTTGTTACTATCAATAAGAATATAATTCATAGGACCTTGATTGATAATGGATCTGGGCTTAATATTTATGTCATGGACATGCTCAAAGAAATTAAAACCGATCTTTCAACTATTCAACCTGATAATAATCCTATACATGGCTTTGATAACATTGATAAGAACACTTTGGGCATCATTACCTTACCTATCAAAGTAGGTCTGGTTATCCTGAATACTCCTTTTCATGTTATGCATGGACCTCTTAATTATAACCTCCTTTTGGGTAGAACTTGGTTGCATGAGATGTATTTTGTTCCTTCCACCCTTCACCGTAAAGTCAAGTTTATTCACAACAACATAGTGTATACACTTCATGCGAATGATGTGCCAAATCCTTGTTTTTACATTCAAACCCACAATACTCCTATTCCTAATAGTAATCCTTCTTCCTTTAATTCTCCTCCTGGAGATGATTGGGGAACCTTGGATTTTAATCCTACCTTTATTGGAGAGTATGAGGTTTCTAATATTGATTTTATGAAGCAACAAAGAGAGTTTGAAAAATAAGCTTTTGCTTCTACTTCTAATGCCCTTCGTAATAACTTTGTCACTACTTCTACCCTCTATGAATCTATCAAACCTACTAATGATGACATAGTGACTATTGAAATTTCCATTGAATCCTTTTAATATGGCTTCTCATTATGGTCCTTGTTATCATTTACTTGTTAAACAAGGATTCCATGGTCAAGGATGTAGTAAGCATAAAAAAGGAATTCAAATGCCCTTATAGAATAAGGGGCATGGGCATACTTATGAATTGGGATTTAATCCTCAACAATGCATCAATGTTACCAACATCTCAAATAACACTTCAAAACATGATCAACCTATGAAGAAATTTGACCAGGAAGTTGTTTTGCCTAAACTCCTTTGTGCCAAGATGATTACTATACCTAAACGCAAAAATCAACGTAGTCCACACTTGAAGACTCTTCCTTTTTGTTTGTATCATAGATTTCATGATCACTCTACAAATGAATTTAAAGCTTTACATTATAAGATTAGGCAGCTCATTAATGGTAAAGTTATTTATATATCATGTGGAAATGAGTTGTATTTCAATCCCATTTTCTCTAAATAACATTTGCGTTCCTCTTATGGAACTCTACATTATGTAAGAAATGTTAGCCTAATCCTTGGGGGCTTGTTGTCTTTCATAGTATTGTGAGTGATATAATAGGTCCCCTTTAATCCTTGTTCCTACACTTGGGGGGAAAGGATGCCATTCCCTCCTTTTCTTTCTTTCTAGGATCCACTTTTCCCTTGGTTAAGCAGTATCTATATATTATGTGATATCCAATCATAGATGAAAATTTTGGTTTGCATTGAGGATCTATGTCCTTGATTATAACATATTTCATTGTTTGACATTGGGTTTCCATGGTTGATAAATCTCTCACCTTGGAAACTGAATAGTGTTCTATCCCTCACAAGGGTTACTTCTTCACTTCTTGCATGATATCTCTTTACATTCATCCCTTCCATGGCCTCATAGGAGCTATGACCTTCTTGGCTTGGACTTGGTATTGTCTATGGATATTGTCTTGATGTTGTTGATAAAGGATTTATCCTTGTTATTTTCTTTCCTTAACATGTCAAAATAGTATGTATTTTTCCATCTTAAGGAGGGGGGAATATATATGGCCTCCCTCCTATATTATGCATTTTTTGTTCTATCCTTTTATTTTTTAGCATGCAAAAACCTCTAAAGGTAACACACATAAGTTTCTAAATCCTGAAGAGATACGCATTCAATTACAATTCAATATGCTAAATCCTCAGAAGGTAACGCATATAAGTTGCTAAATGCTGAAGAGATACACATTTTAGAAATGTATTCCATGGTGATATGAGGATATGGATCCATGGTTAATCCATAAAAGTCGTCAGAAGATGCACTACATACATGCACAAACCTGCAATAAGGCTCACAACTTTATGGGGTGACTATCAAGTGCTTGCTTGGTGGGTCATCCTATCCTTTTTGTGGTTCACAGTGAGATAAACACATCTTACTAGGCAAGGTAATCACACCCTCTCTCTTTTTTATTTAACCGATGATGTCTCTCTTATCATGATCTTAGGGTTGATAAAGACTTAAGTCCCTGGGGGCTTGAGGATTCCTTTGTCCCTTTTGATTCCAATAATATTATCTTTTCTTTATGATCTCCGTTACTAAGAGTTTACATCAAGTCCATACTCTGCTAATGTGGGGGCTAAATGTATAGTCAGAAAATGGAAGCACTTCCATTGTAGATAGGCTTAGCCCTCCAATTAAGTGGTTTTGGTTCATGGAAAGTGCCTTCAATAGGTCTTTGACTTAGATCTAGCTTTTCCCGCTATTCTACCCCCTTTTCACTTCTCTCGGGCCTATTTCTGGCACCCTGATCTGCAGATTTGAAGTTCTTGACTTTAGGGTCAAGGTTGACCTTCTAGGTCAAAGTCAACATCAACCCTGACCTAGGTCTAGGTCAACCTTGACCTTTACCTAGGTCAAGGCCGACCTCAAAAAATTTATGAGGGAGGCTTGTATGAAAAAGTTATGCTTGAAAAATCTAAATGTATAGTCAGAAAATGGAAGCACTTCCATTGTGGAATGGTTTAGCCTTTGGAGTAAGTGGTTTGGGGTCATATCAAGCACCTTGAATGGGTCTCTAACTTGGATTTTGATTTCTCCCCTATTCTGTCCCATTTCCCACTTCTCTCAAGCCTGTTTCTAGTGCCTTGATCTGTAGATTTGAAGTTCTTGACTTTAGGGTCAAGTTTGAACTTCTAGGTCAAGGTTGAACTCAACCCTCACATAGGTCAAGGTCAACCTCAACCTTGTCCTAGGTCAAAATTTGTCCTTTTTTTGGCCCAATGTCCATATTTCAAGTTTCTAGGGTTTCCAAATATCGGGCTTCAGAAAGAGTTAATTCCTGCTTCCAGGTCGGCTGTTTTGGGTTCCAAAATGAAGACTCTTAAATTATATTTAATATAGGTCTAATAGGGATTTAATTCTCCTATGTATTCCTCTCTAGAAGATTGTGTCCTAGAATCATATATAAGGAAGCTTTCTTATCTCATTTTCTCTAACCATCATCTAAGTGAAATTAAAGCAAGCTAAGGAGAAAGAATTGAAGCAAGCCAAGAAGCCATTGAAGCATTCATATACTCTCAAGCATTCAAGCATTCAAGCATCTAATTCATCAAGGAGATCCATTGGTAGCCATTGAAGGATTCAAGCTCTATGGAACCCTCTTGTTGAATATTTCTCCATCCATATTCCTCCAAGCCTCTTCCTATTCCAAGATCTATTCAAGATTGGTGTTGAAGATCTACATGCAATTGATTTGAGGCATCCTAAATTCTACATTCTACATTATACATCCATTTGGTGCATACATACTAGTGGATCCAAGGATTATAATCCACCACAACGGCTTCTATACAAGCAAAGTGAATTTATTTATTTACTTTGTTTACTTATGCAATTTAAATTTGATTTTAAGGTTAATTCCAAAAGCAGGGTTTGACAAAGGCAAACCCATCCCCCCCAACAAACAAACCATTTTTCTTTCAGGTATAGGTTCAGATCAGTGGATCAGAGTGCAGATCTAGATACCCTTTTTGGCAAACTTTCAAGATCCGAAAATAGATTTCTTGTCAGAGACTTTTTAGGTCGATTCTACCCTAGGTCAGAATCAAAAATTTTGGGTCAATGGTGACATTGACTTGAGGGTCAAAAAATTTTATTTTATTTTTTTAAGAAAAAGTGGATATACCACTAAATATATTTATATAATAAGGACTGGTTCAAGAGCTCTATCGGGAAAGAACTAGTAAGAAAACCTAGCTTCATAGCTTGATAAAAAAGATATAATGTTACTAGTAATTCCTACTTATTACAATGATGACATAAGTCATTTGAAAAAGTGTTTAGTAACCACTAACCATGCTCAATAGCTTAAAACATTACAATATTAAATAGTGGTTAACGAAAACTTTACCCTCGATCACCTCAAAATTTATCATTCATAAAATTGTACTAACCATGCTCAACAGCTTAATACATTACAATAGTAATTTATGGTTAATCAAAACTCCACCCTCGCTCACCTCAAAATTTTCATGAAATGAATCCCATCAAAAAGTGAATTTGCAAATTTTTTTAGTCAGGCACAAGAATGAATCATACCATTTGAAGCCCTAATTTACAGAGTAGCCATTTGAGGTTTCCATCAACACTGTGTTCTCTAGATGCCTCGACATTGAAATTTGAAATAGCTTCAACCATCAAAAAGAAAAAAAATGCAGAGTGACCCAGATTATTGCTTTATTCTTCCATGGCATCAAACTCACAGGATACTAGATCTGACTTAGTTTGCGGGGACCATCCCCAATTTTTTGCATTTCAACCATCATCATTGTGAGATTGAATGTTGTTGGCCCATCCTGAGTCTTGGTTAGCTTGCGGCCATGTATCATGTATTTTCTCACAAGGGGCTTGGACCCAATTCGCTTCACATTGCAAGTGGCTATGTATAGTGGGGGCCATGTCTGTTGTGGAATTTTTTGCTTGACCAATGGGTGCTAAATCCTATGCAAATTTATCCCCCTCAAGTAATTTAAGTAGCACTTCCACCACCATGTAAATTTTTTCTTCCCAAAAAAATCCCATTATTGACTCTGTTGTTTGCATTGCGTCCTTTAGTTGGTGAATTTTGTAGTCTTCTAGTGACCTTTTTATATTGTCATATATAACCATAATAGCATGATTCAAAAGAAGTGAATGTCGTGGGAATAAACCACCTACCAGTGTATGCCCTATCCATAAATCATATTTTTACATAGCTTTTTGAAGTTTGTTTTCATCCCAATACTTGGAATTGACAACATTATGGGATAACTTTACCAGTAATTCAACCAACTCCATCAAGTCCATGGCGTTTGAAAAGAAAATGGAGACCAATTGTGAAAAATAAAGGAATTTATTTATGCACGGCTCTATATTTTTGAATCCTATGATCTTTTTAATTGCAAACCTAGTAATTGTAGAATGCGAAATAAACATACCATCCACCACTGAATCCTCAATGTGATAAGGGAGGACTTCTTCTTCATCCAGCGATGGAATGTAGAATCTATAGTTCTTCAGAAGGACTTTGGCGTGATGACTAGTACATTGGCCACATAGTATGCAGTCCACATTTTGCAGAGCCATTACAGTTCTTTACCAATTGCCAAGGAATTAACTTGCTGCATTTTGATGTATTTGGGTGAATTTGTAATATTATGTAGGGAGTAAAGATGCACGTATTCCACAATTAGTGTAAAAAAAGCCTTTCAATTTACCTTTCGATGAAAATTTACCATGCATCCTTTGGCCATGTGAATAGTTTGATGTATCGACCACCTCTATGTTTTATCATTAAATGAATGTACTATGTTGATTCAAAAATGAGTTTGGTGATGCCACTTGATCTCCACAGACTGGTGATGTGCTTGCTTCATGATTTGTGTCCTACAAGGCTTTTCATTTTCCCACATGTTAATTTGTGACATAGATATGTAAATCACCTTGTAGTCATTACTTAGCATAAACTTCCAATACTTGCACTCCTCGGTGGTCGGTATCAAGATATGTTAACAATCTCAAATTGATACAATAAATGATGTGAGATTATAACAACTTGTCACTCACATAATTCAGTTTTCTTCATTATTTCCACAATCCCAAAGTTTATCTCTTAATTTTAGATAAATTTTTTATCTATGTTCACCACCCTTTGGAAATTAGGCCATTGTTCTACAATGTTACTTACATTTGTATCCATTATTTCTATGCCATCACAACCCATATTTGACAATAGATCTACAACTTTGTTTCCTTCCCTAAGTGTGTGTGAAATTGTTAGATATGGAAAGTTGTCTAGCATGCACCATATTTGTGTTGAAATGTATTCCAACTTCCACTTATGTGATTCCCTTTTAGCACAGGCATTAATTATTACCTGCGAGTCTCCTTCTACTTGTATGTTCTTGATCCCACATTGTTTTGCCAAAATAAGACCCACCAACATTACATGTGCTTCTGCAGTGTTGTTTTTCTAGTAATTTGGAGGCAGTATATGCTAATAGATTCCCCTTCGAATCCCTAATGCAAGAACCCGGTCCTAATTTTCTCAGGTTTCCCCGAGAAGCTCTGTCAAAATTCATTTTCATGTTATGAGGAAATGGAGGTTACCACCCAACAAGTGATTGGTCTACCTGTCCAAAAGACTTTTTTAAATTTTCCCAACCCGTGGGTATACTAAGTTTGCCCTAGTTTTTCAATATTGAGGTTTCCCATGTTGTCAAGATAGGATTGTAACCACATCTGTATATGCTTGCATTGACAACCTTTGATATTGACTTCTCTATAGTTTCCAACACTATGTCCAGACTTGAGGTTTCATTTCTAAATATCCTTTTATTACGCTCCCACCATGTTGACCATATTATTAAAGATGGAGTGCATTTCTAGATGTTTTCAAAAAGTGAATCATGATGTAGTTCTAGCCAAGAGTCAAAGAGATCCCACAATTTATTGGGTAGTGGAGTATAATAACAATATTTTTTGAGAGAAAATAACCAACATTGTTATGCAAAGGTGCATTGTAATAACAAATGGTCCCCATTCTCAATCTAGTCTTTGCATAGGGGACACTAAAAGGCTTGAGTGATGCAGAATTTTTTTAGCCGATCACTTGTAAGGATTATTTTGTTCAATGCAAGCCATGAAAAGCACCCTACTTTAGGCAGAGTAGCTTGATTCCAACAAAAGTGGTATGCTCAGGAGGGTGCCTTTTGACATTCCACATACTATAGAATTTGGTATCCTTCTCTAATAGAGTATTTACCATCCTTTGCTCGAGTCCAGACTAGCTTGTCTTCCTTCTTTGAGCAGTATGCTTGTCTTTCTATCAGTATGTTGTGAAGTAGTTTAGTGTTTTTTCTTGTAAGATGTAGTTCTTCTGGGTCTTTCCATTGTACTTTCCCTTAAAACAAGTTGACAGCTGATACAAATTCTTTAAGGTATATCCCCCATTAATTTTCTATTGCAGTGATATTTTCTTGAGGAACAATTGGTGATAGGAGAATAGGCAGCCCATTCCAAGAATCCCTCCAAAATTTGACATTTGACCCATTATTGACTTCCCATGTAACATAATTTTATATTACTTCTCTTGAAGTCATCATGAAGTTCCAAATCGTTGACCCTTTGGATGATTCTAAAATGGTGAGGATTCGGGTTGGATTATTGTTGTCAAGGTATTTTTTCTGCATGATCTAACACCATTTATTGTGTGGTTTTTTGTACATCTGCCATACTAATTTTCCTCCAAATGCTTTTTTATGGGTTGTTAAATCATGAACTCCTGCCCCTCGAATAGTTGGACCTTTTTCCATATCTTTTAGTGAAATTAGAGCTAGCTTTTTCTCCCCAATCATGTCCCCTGTCCATAGGAATCCTTTAATCAATTTTTGTATTTGTTGTATGACTAATGATGGGGCTTTTAAAATAGCTAGGTAATAATTTGGGATTGCTTAAAGGATAGATTTGACGAGTAAAATTCTTCTTGATAGTGAGAGCCACCTATCTTTCCATGCCACTGTTATGTTCTTAATTATTTCAATAACAGATGACCAATAAGTTTCTTTATTCGTTCCTACAAAGAACGGGATCCCGAGGTAGTTCCAAGGTAAGATGTCCACCAAGAACTCTAGGACATGGACAATTTTGTTTGAAATGATTTGGTTAGTGTTGAACATGTATGTTTGTGAATTTTGTGCATTAATTTTTTTCTTGGATACTGCTGTATAAAGGTCAAGGACATACTTTATTCTTCTTTCTTCCTTGACTTCTGATTTTCCAAACAATAGTGTATCATCCACAAATAGGGAGTGGGTGACTGAAATATTTGTGGCCCCAATTTTTTTTCCACTCCATAATCCCATTGCATGTTGCCTCTTGGTTGTTCTACTAAGTTCTTATGCCATTAAAATGAAAAGAATGGGGGAGATTAGATCCCCTTGTCTGATTCCCTGGGTGGAGGAGAAAAACCAGACAGGTTTCCATTAATGATGACTGAGAACCAGGCCCCTGAGATACATGCCCTTATCCATTTACACCACTGATGGGAAAAACCAAACTTGAGAAGGACTTGAAAGAGAAAATCCAAACACACTCTGTCATATGCTTTTATCATGTCTAATTTGATGACAAAACTAGGGGACTGATCATCTTGAATAGAATGGAGTACTTCGTGGGAAACTAGTGCTCCTTCCATGGTTTCTCATCCTAGAACAAAACCTCCCTATCCTTGGGAGATAATTAATGTTACGAGGTTCTGTAATCTCATTTATATGGCCTTGGTAATGATTTTATAGACTGTGTTACATAGTGATATGGGCCAAAAATTTGCAAAAGATTTTGGATCTTTCATCTTTGTTATAATAGCTATGTTGGTTGTATTGAAATATTTTAGCATTTTCTTTCTTTTCCTTGATTCTTCCACCACTTCCAACAGCTCCCAACTAACAACATCCCAACATGCCTAAAAAAAGAGTGGTTTATATCCATCTGGCCCCATGTATGAGTTCTTGATTAGTCAAAGGGGACATTAATGTATGATTATCTTGTTGTGTAACTATAAACGGGATAGCAGCAAGAATTTCATTTAGTTGATCTTGAGATGGGGAAGGGGCTTGGGTAGGAGCAAGCATATTTTTGTAGAATCTTACCCCTTCATGTTGGATTTCTTGAGAATTTGTTAAGATCTTACACGATGAAATTTCAGTTATAGAAAAGATTGTGATGGCTGCTCGTTTCTACTTAGCTGAAGCATGGAAGAATTTAGTATTCTTGTCTCCTTCCCTAAGCCACAATTTCTATGATTTTTGCCTCCAATATTCTTCCTCCTGAAAGCACAGTTCTTCCCATTCCTATTGGATTTCTCTGTGTGTGTTGTATGTGTCATTGTCCATGCCATGTTGTATAGTACACTCATGTAATTGTGACAATTGTTGCTTGACCAAATATTTTTGCTAAAAAATGTTTTTAAAGACCTTTTCATTCCATTTTTTAATGCGGATTTTAACATGTTTCAGCTTCATTTCCAGCTGATGCATTTTAGTTCCAGCTACATATGGTGAGCTCACCCACCATTGTTTAATCAAAGATAGGAAATGGGAGTGCCTGAGCCACATTTTTTCAAATTTGAATGATGGTTTATGGTTGTTTGGAACTCTTGCATTATCTATGGATAATGGTATTGGAAAGTGATCTGATCCTGGTAGTGAGAGGATATCCAATTGGAAGTGGACATTTTCTAGCTTCCATTCTTGTGATACTAGGAACCTATCCAATCAGATATCAATTTGTGCGAAATTTTCTCTCTTGTTTGTCCATGTAAATGAACCAGAAGATGGAACCACATCCATTAGATTGTTGTCTAATAGAAATGAAAAGAATTCCTATACGGTTCTTAGGGGAGGACATATACCATCCATTTTTTCTAACATGTTAAGAATAGCATTAAAATCTCCTCTGAGCACTGCATTTTGATCACTGTGATTCTGAATTTGAAATGTTAAATGTCTCCATAATTTTTTCTTATCTTGTGTAGAGGTAGGACCATAGATATTGAACAGGATTAATGAGAAGTCAAAGCTGGTAACTTCTACCATTTGCCAATGATTGTCCTGCCTGATCTTTGTAACATTGACATTCTTGGGGTTCCATAGGATAGCTAAACCTCCAGAAGCCTCGATACCTTGTTGGTGTAAGGATGACCATGTTTCCCATTTGCCTATAGTCTTATCAAAATTTTCTTGGGACATTTTGTTTCCTGGAGAAGAACTATATCCGCATGTATATAAACAATCATTTATTTGATTCTATTTCTTTAGTCAAAGGCATTAATGCCTCTGACGTTCCATGAGGCATTTTTCATTGTTGACAAGGAGAACCTCTCATCCTCCTTGTCATTATCTTGATGGAAAAAAATTTATCATCCATCTTGAATATCTTTAGCACTTGATGTATTTGGATTGAGTGATATATATGCCTACATCTTGTTGAAGAATCTATAGACCAAGAAAGAACTTGATCTCCCCAAACATAGACATTTCAAACTCTTTGCTCATTTCATTCACAAATGATTTACATAACATATCATTACCCCCAAATATGGTATCATCAACATATATTTTAGCAATCAGAATATTATCATCAGTATCTTCTTTTAAATAGAGATTGTTATTTTCACTTGTTCTTACAAATCCAATGCTTATGATAGGAGTGAAGTCTTTCATACCAGGCTCTAGCTACTTGTTTTCATCCATAAAAGGATTTGTGTAGTCTACATACCATGTTTCTCTTGTCTGGATCAACAAACCCTTCTAGTTGTTCAATGTATACCTCTTCTTCTAGTATTCCATTTAGGAATGTAGATTTGACATCCATCTGGTATACCTTGAATCCTTTGAATTCAGCATAAGCAAGTAGTATTTTGGCTACTTCTAGTCTAGCAATGGGTACAAAGGTTTCTCCATAATCAATACCTTATTTTTGTGCATACCCCTTGCATACTTACCTTTCTTTGTTTCATGTAACTTCTCCATTCTCATTCAGCTTGTTTCTAAATATCCATTTTCTACTGATGACATTCTTTTCATCTGGTCTTGATACTAGTGTCCATGTCTTTTTCTTCTCAATATATTCTATTTCTTCATTCATAGTACTGACCCATTCTTCATTTTGAAGTGTAGTATTAACATATTTAGGCTCAAAATCACAAATTAAACATCTAGTGTTTAGTGACTTACTTCTTGTTCTCATTCCAGCCTTCTTGTCTCCTATGATCTAGTTTTGTGGATGATGTCTTTTGACATACTTGTCAAGTTTTAGTTGAGCTCTGTGTTAATCATTTTAACCTTCATTCTGATCTCCATTGCTCAGGATATCATTTTCCTAATTTTTGGTGTTTGCATCTGATGCTCGGGTGCAATGTTTTGTTTCTCAGGTAGAGTTTCAAATTCTTTAGTGTAAAAAAAACTGTTGCAGTCTTCTAGTTCTTTTCTTCTTTCCTCATCATTTTTCTCTACATATTCATCTATTCTAACATTTTCACTTTCAATGATTTTGTTAGATGACTTGTTAAGACATTTATAAGCCTTACTTTTGGTGGAATACCCTAGAAATATTCTTTCTTCACTTTTGGAGTCAAGCTTTCCATTTCTACCATCTTTCAAAATATAAAATTGACTACAAATTTTTTTGAAGTAACTTACATTGGGTGTGTAACCATACCATAGCTCATAGGGTGTCTTCTTGGTGTCTTTCTTCAATTTCACTTTGTTCAATGTGTAGATAGCAGTACTGATAGCTTCCCTCTAGAATGTTTTAGTGATGCTTTTCTCAATCATCAGTGTTCTTGCACAATCAACAATGGATTTGTTTCTCCTTTCAACAATCCCACTTTGTTGTGGTGTTCTTGGTGCAGAAACATGTCTTTTAATTCCATGATCATTGAAAAATTTAGTGAATTCATCTGAAATAAATTCTCCTCCTCTATCTGATCTCAAGCATTTCAATTCCTTACCACTTTATTTTTCTACCATAGCTTTATACCATTTAAAAATCTTGAATTCTTCTAATTTTTTTAAGAACATAACTGTCATCATTCTAGAATAATCATCTACAAAGAGAATGAAATACCTATCACTATAGTAACTCTTTGTCCTCATGGGTCCACATAGATCAGTATGAAATATTCAACAATTGCATTAGATGTATGGGCTTTTCTCTTGAAACCAGACGTTGTCATTTTACCTTTTTGACAATTCTTACACATGATATGTTCGAGCTTTGACATGTTTGGTTTGCCTCTTACTTTACTCTTATTGCTTATTTTTATCATGTTGTCAAAATTCACATGGCATAGTCTCTTATGCTACAACCATATGTCTTCCTTTCTATCCATTAAACAAGTGGTGTTAATGTCATCCAGATAGAATAGGTTACCTTTTGTCTGTTCACGAGTTTCAATCAACCTTCCTTATTCATTGAAGATCTTTTCCTTCTTATTTTCAAATTCTCCTCGGTGACCTGTGTTATTTAGATGTGAAACACTTAATAGATTATAATTAAGTCCTTTTGCCCAGTAAGAATTCTCACATCTGATCAAATTATTTAACATTATGGTTCCTTTACCTTCAACTGGACAAGGTGTTTCATTACCCATTATTACTGATCCACCATTATAATACTCAAAAGTTACAAACTTTTCTTTATCATCAGTCATGTGGTGAGTGCATCCATTATTTATGATCCAAACATTAATCTTAATAACCTTAGATATGAGTCTAGTTTCTACATACCTTTCTTCTTCGTCTGAATCATCCTTCATGACTACAAACACCATCTCGATGCCTTCATCAGTTTTGATGTCAATGTCTCTAGCTCTATTCTCAGTGAGGTAACAACCTTTTTGCCCTTTTCCCTTGTAGTCTTGGGTATCTCTTCTGTTAGGTTGTTGGTTGGTTTATTAATTTCTATTATCACCTCTATCAAACTTCTTTTCATATGTTCTATCATTACTGAACTGTCATATTTTCTTCTGTTAGGACATCTTGCAAAAAAGTGTCCAACCTCTTTACAATTAAAACATACAAGTGGTAATTTACCTTTGTATCTACCTTTGCCTCTCTATAATATTCTTTCCATTAGTGCTTCAATCTCATCAAGTCCTTGGTCATCACTATCACTTTCACTATCATTCCTCATAGGGTATTTATGACTTGACTTACTTATTTTCAAAGAAGATTTGAATGCAGACTCTTTAGATGGTAAGACACTGTTATCAAATTTATTCATCTCAAATGAAATCAGTCTACCAATCAGACTATCTAGAGTAACATTATTGTTTGCTACTACTCTAATTTCTTGTATAAAAGATACTCTAATAGCATAGATAGGCAATAAGGTTCTTAGGATTTTACTTACCACTGTCTCTTCTTCAAGTACACCTGCAACTCCTTAGATAGCATTGACTAACTCTTTGATTCTATAGCTATACTGAGTGATATTTTCTCCTTCTTTCATTCTTAGGTCATCAAACCTCCCTCTTAGGATTTTTACCTGAGCCCTTAGTACATTATCATCTCCTCCATGTACCAGCTTCAATTTATCCCACATTTTCTTTGCAGAGGTGTAGGTTTTTACATCTTCAAATTCATCATTAGAGAGTGAGGAAGTAAGATCTATCATCATGCAATTATGCTCATGATTTTCTATCAATTGATCAAGTGTGTGAGGTCCTCTAGGAAACACATATTCAATATCCTAGTATTGAGTAGCATCATTTCCAATACCTGATAGGCGGAGTCTTATTATTCTTTGCCATGATGCAAAGTTGTCTTTGTTCAACTTGGGCACATCTTGTTTACTCATCTTATGATCATTTTCTAGGTCTTGAAAACTTCCTTCTAAGAAAACAAGCTTTGCTACCAATTGTTAGAATAACTGAGAGGGGGGGGGGGGGGGGTGTGAATTAGTGGTCTCAAAAATATTCCAATAAATCAACCCAAAAACTTATTACCACATTTATAATCCTCTAGTTATATTTAGTCCTACAAGATGAATGCCTTGAAATAATCTTAACAAATAATTACTGCTCAAAGTTCACTGTTAAACCTTATTCTTACTATATACTAATTAGTTGTCTTTCATTTACTGAAATACAATAAGTTACTTAGTGTATACCAAGCAATCTATATTTAGTTATGTGTAATGCAAAACACTAAAGTAATGACTCAAACATATTTGACACATGGATTTTTAATGTGGAAATGTTGTTAAGGGAAAAACCAATTAGGACCAGTAACCCAAAATTTTCACTCTTCTAAAGTGAGATCGGTAAATAACCAACCCTATTAAAGGTTACAAACACACTTTTAGGTGTGACCTTGTTAGAGGATTTAAATAGAATAGTTTGTCACTTGATATCTGACATCTCTATGTTATCTTTATGATCAAACCTAGTGTAGTTTGTCACTTGATATCTAGCATCTCTATGCTATCTTCATGATCAAACATTTTGATACTCCTAGGGATGCATCTCAATATATAAAGGATTGTTAAGTCCTTCGCAGTTAAGAGACTTTCTAATCCAATGGTTAAATTGAAACAGTAAATGATCTGTTCACATATACAACTAAAATTTGTAGATCTTCAGATCTATTGTACGCTCATAATACCTTTTTGATCAATGTCTCCTTTCAATACCTTTCCTCCACTTCTTTCTTCTTAGTGATTTTGTGCTTCTCTGTTGCTCGGTGTCCATAGAATTAGCTCTGTTCTTCAACTTGATTGATCAGGTCTGATTGAAGACTTCTTTCTTCATCATTTTTTCTTCAACATCCTCTTCTCTATTCACTCCCCTAATTCATAATAAGTTAGCTTGTTTCTTTATAGACATGATTTAACCATTTCTAAGTTGTTGACTTTCTTGTTCTTGGCATGATCCACAATTATATTCTTTCTTTATTTAAAGATCTACTTTAGTTTTGTCTCATAGATATCTTCTTGACAACTACAATAAAACTTCTTTAAAACTCTCTCTTAGCTTTGGCTTTTAACTTGTCGATGAAAATTGTAACCACCTGAATTTGGTCTGTCGCAACTATGGACCCTATTTGCCCTAAATGTGATCATACCCTCGAGTTATGTCCAAACGACCCTGTTACTGCTTGGCATAATTCTTTTGAATCAATTTAAAGTCCTAGGTGATTTTTTATCACTGATTTATATTATCTATTATAGCCATACAATTCAAATCAATTTCGACCAATCAGATCAAATCAAAATC
>MU228065.1:571369-583877 GCA_018584345.1 Thuja plicata | reverse complement strand
TAATTAGCCCTCACTTTTCAAAGCAACTTATAACTCCTCTCACTTCCAAGACTCCAAACCCTTAAACAGTCTTGACAAATGATCCCAATCCATAGATTATAGCATTATACACTAAAGTCTGAAGGTTTTATAACAATGTGAAATGTAATCGTTGCCCCTTCTAAGACATTTACAATCCATTAACCCTTTTTGTGGAAACTGATATTGATTTAAGAAAGATAAAATGGCTAGGTTTTGTATATTACTATAAACCTATATGAGAATGCAAGTTCTAATAGGATCATCTACTTCATAATATGGTTTTAAAGACACTCAACATAAATTTATTTTATAAATGTCTCCGCTTCATGTTAATGTGTTGTCTCATATGTGGAAAGGTTACCCAGTAATGACTAGGCACAATGCATCACATTTTAGAAAGAATGCTGCCTTTTATTTTTGAGGAAAAATCCCTCTATATCATTGCAACTGCTTCTAGATTAGTGTTGGAGTTTTTTCCATCAATATTTCTGATCACACTCTGTGATTCATCATCAGGATGATACTAGAGAGCTCAAGGAGATCAAAATATTTCGAGGCAACTTATTCAAGACTACCTTCTCATGCTGATAGAATTTATTAAAAAACTATTTATGAATTGCATTCAAAATTGATAACTTTATTTTCAAACTTGTGTTAGTGGCCTTGCTTTGCTAGCTTTCTAATTTTTTTGTACATACTAGAAGGTTTTCTTGAACTTATCAAACCAACATTGCATTAACTATCATCCAAAAAAGCATTTAAAAAAAATAGAATTCATCAAATTGGAGTGTCACCCATGTTCAAAACCAAGAGAAAATCCAATGAATGTGCATTCAAACAAAGATCCAGCTAGTGTATCAAAAAGGTAGGTAAATAAATCCACAAAAATCAAATCTTACTAGACATTTTTTAATACTTTTTAATACACATTTTTAAAAAAAAAAAAATTAGTATTGGTCAAAATTTTGACCTTTGAACAGAACTAATTTTGACCACAATGCCATACATTCAACCAATAGTATGGTCGAAATTGAGACCATTACACCAAAAAAATTGATGACAATGCTATACAATCGACGATAATTTCTACAACAGTTGTGGATAACTCAACTAGTCATATGGTCGCAATTTTGACCATTGGACCAAAAAAATGGACGGTGATTCTTCTAGTTTCAAGTGATTGCTGCAGTCAAAATTGAGACCAATACTATGGTCGAAATTGTGACCAATAATAAATATGTAAAAAATTTGATGAGAAAAGAGCGACGAAAGTTTTAGTCGTGGATTTGACCAAATTTTGTCGAAAATTTGACTAATTCTCGTCAAAATTTAAGGTAAAATTTACTAGTGAGATATCAAGTGCACAAATATACACACACATTTTTGACACCCACCGTGGGGCTCAATTTCCAACTTGGCCTCATTTTCTAACACTTTTTCACTAATTTTCATGCCCATAATTCTGTTATAGGCTCCTTTTTGACCATTCTGGATCGCATTCAGGATACACCATTGCACCGCAGAAAACAAGGCTCACATACAGGATTTCTTGGATCATTTTCAGTTTAGGCTCGCATCTGGGGAGCATACTATTGCATCTGGTAAGAAAAATCGCATACAATATACTGCATCACATTCAGTAAAATTTCAGGATCGCATCTGGTTAGAAAGTTTGTGCATTTTGTTTTCCTAACTCTAACATTTTGACAAGTTGTGTTTTTTGGTATCTTGCAGCCTAACAAGTGTTTGCAGGTTGTTCTTGAAGATTTTTGTGGGAGTTAACATAAACAAATACTAACTTGGTTTTTAAGGTTACCCAACCCCCCATCTTGACTTTTATTTACTTGCTTTCCAAATTAAGATACATATTCCAATCTATCACTAAAATGACTAGAGGATTATGCTCTTTTCCTTTTAAGGAAAATCAAAAACTCTTACATCAGTTTATGGATTGAACGAAATTTGGAGTTAACTGAACAAGCAAACACATCACCTAATTCTTTTTGGATCAGTAAATGAACAACACAAGTCACTAAATATTGTGGTTCAATGAACAACTACATCGTATAATTTCTTTTTGGATTCAGAAATTGGACAATCAAAGCACTAAATATGTGGGATCAAAGAACAATTTCAAACGTTTAATTCAATTTGGATCAATAATTGGACAAGCAACTCACTAAATTTTGTGGCTAATTAAACAAGGCAACTTTCCTTTTCAAGCATCCTATTTTTCTTAAATAGGAACAAACTAAAATTGAGCTCAACATAGCTTGAAGGAATGAACTTTGCTTTACATGTTTTGGGAGAAAATGGTTTAGATTACGAGAGTATGCTCTTCTTCTTCGGAAGAATCAGAAATCCAGACATCCAAAGCTCGCCAATCCTGGGTACATATACTTAAATAGTAGAGGGCCTACCGGTTGAGGAAAAAATCTCTCAGGAATGACCCAAGTGAGGACAGGTTTTATGCCAACCCTTCCAACTCACTATAAATAGTTGCTTCCTCGTAGGCTAAAGCCTCAGAAGACGGAGCCGATTTTGTTCATGGAATTTTGACATCATTCCTTGAACATATCTGGGTATATGTAGAGCGGATCCACTTGAATCTTGATTGTGAGACTACATATATTCGGGTACTCATAGAGCTATACGCTTGAATTTTGCCTTGTACAATTCTATGAGGGACAGTTTTGAATGGATTGCCCAATAATCTACAACAACTTCAACTGAAAGAATTCCTGATTCATCCCCAAAAGGGTAATAATCTTTGTGCAAGGCAAAAAGTAATTTCCCCAAGACACTCATCATATTATGTCCTCACTTGTGTTTGGAGTCAGCTAATACAACATCATGACTGGAGCCATTGCATGCTTGGTGATGGCTGTATTCTAATTAGCATTTGAGTGTGTACCTGAGTTAATGAGCAAAGATTTTCATCTTCCACCTAGAGAATAGGAAAAGATGAGTGTCTATTTCACCTTCATAACAATGCAAAACTATTTGACATGTTTAAAAGACCATTAAAAAGATAAGATCCTTAAAACAATCAACAAATTTCAAACCTTGGAGTACAAGTGTTTTTCACACATTACGACACCTCTTAACACAATCTGGAAACAAGCAACTTCACACACTTTGAAAACAAACTTTTCAGAACTAACCAAGACTGACAAAGACATCATAAGATCGCATCCCAAATTTCCCAAATCGCATTTGGTATTTAGGATCCCATCCTGTGTGCTAGCTCGCATCTGGTCAGTAAACAGTTGCATCCAGATTCTAGGCTCGCACCTGGTGTCATCAAAGGCTCGCATCTAGGAGCTCGCATTCAGGACAGTGGGTACTTGTAGAAGTTTTTCTTATAAAGTCTCAGTTGATTAGGATACCCTTTTGGCTCTTTAGCTGGTTCCTATTTTCTTTTTTGGTCTCCCTATTGGAATTTCAAAACTTTTTCAAATCGTCTACCTTGCATGCTTAGTCAGTCTTTCACGATCAGTTCAATACGTGTGGTCCACCCACTTTTTACCAACAACTTGGTTCCCAGCTCACTATCAGGGAATTCTAACCCTCTGACATTGGAATCATTTACATCCACCAATAACAAATAGTTACTTTTACCTAGACACGCCCACTTGAACAATCTAAAACTCTCACTTGCACTATTGGGAAATGTTAACAAAGTTGAGAAACAACTTCATGGTTAACACAAGACGTAACAAGTACACAACTAAAGGATCGAAAGTGCCTCCTAAAACACCACACTTTCAAGGAGAAAATTCTCATAGTTCCCTACTTGATCTAGACTCCCCTCAAATGGATAGCGACACTCACAAATGGAGTGAGGCTTTTGAGGAGTATAACAATGGTAAAAAGCCTGAAGATATGGATAAAGAGGAAGGACCCAAATTTGAACATAACCCATTTGGATCAGATAGTGAAGGAGAGATCCCCAAAGATGAGTATGAAAAACTTAAACAAAGTAAGATTCCACAAGATATTGGAACAGATCATTGATGTCGATAAAAAAAGTACTTCCTCCATCTAGCATCCATAGGTGTTAAATTACCTAAAGATTATGACATGGAAAAGCTCAAGGAAAAAGAAGTACCAAATCCGATATCTATTCTCACCAAACAACTCAATTCAATGCAAATAGAGCTTATAAACATGAAACAAGAGAAAGAGAAGCCCAAAACACAATACTCTTTGGACGCCATTTGTCCATTTCCTTTTGATAAGATTATTACAATGGTCCCATTTCCTCCCAATATTGCAAGACCAAAGTATGACAAGTACACAGGAGAGACTGACAAACATGACCATGTAAGGGAATTCTGTGCTCTAAGTATTGAGTACATGCACGAACCTACATACCTCATGCGGCTATTTCCAAAAAGTTTAGGGGGAAATGTCGTGGAGTGGTTCTCAAAATTGAACCCTAAGGTCAAGACATTTGAGGAGTTAATACAACAATTCATTCAACATTACTCCTAAAACATCCAACATGATGTAACTATGATGGACCTATGTAACACCAAACAACAAACTAGAGAATCATTTACACACTTCCTACAAAGATGGAGGAAGATCTTTGCACGATATTCAAGAGCCATTCCCGAAATAGAGAAGATGGAGATATTCATTAATAATCTAGTACCTGAATTGAACTATGCATTGCAAATGAAACTCTCCTAGTTTCGACAGGATGATTAAAAATGCCCTATGTATTGAGGAAGTCATGATCAAAAGAGGAGAGATCACCCTTCAAAATGAAAACAAGACCTACAACTCCAACTCCAAGCCTAAATGGTGGAAAAAAAGCAAGAATGTTGTTAATGACGGAGTGGTTGACACCTCTAACAATAATCCTAAACCCAAGGTATTCAATCTAACTAATAGCATGCAAGCAAACAAAGATGCTAAGGTAACACCTCCCATACCCAAAGCAAACAATGATAATAGCAAGGGACAGACATGGACATCGAAACCCCAAAGAACATTCACTCCTTTGGGGGAACTTCTTGAGACTATTCTAAAAACACTGTTGGATACAAAGTTCTTACAATTCCCAATTCTAAACCATGGGAACCAATGGTCAAACCTAGGTGGTGGGATGATAATTCCTATTGTGTCTTCCACAAAAATAAGGGACATGAGACTAATAATTGCCTTAAGCTCAAGAATTTCATCCAAGACCTCATCGATGGAGGTAAGATCAAAGTAGATGGACATACTACCAATGAAGATCATACAACATTCAACAAACCCTTTCCTAATTACAATCAAGGAGAGACATCTAAAGGGAAGATTAATGAGGTAAAGTACACCTATTCCAAAAATGACAATGTGATTAATATGCTTGACATTAAAATTGAATCCATCAATGTGGTCACAATCAAAGGTGTCTCACTCCACTCAAATGCAGTGACACGGAGCCAAGCACAGGTTACAATCAAAGGACCTCCAAAACTGACATAAACATCAACATCCAAGGTTCCTATTGTAACTATTCCTAAACCTGTAGCAAGACACATGGTCACTATTCTTGGAGCAAAATATGACTTAGTAGACCAATTGCAATGAACCTCTGCCAAAATTTCCATTTTCAAGTTGCTCAAAATATCCACAGTACATAGGTAAATCCTAGAACAAGATCTACACACTGCTAATGTTCCAAAAGATATTGATATAGACAAGTTCCATGCGATGGTCAATCACATCTCAGCGCCACATTACCTCTCCTTTTCTGAAGAGGATTATAAGTCATTGACACAGCCACATAATCAACCCCTCCATATTGAAGTCCTTATTCATAGATCCTATGTTAGACGCGTGTTGATAGATGGAGGCGTAGGATTGAATATTTGTACACTGGATCTAATCAAGAAACTGGGTCTCTTAGAAGAAAACAATTGACTCTAGAAGTAAGATAACCATCAAAGCTTACAATGAGGAAGAAAGATCCTCCAGAGGCTTTATTGTTCTACCTATCAGAGTCAGATCGATTGAGAGGAACATCATATGGAAAGTTCTGGATCTCCCATTGGCCTACAATATCCTACTAGGAAGACCATGGATTCATGAGATGCAAGCTATACCGTCCACTTACCACCAGTGCATAAAATTCCCACATAATGGGGTGGAAGTGACGATTCCTATAGATGCTAAATACACTTGCAACAATATAAAAGTAGGTAGCATCATCCCACACAAAAAAGAGGCTATGGATGCAGTTGCTCCTGAAACTACCAAGGACATGGTTATGAAGAGTTTTAGCAAGACTTTAAAACTTGAAGAAATAGGTATGGGAGAGTACAAGCTGAACCTGACTCCCTCATTGACAGAACTTTCGGTGTCACCAAGATCCTATGGAAAACCTTCATCAATATTCACACCTACAACATCCAAGGAGCCAGAAGTACACAAAGCAACTAGCATGGTAAAGGCATCCACATCTTCTTTAGATAACACAGAAGAACAGGTAGTCTTAGACTGGCTTTACAAAGGAGAACCGGTGGAGGCTAAAATCAAACATGTGAAAATATCCCCAAAACATTATGGAAAGGGATATGATTTCCTCAAATAGATGGGATACAAAGGAAAGGGACCTCTAAATGACACAGGACTAGGGCTTATTGAACCTATACCCATGGATTTCCAGAATACCAGAGATAAAATAGGACTGGGTTTTAATGCTAAAATTGATAAACCCGCTTCAAAAGAGAGTCCACACTCAGATAAAGGGAGTGATGAAATATACAAACTAGAGAAATGGTCCTATGAAAGATTGTTCATGTTGGCACACAGGACCCCAACTTCCAAGGAGAACACTATGTACCTAGCTTTGAGGTACCACAAGATCTTCACACTCCTTTGCTAGCACAACCTCCCATTCAAGAGGTAGGAGACACCATAGCAACAATTACTCAAGAGACACCCCGACAATAGGATTTACATCCTAACTGGGGGCAATTGGTCACAATTTCACATGTTCTAGATCTCCCACATTTTGATCTACAGATGGCTAACTGGGTACATCAAGTAACCATTGTTGAATACTTAAACAGATCTGATGATGATGTCACAAACTCTCATGACTATGAATGGGAAGAGCTATCTGTCACCACTGAAGATATTGGAATAGATGCAATTCACATGTTTGTGGCTCCTTCAACTCCTAGTAAATGATCTAACACTCCTCCCAATGATACTGATTCTCTTGAAGCAGAAGAAGAGTTCCTTCCCCCGATCATTGATGGAGACACAAGTCTAGAAGAATTTCATAGGCTACAAGCAAGAAGCCTCCTTTTACGGAGAGATGATGAGATTTCTATTGTCGAGTCACTAGAGTTTGGTGTGCATATGACTAACAATGACCCTTTTAACGATGATCTCACTCTTATTGATCTAAATATTGAAGAAATTAACTTAACAGATCATGTCATGTTGGTTAATGGTCTTGATGCTAACACAATGTTATCCTTCCCAGAGTCTGATTCCCTAGCATTGGTACTTCCAGACCTAATTGATTGGATTGAAATAGATCCTACTTCTATCCTTTACTTTCCCAATGACCACACCCTAGCTTGTTATCTCAATACTTGTGAACCTTACCCTTCTTCCACCAATGCAAGGAGCGAGAACATGTCACAGGAGGATATTAGGTTTCTTAGTCACCAACTAAAAAATAAAAAGAAAAAGCGGACTGATGGTGAAAACCACTCTGTGGTAGTGTCAGATCCCAAAATAGTAAAGAAAAAAGATGTATCTAATGGTGAAAACCTCTTAGAGGCACCAAAGGATGAGACTCTTGATATCCTCCCTGAACACTTTCAAGAAAGATCTTGAGTGTTGATTGAACCAACACAACCAGAATTCCTAAAAGAGAAGAAGATTTAATTTAAATGGTCTTATACTGATATGCTAGGGCTAGATCCTAATCTCATCATGCACCACTTATCTATAGCTCCCGGGATCAAGCTCGTAAAACAAAGACTTAGGAAAATGCATCCTCATGTTACATTATTGGTAAAAGCAGAGCTAGAAAAGTTGTTGAAATCTGAATTTATTCGAGTCATTGCCTATGCAGGGTGGATCTCCAATGTGGTTCCTGTCTCTAAATCTAATAAATCTATTAGGATCTATACAAGCTTTAGAGACCTAAACAAATCATGTCCAAAGGATGACTTCCCTCTACCAAAAATTGACATGATCATAGACCTTACAGTGGGCTTTCAGATGTATTCATTAACGAATGGATTCTTGGGCTATAATCAAATCAAAATTGCCCCTGAGGATCAAGAGAAAACTACATTCACATGCACATGGGGCACCTTTTTCTAGAATGTCATGCCTTTTGGGTTAAAGAATGCTGGCACAATGTATCAAAGAGCCATGACAATAATATTCCATGACATGATGCACAAGAACATGGAGGACTACATAGATGACACATTGGCTAAATCTAAAGAAAGAGGTACTCACATTGTTGAATTAAGAAAGATCTTGGACCGAATGGAATAGTTTCAACTTAGACTCAATCCTAAGAAATGTGCCTTTGGGGTCCAATCAGGGAAGCTCCTAGGATTCATAGTAAAATTGAAGGGAATCAAGGTAGACCCTGCAAAGGTGAAGGCTATTCTAGAGATGACTCCATGAAAAATTAGTCAAATGAGGAAACTACAAGGGTGACTCTAGTCCATCAGGAGATTCATGTCCCAACTTGCAGATAGGACACAAACCTTTACTAAGTTGCTACATAAAGGGGTTACCTTCAAGTGGGATGAACACTGTGAAGAAAACTTAAGAGAATTGAAAGGATACTTGGCAACTCCTCCTATCCTTATGGCACCTATTCATGGAAAGCCCCTACGCCTATACATTTTAGCTACAGCTACATCCCTAGGAGTATTGTTGGCACAAGAAGATGAAACAAACAAAGAAAGAGATATATACTACATTAGAACAATCGTCACCTATGAGCTTAATTATAGTATTATTGAAAAAGCATTCTTAGCAGTCGTCTTCGCATCACAAAAATTGAGGCACTACATGCTCTCTCATACAGTGAAGCTCATTGCTAAGATCGATCCTCTAAACTATCTTTTGAGCATAATAACATTAACAAGATGTTTGGCAAAATGGGTCCTGATTCTAAGTGAGTTTGACATTGAATATGTAGAATGAAGAGCTATCAAAGGACAGGTCCTTGTAGATCAATTGGCTGATTTACCACTCCAGGATGATGAACCTTTACTAATTGAATTCCCTGATGAAGCAATCATGCATCTGACTGAATATCCATGGAAGATGTACTTTGATGGTTCATTCACTCAACAAGGCTCCTGAGCCAGGGTCCTATTTATAACTCCTCAAGGATACAAGATTCCCAAATCTTACAAATTGATATTTCCATGCACCAACAATATCTCAAAATATGAAGCATTGGTCAACAGCCTCAAGCTAGCTATGGAATGGAAGATCATAGAGTTAAACATGTATGGTGACTCCCAACTAATTATTAATCAAGTCAATGGGGAGTATCAAACAAAAGATGAGAAGTTGATGCCCTACAAGAAACTAGTTGATGACCTGAAGAAGTACTTTGTCTTCATCACCTTCCAACAGATACCAAGATCAGAGAACAAAGTTGTGGATGCTATGACTTCTTGGTAGAAGAAATATCCTATCCTACCTTTGATACCCCTGAATACCAGGTAATATGTGCCTTGAATACCCCAAATCAGCCCCGAAATGCCAATATCATTGCTTACCTTTCTGACCAAACTATTCCTGCCAATCTATCTAGAAATGAGAAAAGATCCCTGATTAGGATAGCATCACATTACATCCTCATAACTAACAACTTATATCAACACGGTCTCGATAGTACACTTCTTCGGTGTTTAGAACTTGAAGAGTCTGATATAGCATTAAAAGAAGTCCATGAAGGTGTATGTGGATCACACTCAAATGACTTTTCATTAGCCAAGAAACTGCTCAGAGTAGGCTATTATTGGCCTACCATGGAGAGAGATGCTATTCAATTTTAAAAAGCATGTCTTAAATTCTAGACACATGGAAACCTTATCCATGCTCCTGCCAGAGAACTTATACCTTTCATAACACATTGGCCATTTCTGCAATGGGCCTTTGACTTGGTTGGACAAATATATCCCAACTCTTCAAATGGACACAAGTGCATCATTACAAACATTGAGTATTTCACAAAGTGGGTCGAGGCCATGCCATCAAAGCCACTGGCAAACAGGTGGCTATGTTCATTCTGAACTACATTATTTGTAGCTATGGGATACCCTCTTCAATTGTAACAGACAATGGGGGCCAATTTAAAAATCAAGACATTGATGACCTTTGTGAATAGTTCCATATCACTCAACATTGCTCCTCAATCTATTATCCTCAAGGTAATGGACAGGCTGAGGCATCCAACAAGAATATTCTCAAGATTCTACACAGAACTGTGAGCAAGTCTGGCACCTACAACTAAATCTGGCACTATGGGCCTACAAAAGAAGCATCCAAACACCAATTGGAGCCACGCCATTTTCTCTAGTCTATGGAGTTGAAGCAGTACTACCCATTGAGGTTGAAATCCCATCTTTGCGGATATCTTTACAAGGTCTTGTTACTAATGAGCAGTACCACATAGATAGGGTAAATTCTTTGGACTTACTAGATGAGTGTAGACAACAAGCATTCGATCACCTAAAATTGTATCAAGCACGTATGTCCAAAGGTTACAACAAGAAGGTTAAACCATGCAAATTTGAAGTAGGAGATCTTGTCCTCAAGGAGAATCCTAAGAGCCAACCTAACCTAGAGCAGAAGGGAAAGTTTGAACCTAACTGTCTGGGACCTTATGTTATCACTGCTACTTTTGGTACTGGAGCTTATCAGTTAGCTACACCTGAGGGAGACATTCTTCCAGATCCTATCAACACTATACATTTGAAGTGGTTCTATGCTTAATGTTCGGCTAGCAGAGCCTGTACAACAAAAAGGTCTCACAAAATACCAAAAACATTCAGAAATTGATCCAGAAGAAATCCAAAAATAGTGGAAAAAGGTCCTATAAAAAGGGTATCTTTGCTGAAAACTTGGAAAAAAGGCACCTTGATACCACAAAAACATTCAAAAAATAAAAAATAGAAAAAACAATTGAAAAAGAGAAAAGTGCCTTGATGAGCACCTGGTAAAACATGCATCTTGGTAGTAAAAAGAAAGAAAAGATCTTACCAAGTGGTGAAAACCTAGCAATCAGGCGTCACATGTATTCTATACTCCATCTATCAATGCGCTACTAATAGTAGGCCATCATAAGTATGCTTGTGCTCATACGCTAACTTCATTTTCCTAAATGGATATCTTATCCTCGCTTGGGATTTGTCTACATTTACGTCTTAGGAATAAGTCATTCTGCACTGGGGGCATTTTTGCTAGCATAGTAGGTTGTGGTTGCTAGGTCACTCTAGGATGGTTTCCCTCGTGAACACAATGTTTCTTGATACATGCAAAACAATGTCACTTTCTAAAACAATGATCTCTTTTCAAACATCAAATATCCAGATGAGACATTTACATTAAATGGAGTTCCTACAAGGCTATATTGGATCACAAACATGAATGGATTATCCTATCAGTATACAGACATGGAACACCATATCGTTTACACTCTAAATTTCTGATTGATGAATCTTTACTATGTTTGACAAATGAATGAACAAGTACTACTTAAACACACAATTTGTTATTGGTTTGATTATGATTCTTTTTATGTCTTTGTTGGCTAACAGATTTGTTCTCTTTATACTCAGATAATTATCTTTCAACTCTATGCCTTTGAAAACAAATCGTTACACAACAGTAGGGCAAGCATTTACTTTGCTTCCCTCTGAATTTTGCAAAAAGGTACAGCTCCCTTTATAAAATATTCAACGAATGGAAAATGCAATTTTAACATATAAGCTTTTAACTGAAAAGCAGTAAAAGATCTCTCAACCGTTCCTAGACGGATGAGGTAGAATAACAGTAACTTGAAAAACCAACTAATGAAATAGGAAACTACTCTGTTCAGGAAAAGAAAACTAAGAAACTGATCAAGAAAATCAGAAAAAGACTAAAAGCTCATCTACAGAAAACTATAATTTAGAGAACTACAATAAATGACTGAAACTGCATTGCACATACACGAGATCAATATATAATTCTCCCAAAGTAGAACACATATATTTCACTATCTAATTCAAAGATCAAAATATTTTCATGCATGAGTATCCAGGTAAGACTGGCTCAAAGTCCAGTTATCATCAGTCATTCAAACTACTGCAAAGACAACAAAAGGAAATTACACTACTGCTTCAAAATAAATTCCTATCTTTCCTTCTATGCTAATCTATTCCAACCCCTTCCAAGTCTTAAGCGCCAGCTTAAATAGTTTGAACGGTCCGAGAAAGCCTCCAGA
>MU228065.1:548381-569184 GCA_018584345.1 Thuja plicata | reverse complement strand
TCTCAAGCATGACTTTCCTAAGGGACCAACTTGCCAAGTTGAACCTTACACCCTTCCCATGCTTCTTTAAGGCTTTCATTAATGCCTCATTAATGAAGATGCCTTAAGCCCATGTCTCCTCCATGCCGCATTAATGCTCAAGGCATTAATGGCTCGTACACCACCATTAATGAGTACCTCAACTCATTAATGAGCCTTGTCTTCCCCCCCCTCTCTCTCATTCTTCTATAAATAGAAGCCATTTTTGAGAGCAAAAGAGCCTTCATCCCATATTGTAAATGCATTGTTATGCTGTTGGAATAGACTTAGACTCATACTTCATTTCATATTTTATTCTTATACATTGTTATTATCTCCATATTTAGATTAATATGCATTGCTCATTGAATAATAGCTTGTTTTAAACTAAATCTTTCATGCTAGGTTGTTTATGTCATTGGTATTTAGCATAATCTGAGGGCTTTTATGTTACATGCTACACTCATCCTAGTTAGAAAGAAATAATTTGATGTTATGGTTTATATGCTCTTTAACCCTTTGTTTTTCACTAACAAAATGACTTATTGAAGTGTTGTGTTGCAGATATCAAGTGCACAAATATACACACACATATACATGTACACACACACACAAACACACCCATACCCACACCCACACACACACACACATTTTTTTGTGCCAGAGGTAACCTTGCAAGGTATCCCAATACCTAACTAGCCTTACCTTTGATTTAATTACAATCAGATTGGGGCCGGGAAGGAGCGAGGTGGGGTGAGACTAATCCTGTGGGGTTGTACCAAGCTTCCTACAATCCAGATGCATCAGGTGAGTCTAGGCTTTGGAGTCAAACTTGAGACCACTAGGGAGAAAACCCGATGCCCAAGCCAACTTCGCTATTCATGCATGATGTATGTACATGCATATATACACATATATATGTAATATGTATACATATACATATACACACACATACACACACACACACATATATATATAGATATATATATATATGTACATATTTGTGTGTATGTATTTTTATTTATATATGTGTGTATATATACATACATACATATTTTTAATACAAGATATACAAAAAAGTCACCACCAAGTAAGAATTTAGTGTGTAGTCCTATACATCTAATACATCTCTATGGATGATGACTACCAGAGCCCTCTGGCCTGGGTAGTGGAGGTGTATGAGAAGGATTTATCTATGATGCTATTGATTATGAGTGAATCCTAGAGGTGTTTCTCCTTCCCATCACCTCAACCATGCCTTGTATTGTGCTTCTTGTATTCTTAGATCATTGATAATGCCCTAAAGTTGTTTTTCTCTGACTTATCATTTCTCCTATTCCTATCATAGAGTCTCTAACTATGCTCACATTTGTGACACATGCTCTAAATATACTCACGTCTCTTTGGCCATGATCCTAAAATACATTGTGGTAAATCTCAAGAGCTAATTTAGCATGTTATCCCTTGAGTAATGCATGTGATGAACTCACACCATCCTCATGTATTTTCTACAAGAAAGTAGATCAATAAAATATTAGATACATCACCATCTATATCAAAATCAAAATGAACATATAAAATATTTAAACATCACTTCACATTAGTACTTTGGTCTCCCTTTCTCCACTCAAATTCAATGATGGATTGTGCTTGAGATGCTCTAGTTGGTGGCACATGTGTAGGCATTGTAGTAGAAATCTTTCTTAGCTCCCCATGCTCAAGACATCTTGGTATCTTAGGGAAATAAATTAGCATTTTCAATACGCGTACTCATCTTGATTTTGTCCATGTTCATGGATCTCCAATAAGATGAACCTTAGGAAATAATGGTTTAAGATCATGGAGACTCCACCACCTCATGTAATCTCACTAAAATATAAACATGTACTTATTAGAGAGTGGTAAATCATCCTACTCTACGTCTTTTAGATCCTTGAGAGTGATATCTTATGATGTGGGTCTATGATGAGATCCATTTCTCACCACACTCTAAGATAATTGTAGGTATTGTTGGCATTATTTCAGCACCCCCAATTTTAAAATTTGAAATTAGTTCCCATAGTGAGATTCCCTAAGTTGTCCTAATATATATTGTATTAGTTTTACTAACCATGTTACATGGAGGTCATGTATTTAACTTGAACCTTGAACTGAAGTTCAAAGTTCGAAGTGCAGTTTGCCCTAGTTCAAAAGTTCAAGACTCAATGTTCAAAATTCATTCTCAAGGTTCCTCAGTTTGGAAATTCAAGAACAGTTTCAAAATCTAGATTCAGGGTTCACATTCTCGACCACAAGAATGTAGTTTCAGACTGAAGGTTGCAAGTGAATAATTCAGTTTCAAATGTTCATAATGTATCAAATCAGGTTGCCACTTCAAATAAGAAGGTTCAGCGGTGCAGAAGCATGAGTTCAAGATTCAGACTTTGAATGCCTCAAAACTTAGTTGCATGGTTCATATTTGCAAATATGAAGTAGGTTCAAAGTTTAGAATCACAGGGATTAAAATACAGATTCAAGGTCCCGAGCACTAGTATGAAGGACTAGAATGTCATGAATCAAGACATCAGTCCAATTCGCTGTTCTAGAGGTTCAGATTCAGATGCAAATGCTAGGTTCATTAGAGGTTTGAAATCAAGATAACAGTTTTAGATTTAAAGTTCAGAATTCCTAAGAACATTGTAGAGGTCTGGTTTCGAAGCTTCATGGTTGGAGAAGTTAGAAGTGAGCAAAACTTAATTGAACTTATCAAGATTTTCCAACAAATATGCTTCATTTTATGGTACTAATGATGCCATAGATATCACAATGATATATGGTAATATTAGTGTGAGATTCATTTAAATCTAAAAATGAATGTTACAAAAAGAATTTCCTCATTTATTAGGCCCGACATCCAACTCACAATACAAAGGTGAGGCTCATTTTACTAATCAAAGTCCTCTGTTTGAGCTTGGTATCAAAACATTTGCAGATAATATGGGAAAAGCTTTTTGTTGAGAGTTTAACTGTGAGGAAAGCTACATCTTCTAGCCTCCAAAGTTGTGTGCAGAGACAAACAAGATGATGCTTCTCCCAAAGAGGTGACAACTAGATGTTTGATCAAAGTATCAATTGGCCTGATCAATGCAAAGAAGAAGACTCTTTTCAAATAAGATTATTTTGCCTTTAAATCTCCTCCTCCACATGGCTCAACTCAAATGCAATGTGTCAATAGTTTATGATTGACATTCAGGAAGAAGTTGCAGGTTGTTTGAAGAAATAGTTTGGGACTCACAGAATCCATGCATGTGATATCGGGCCTGAATCATTATTTTCCCCGATTGCCAATGGATGAACTAAATCACAATGATAACAAAACCTTTGATTAAAGTATGATTGCAGAGTTTCCAAACATGTTTGCTAGAAAACACATTATGTCTCTTGCTTGATGAATGATTGTTCTTAACCTCCCAATCCATGAAGCTGAGTCTGGAGGTCAAGGCATGTAACATACATAGGCAACACACATTTCATTTCTCAATAACTGATGTATGGATTGAAGATAATTAATAATATAATGAAAAGCCAAGATAGTGTCCCAAGTTGATCTGGTCAATGCACCAACAAGAGAAGTGACGTCTTCAAGTCAGTATAAAAGAAGACATTGGGAGGGAACCCACAGAGAGAGTAATCGACCAAATATTGATAATTGAAGGTTAGCGTAAGATGCATTAAGGATATAGACCAAATGTTTGACAAAATGCCCGATGCTTGGAAAGCTTTGGGAGGGGAAACTTTAATAATGATCCTAAACCCGATTAGTGAAGAGGATATAATGCCGACCAATGCAAAAGGAGAAACTAGATGGTGCCATGTGTGTGACATTGTCCACGCGATGACCCCAACCGACCGATCCTCTGCAAGAAGCCACATCACCAACAGCTGAGAGTCTCTCGACGATGCTAGAATGGGAACATATATATATATATATAGCCCGATGGTCATATTTGGAATTTCCACCAATCAATCATATAAAATGAGAAGTTAGAGTTATACGCTATCAATGCACCATACACATATTCCCAATTGAACAGGGGAGTCGGTTACTCATTGGTGATATAGGTGGCAACAGCTCATTCCAGAATTCATTTCAAAGTGACACAAGGGATGGTCACTATGCTAGATGTCAACATATGTGAAGATAAATTATCAAACTATTATGCGGATGAAAGGAATGAAGCCACTAAACAATGAAAATATAAGAATGAAGAGAATTTCAAGAAATGGTTATTAGAACCGAAATACACCCAAAAGCATTATTTATTGTAGAACTTTTGACATTGCCAGGGTCCTTTTTCTGGTGGGAGTTCTAAAGCTGCTACAAGGAGAAGACAGTTCTATTTTGGTAACAGGGGAAAGAGTTTTATCTTATGCATATTGATTGTAATAAAGGGACGGAACAATACTGTTATTGTTTTTTCATGTCTCTGAAATGAAAAGGAATATACTTGTGTTCGATCCTGTGGTCTATACATTTATGTTTCTGATTTTGAAGAATACTGTGGTCTTTTATTTCTTGTTCAGATACAGTCTTTTATTACTACTTCGAATGTGATGTACATAGTCTTGTGGTCATGTACCCATGTTTTTGCAAAAAGATATTTCTAACTTCTCTCTCTCTCTTCTGTAACATGAAAGATTGGTTAGGTAGCCTTGTGGCTGCTTATTTGTCTTTCCCTTTCTATTCAGTTTGTCAATCCAAGCAATCGTGTTCATCTCATGTCTATGGATGAATGTCAGAAAACCTTAGTACCTTCAGGTTAAAGGTATATCCTATCATTAAATTCATTGCAAATCTATAAACGAGGGAGTTGTACCTCTTAATTCAAAGGATAGTTATCAATTAATGATAATTGATCCAACTGTTAGCATGTTTTGTTCTTCCTAATCGGGCATGTTGAGTCATTGTTTATGTTTCTATCTGAAGGACAAATCTGTTCACTAACAGGTATATAGGTGTAACAATGGGAACAATATGTATCATCTTAAACTTCCATGCCACTCTCTCACAGTAGAATGACATCACAATGTAATTGTGATGACCCTGCAATAGGTGGTATAATTTCATCCTCGCTATTTGTGAGCCCTTCCCTCACAAGATTAATAAGAACATATAAAATCTCCATGTGATGTCCCTAGTGTCAAGCTTGTTGAGCATAACTCTCCAAATAGTAAAAATCCTCTCTACCATGAACCTAAATATGGGTAGGTGTGTTCTTGTGGATATGATTTATGAACAATAATTATACATCCCACCATTTATATGTATGACATGTGCTTTAATTATCACACTTGGACAAGTGTGAGGGCCATAAAAATCTAAGTCTCATAATACACATACCAAATAATATATTAATATAGATGTGCAAGGATACACCATCCCCATGCATAGGTGATCCTATGTTCCTTGATTTATCAAAAAACATGGACATGATCCCCAACTTTATGTATGATTCATACATCTAGTACTATCACTTGTGCCAACATAGTGATAAGTATCTTGTATATGATAGGAATATACCATGTTGTCTATAATTCCCCACTAGATAAAGATGCAAGCCTATGTATCTCTTAGATTAGCCAATGATATATAGTATATCTTTTCATTTGCTATATCTATTAGGGAGAAACACTATGATTAATGGTGGCACCTTGTAGTAGAAACTGTAGGATTTGATACACATCCTCAAGGGTGATTGTAGTCTCTCTGGTGCAGGAGAACCTAGGTGGGCTAGTTGATACAATGTAACCTAGGGTTTGCTTCTTCCTTGTTTTGGCTTGTAGTGGTTCTAGCCAGACCACTAGGTGAATAAAGGGACCAAGATTCCTAGTGTGTGGAGTGTTAAGTAGGAGGATGTCTCTTGTTAGGTCCTTAAAGACCTTTGTGTCCATTTAGGTCCAATTAGGGGATTTTGGTATTTCGTGGCCAAATGAGTCAAAGGGACTAGAGGTCCTATTTTTTTTTATTTCATCATAATTAGGGGTTTGGACAACTTTGGAAAATTTTAGACCAAGTTTAGACACCATAACTAAAAACTGCAAAAAGTTGTCAATGTTGTCATTGACAACATTGACAACTTTTACGACAAGAATGCAATTTTGAAGGATTCAGTTCCTTAACTATCTGAATTCAGTTTCTTAGTGCTTGGGTCAACTATATAAGACCATCCTCAAGTTGTTGAGAGGGTTGGAAAGTTGGAGAAATTTAGTGTATGGACTGTGTATGTCAATAGCAATGACTATTAAGGTGTTTTGAGGTGATTTGATAGTTTAATGGATTGAATCCAATTTTGTGAGAATTGTTCTGAGTAATGTAGGTTGATAGAAGAACTTGTGTGGTGTTATTTTTTTTGATCAAATAGATTTATTTTCTTGTTTAAATTCTTTTGTTTTCAGCACTATCGTTGTCCTGAACTAAGCACTGTGAACAAATGGGGTCTTAACTCCATTTTCCACCATGGCACTTGCACAAGATTTTGGATTATGAGAGTAAAATCCATGTATATTTTTTATAGTGTAGGAGGGGTCCAGGAAGTTATGGAAGCCATTTTTAAGGTGATTCCCTATGTGAGCCAGAGTGGCATGGCTAGGGATCACCAGTGATTGCAAAGCTTGCTAGAGGGATTGAAAGCATTCATAGCTGCAATTAGTGGATGTGGGAAGGTAGGTGCATCAAGGAAGGACCCTCAACTCAAAGGATGAGTTTGGAGGAGTTGTTTTTCTAGCCAAGAAGTTCCATTTCTTGTGTAGACAGTGACAAAGACCTAAAACCCTAAATTTTAGGCATGAATATAGGAGGTACTATACAGACACCTTTGAGAGCCAAGACCTAGAAAATCCTTAGTTTTTTGAAAAAGGGTATTAGGATATGAAGTTTTTTTTCATACTTGTTTGGAATTTTAAAGATTTATTGCAGAAAAAAGAGCCTAATTAGGCCTAAAGATTGTAGCCCTCTTTTGGGTGACATTGCCATAGAATTTGGAACTCGTTTAGGGTTACACTTCCAAGTAAGGTTGTGGATATTTAAATTGGTCCTCTTAAAAATCTTGAAGACTACCTTTCCACTTGGGAATGTTTGGGATCCATTTGGATCAGATTGTGTAGATGGTGCAAGAAAGACCAATTTGGGTCTAGGAGAGAGCATGATGAGTTTGGATTCTACCTTGTTGGTGTTCACTAGTTGAAAGTATTAGGTTCTTGTGAGAAGAAAAATAAGGAGCCTAGGGTTAGTAAAATAACCCTAGTAGGTTAGGAATTGGCCTAGGGACCCTAGAAGAAGCTAGGGGAAGCAAGGCTAGTGCTACATCAGAGTGGTATCAGAGCAGGTTGAGAAACTTGGGAAGATTGGTTTATGTCAGAAGTAGAATCTTGTGGTTCTACAAAGATGGTGACAAATGAAGAATTAGCCAAGGACATAGAAGATAAAAAGGAGAAAAATAGACTCCTTGAGGGTACCTTGGAATAAATGAGGATAAAGATGGAAGAACTAGCAGATGTTGCTAGGAAGAAAGACTTTGAAGTTTAAATGAGTAGTAGGGGTAAGAAAAAGATTGAAGAGGAAGACTTCATCCCCTAACCAGATCCAATTTTGAATGAGGAACCTTTCTTGAAGGCCATAAAGGTATTAAGTGGAAAATCCTTGGAGGAATACCTTTGTTTGGAGGAAAGATGGATATTGAGATAGTCATGGACTGGATTAAAGAAATGGAGAATCACTTCGAGTGTGAGGGGATAAGTGAAGCCTGAAAGATCAAAGTAGCCAAGTCTAGACTCATAAGGTCATCTTTGACTTGGTGGAAATACCTTCAGTATGAGAGGGTAAGTATGGGAAAGAAACCAATAGAAAATTGGAATGCTATGGTGACCAAGTTGAAGGAAAACTATCTTCTAGAGGATTATGAAATCCAACTCCATAGGAAGAGACAAAACTTGAAACAGAAAGACCTAGATGTGGCCTCATATACTGAGGAATTCTAGAGATTGTGTCTAAGGTCTAAATTGCAGGAAGAAGAGTCAATCAAAGTGGCTAGATACTTGGGTGGATTGAAGTGGAACATCCAAAAGGAGATTATCCTATGGATACCTACCACAATTCAAAAGTGTCATCAATTGGCTATAAAAGTGGAAGAAAAGAATAAGAAGAAAGGGGATTTTACCTTCAAGAACAAAAATAACAATAGAGGTAGAGGGAGAGACCAAAGGGGTCAAAGAGGAGGCTACCAAGGTAGGAGTAGTGAACAAATATCCCAAGGAGAGAACAAGTTGATAGAGCAGCAGACTAAAAGCAGTTCAAGAGGAGGCTATAACAAAGGCAGTGGTAATCATGGTGGTCCTAACAAAGGAAGAGAAGGTAGGAGTAGTTCCTATTTTGAAACCACTGTGGAAATTTAGGCCATCTAGCCTATAGATGTCCTGACAAACCTTTTGGAGTAAACAGTGACAAAAGGGTAGCATATGTACATGAGGACACTTCAAGTATAAAAACCCCTGAGGTAGACCATCTAGACTCAGAGATGGGTGAGAACCTAATGTTCAAAAGGGTACTAATAAGGAAACCAATCAAGGATGAGTCCAAACATAGGAGGGCATTATTTAGAATCAGATGCAAGATCCTTGGTAAGGTATGTAAGGTGATTGTGGACTCTGGATCCATAGATAACATCATTTCAGAGGAGGCAGTAGTAAAAATTAAGCTAGCCAAGATACCCCATGTGAATCCTTATAAGATGACATGGCTCAACAAAGGCCAAAGTGTGTTGGTCAATGAGAAAACATGGGTAGAGTTCTCAATAGCAGGGTACAAGGATAAATTTCTTTGTGACATCCTACCAATGGATGCTTTCCATTTTCTTCTTGGGAGGCCTCATCAATTTGATAATGGGGAAGTTTATGATGGGAAGGAGAACTCCATCACATTTAAGAAAGGAGGAAAGAATTTCAAAATTTAGTCTTTGCTAGAGGATGAAGAACCATAGACCAAAACTCCTAGTGTTATATTATGCAGTGGTAAGGATCTAGACATCAAGGATGATGATGGGGAAGGTTATGCTATTATGCTAAGACCTAATGAAGAGGAACAATCAGTGAATGAGCCATTACCATCAGAAGTGCAAGAATCATTGGAGAAGTAGAAGGACATAGTGAGTGATGGCACTCCTACAACCCTACCACCTAAGAGGGTTATAATTTATCAAATAGACTTTGTGCCAAGGGAATCTTTTCCTAACAAGGTAGCATACAAGCTGACTCTAGATCAGAACTTGGAGGTAGCAAGACAAGTATAAGAACTCTTGGATCAAGGCTTGATCAAGAAGAGTATTAGTCCTTGTGTAGTCTAGGTTGTTTTGGCATCCAAGAAGGGGGGAAAGTGGAAATTATGCATAGATTGGAAGGCTATAAACAGAATCACTATAAGGTATAGATTCCCTATACCTAGGATAGAGGATCTTATGGATTTCCTAGGAGGGGCAATGTACTTTACAATGTTGGATTTGAAGAGTGGTTATCACCAAATTAGGGTTAAGGAAGGTGATGAATGGAAAATGACATTCAAGACCACATATGGGTTATATGAATGGCTTGTTATGCCATTTGGCATCTCTAATGCTTTGAGCACATTCATGAGGCTCATGAATGAAGTGCTCAAGGACTTCACAGGGAAGTTTGTGGTGGTATATCTTGATGATATACTAATATTTAGCAAGACAAGAGAGGAGAATATCAGACATGTTGAGGTTGTTGAAAAGGTTGCATGAGGAGAAATTGGCTATCAACCTTGAGAAATGTGAGTTCTTTAAACAAGAAATAGTCTACTTGGGCTTTGTAGTTTCCAATGGGTCTTTGAAGATGGACAAAGACAAAGTTACTGCCATCCTAAACTGGCCTCCACCTACCATATCCATTGAGGTAAGGAGTTTCTAAGACCTTGCCCAATTTTATAGGAATTTTATTAGGAATTTCAGTGGGATATGTGCCACTTTGTTGGATACTATAAAGGGTGGGGTCAAAACAAAGTTCAGATGGACAGTAGAAGCAGAGAAACCCTTTGAATTGTTAAAGAAACAAGTGGCTACTCAACCAGTCCTACAATTTCCAAGCTTTGAGAAGTTGTTTACTATTGAATGTGATGCTAGTGGAATGGTAGTAGGAGGCGTATTGAGTCAAGAAGGTAGGCCTATTGCCTTCTTTAGTGAGAAGATGAATGAGCCATGAGGCTAAGAAGAAGTATTCTTATTATGATTTGGAACTATATGCTTTAGTCCAATCTTTGAGAAAATGGAGGCACTATATTTTGCCTAAGGATTTTGTAGTATGTATTGACAATCAGGCTCTTAGTTACATCAACACTCAAGAAAAGCTAAGCAATAGGCATTTTAAGTGGATGGAGTACTTGCAGACATTCACTTTTACTATAAAGCACAAGAAGGGTCAACTTAATAAGGTGGAAGATGCCTTAAGAAGGAGATTGTTGACAGTGCAAGAATTCCACTTGAATAGCATTGGGATTGAAATTTTCAGAGATCTATACAAATCAGATGAGGATTTTGGTGAGGCCTATAAGGTATGTGTTGAATTTGAAAATCATTTTCATAGCAAGTTCCCTGATTTTACTTTACAGAATGGTTTGTTATTCAAGGGCGATCAGTTGTGTGTACCTAAAGGGTCAATGAGGATGAACCTCATCCAAGAGAAAAATAATGGTTCTTTAAGTGGTCATTTTGGTAAGGACAAGACCTTAGAACTAGTACAAAGGTTCTACCATTGGCCAAATTTGGTGAAAGATGTCACCAAGTATGTGGAGCAGTGTGTTGTTTGCATAAAGGCAAAAGGAGGAATGAGTAATGCAGGATTGTATCAGCCTCTACCAGTCCCTAACAGGCCATGGGAGTGTGTGAGTATGGATTTTATTATGGTCTTACCCAAGACTAAATACGGGCATGATAATATTTATGTAGTTGTTGGTAGATTTAGTAAAATGGGGCATTTCATCCCATGTAAAACCACTAATGATGCTAGCCACATTGCTTTTTTTTTTAAGGAGATTGTGAGGATTCGTGGTCTTCCTTTGAGTATAGTCTCTGACGGGGATGTGAAATTTATGAGCCATTTTTGGCAAACCTTGTGGACAAGATTGGGCACTAACCTCTCTTTTGGTCCAGCTTACCACCCTAAGATTGATGGCCAAAGTAAGGTGGTAAATAGGGTGTTGGGTAACCTATTAAGGTTCCTAACTAAGGAGTATGGGTAGACTTGGGATGTGGTCATTCCCCAAGAAGAATATTCTTACAATGATAGCAAGAATAGAATGACAGGAAAGAGCCCATTTGAAGTAGTTTATGGGATGCACCCTAGGGGTGTTTGTGAGCTCACAGATTTTGGTGGGATGGAGTATAGATGTGTCCATGCAGAGGACTTCACCCTTACCATGAAAGAGATACAAGACCAAGTTAAGAAGTAGATCCAAGACAATAAACATAATTTGAAAGCCAAATTTGATGAGAAAAGGAAGGATGTTCAATTTGAAGTGGGTGACTATGTCATGGTTACCTTGAACAAGTCTAGGCTATAGAAGGGTTTCCCTACCAAGCTTCAGATGAAGAGGTTTGGACCTTGTAGGATCTTAGAAAAATATGGGGCTAATGCCTATAAAGTGGACTTACCATCATATTTGAGCATATCTCCAATTTTTAATGTGAAATACTTAATCTAGTTTAGAGGGCCAGTAGATGAGATCATTCCAAATAGTCAAGGGGTTAGTGATGATGGGGATGTTGCTTTCTTGCCTCCAAAATTTCAGATGGTGGCTGACAAAGTTCTGGACTCCCAGGTTAAGAAGACTACTAGACACAAAGTCTACATGGAACATTTGATTAAATGGAATGATAGATCAGAGTCAGAGGCCTCATGGATTGTAGAGGTAGATTTAAAGGTGGGCATCTCAGAGGATCTACTATCCACAGGAGTGACATAGCTTTTCCTTTTGGGGGAGTATGGTGTAGGAGCACCTAGGTTGGCTAGTTGATACAATATAACCTAGGGTTTTCTTCTTCCTTGTTTTGGCTTGTAGTGGTTCTAGTGAAAAAACTAGGTGAATAAAGGGACCAAGAGTCCTAGTGTGTGGAGTGTTAAATAGGAGGATGTGTCTTGTTAGGTCCTTAGAGACCTTTGTGTCCATTTAGGTCCAATTAGGGGATTTTGATATTTCATGGCCAAATGATTCAAAGAAGGGAATAGAGGTCCTATTTTTTTTTATTTCATCATAATTAGGGGTTTGGAAAACTTTGGACAAGTTTAGACCAAGTTTAGACACCATAGCTAAAAGTTGCAAAAAGTTGGCAATGTTGTCATTGACAACATTGACAAATTTTATGAAAAGAATGCAATTTTGAAGGATTTAGTTCCTTAACTATATGAATTTGGTTTCTTAGTTTCTGGGTCAACTATATAAGACCATCCTCGAGTTGTTGAGAGGGTTGACAAGTTGGAGAAATTTTGTGTACGGACTGTGTATGTCAATAACAGTGATCGTTAAGGTGTTTTGAGGTGATGTGATAGTTTAATGGATTGAATCCAATTCTGTGAGCATTGTTCTATGTAATGTAGGTTGATAGAATATTTTGTGTGGTTTTAGTTTTTTTTATCAAATAGTTTTAGTTACTTGTTTAAATTCTTTTGTTTTCAGCACTATCGCTGTCCTAAACTAAGCACTGTGAACAAATGGGGTCTTAACTCCATTTTCCACTGTGGAACTTGCACGGGATTTTGGATTATGAGAGTAGACTCCATGTACATTGTGTATAGTACAGGAGGGGCCCAGGAATTTATGGAAGCAATTTTTAAGGTGATGGCCTAGGCGAGCCAAAGTGGCATGGATAGGGATCACCAGTGATTGCAGAGCTTGCTAGAGGGATTGAAAGCATTGATAGCTTCAATCAGTGGATGTGGAAAGGTATGTGAGTCAAGGAAGGACCCTCAACTTAGAGGATGAGTTTGGAGGATTTTTTTTTCTAGCCAAGAAGTTTCATTTCTTGTGCAGACAGTGACAAAGACCTAAAACCCTAAATTTTAGGCATGAATATAGGAGGTAATGTACAGATACCTCTGAGAGCCAAGACCTAGAAAATCCTTAGCTTTTTGAAAAAGGGTATCAGGATATAAAGTTTTTTTTCATACTTGTTTGGAAGTTTTAAGAGTTATTGCAGAAAAAGAGCCTAATTAGGCGTAAAGCTTGTAGCCCTCTTTTGGGTGAAATTGCCTTGCAATTTGGAACTTGTTTAGGGTTAAAATTCCAAGTAAGGTTGTGGAAATTGAAATTTTTCCTCTTAACAATCTTTAAGACTACCTTTCCACTTGGGAATTTTTGGGATCCATTTGGATTAGATTGTGTAGATGGTGCAAGAAAAACCAATTTGGGTCTAGGAGAGAGCATGAAGAGTTTGGATTCTACCTTGTTGGTCTTCACTAGTTGAAAGTGTTAGGTTCTTGTGAAAAGAAACCTAAGGAGTCTAGGGTTAGTAAAATAACCCTAGTAGGTCAAGAATTGGCCTAGGAGACCTTAGAAGAAGCTAGGGGAATCAAGGCTAGTGCTACATCCCTCTCCTATAGATAGATGGAATGTACATGTATCTATATTCCATCTCTCTGCTAGGGCCATCAACATCACATCACAGTAATTCACATTGGGAATTTGGTACACCTACCATAATCCAATTTCCTACAAATGAATCTATGAATCAGGGGGAAGGGTATTTTCTTGATCCCATAGGTATGTATAAATTTAACTATTGGATTTCTCTCGTATAGTCAGAGGTACATGTAAACATTCAAGTGAGTTTTCATTAGTATCATTCTTTTATCACCTCATTTTAATCTTCATGTTTCCTACTCTAAATGGACCGTGGATCTTATTTTGGGACCATGGTGTCTTGATAAGACCATGATGCCCATATAAGGCCATGAAACCCTAATATGACCATGGAACCTTAAGAGGACCATGGTGCCCAAATAGGGAGGGCTCCATATATTGAGCTAGCTTAACATGACAAAATAGAAAAAAAATAAGAAAATCAATAATAGATCAAAGTAGGACATGGCCTATCTCATTATTCAAGGAACCCTTTATGACTACTAGCTATATAAACTCAATCCTGGTTGGTTGCGACTCTCATTTATGTGGCATTTTTTCTTATGTAGACCCATCTACACTTGAGAAAAAATGAGAAAAATAGACTAGTCTACTTTTCACTTTATAAAGGTAATTTTCTTTTTAACCCTAATTTACTATAGTTCAATATTTTCAATATAGCTGAGAGACCTCCAATTTTCATGTTTTTTGTTGTGTTGGTGTTTTGATTTAGTTTACTTTCTTACGATATTTTATTTAGTGTGGCATTATTTTGATATATAGCCCTACCAAAGACATTTTGTCATCACTTTCTTCTCATAGTTTGATGTGGTAAACATAATAGCTTGTTTCTACCTCCTAATTAGCAAGTAGAAATGTTGGGGGGGGGGGGGGGGGTGNTGTTGTGGGGGGAATATATCTACCCCTGGATTTAATCACTCTTAGTAATAATTCTAGAAGATTTTGATTAATACTAACAAAGTAGTTTTGTAGAATTTGGTTC
The DNA here is from genome assembly GCA_018584345.1 of Thuja plicata. NCBI lineage: Eukaryota > Viridiplantae > Streptophyta > Pinopsida > Cupressales > Cupressaceae > Thuja > Thuja plicata. The sequence goes on along the minus strand of MU228065.1, from coordinate 554,500 downwards.
CTAATATTATATTGTAGGTACTTTCTATACTGGGGGCTTTGTTTTGACAAAGTTTGGAATATCCATTTTTTGAGTGTTTAATTTTATGTACTTTGGCTTGCATATGCACGTAGTGTCACATGACAATTAAAGTGGGGGCTAAATGTAGAATTTTAAACTGTACTCCCTTGATAGGTGAGTCCAATTTCACATTCTCCTTGTACTCATTTTGAATTTCTCATTCATCTATGCATTGATTGGGACCATTTTTTAAATTTAATTAATACTTAATTTAAGAACACAATTCTTATTCTACTGTAAATCCCAAAAAAATCTTCTTTGGGTCTATTAAAGTATGCTTGTTATCTTATTTCAGTCTTAAACTTAAAAATGAGTCCTATCCTATTGTTAAATTAAAAAAAATAATTCCCCACTTTGTTTTTGCCCACACTAATAAGGATTTTAGATCTAATAAGTAGGCCCTATTATCTTTCTATTTGCAAAATTTGAACAAAAGGTGGTGGAATACATCTATAAGCGTGAAGTATGCATGAAATACAAAAGTGTCCTTATTGCCTAAATTTAAGGGTGGATAAAGTGGAAGGCTCGAGATCCTAAAATTTAGCATGGAATTGAAATATGGCCATTGTATGTCAACCTTTAATAGATTTAAGTCAAATGCCATATATAAGCTAGTTATCTTTCCTCATTCAAAAATTATTTTCTTTTATACAATTGAAGGAGATGCTAAGTGAATAAGGAAGATTTGTAATAAGGACTCTAGATATCTAAGATCAAACATCATCAATCATTCATAAATATTTTTCATCATGGAATCTTAAAAGGATGTGGGAGGATGACAGGAAATTATTGGATGATTATTTTCTAGTATCTTCTTTCAAAGGATTCAATATAATTTCATGTTATTCTCATGTCCATTAATAAGCTTCAACTTTTAGTTTTATCATAGCTAATGTGATTCATGTGGTCTTGAATTAATGTATGCATCACCATTAATAATTTAGGGTTACTATAACACAATTTAGAAGGAGTCTTTTTTATTTATCTTTCCATAATCTTATACACCCATAAGATTTAGAGTGAACACATGTATTTTTAGACTTGCACTTGGATATCATGGAGGCGAAGATCACCAAAATGGGGGCTTGATTGAGGCAATCCCCTATATATCTGAAAACCTCTTTCCTCTCTCTTTTGCAAGTTTAGATATAGGGGACAAAATAAATTTTAAAGTGTCAGAGGTTAAAGGATCAAGATATAGAATATTTATGAAGGTTTCAACACTAAAACACTAGCTCCTAGTGCTACCTTCTCTAGGAATGGGGTGCCTAGCACCATAGTCTAGTTGGTTTTTACTAAAAGTTTTTAGGGAGAAATTGTAGAATCTCATGACTCTATTTCTGATTGCAATGCTTATTTTGGAGGCTACTTGGACTGAGGAACTTATAGAAATCATACAACCAATGACATATAAGCTTTTAGTCACATGTGAACCTCTATATCTCAATTTTAGATCTAGGTTTATCAATACTTTTTAGTTTACAACTAGTTTTCTTCATTTAGTTGTATGATTCATTTACTTTCTTTAAACCTAGTTGCTTTTCATTAGACACTTCAAACAATATTTTATGAGAGAGGAATAGAACACTATAGGATAAAGGGAAATTTCTTAACTCTTTCCAAGTGAGATTGAAATTTAGGCACACCTTCCCATTTTTTTGGTTTGTATTCGAGTGTTATGGTGAAAGAGGGTTTGGTACTAGTTTACAGTATTCCCATTTTCCACCATTTTAGTTTCTACCTTCTATGCTACTAAGAGTGCACTCAACACTTAATTTAGAATGTCATCCTTGGATGATTTCACTATTTCTTTTACATAGCAGAAAGATAAGCTAATCTAGATGGGCACTTTGAAATCCTCTAAGTTACATACCATGGTTTCCAACCAAGGCACAAAATAATAGAAAGGACAAAGTAGAAAAAATAAGGATAAGAAATAAAAGAATAGAATGAGAAGATGGATAAAAAGATAAGCTGCCCCAAAAGTAGCTAAGGAGACCAAGTATTTTAATGGTGGAAAGTGAACATCCCCACAATAGGTAATAATAATCATGCCAAAGCTTCTCCTAGGAACAATGTATTCAAACTAAGGGTTAATTTTCCTATCATGAAGTGCATTTGAATTGTCAACCCAGGGATGTATACTCAAAATGGGACAACACGATTTGTGCACTACGTCTCTCAAAGAGTCATATCACTTTTGCTACAAGAAGGAAAAATACATGAAATAGAACCACGCTATTGCTGCAGGAAAGTAAACACACACAACTATTTAATGAAATTAATGCTGAAAAACTACAAGCTCAACTTAAACCTATTCTATCAACCCAAAGAATTCACTATAATTATCCTTGCAAGTGTTGCAGGAACATACATGAGTTATAATGTTGCAGGAGGAAACAATAAACTCTACTTAAAATGTTGTAAATGTGAAAGGAACTCTAACCTAGTGTAATCTAATCCACCTCCCAAGTGGGCCCCCTTGGTTGGATTTTTCTAACTACTAACACAAAATATAACTTAAAATCACTCCTTTGTTATATTTCCATAAATTGATTACATCATAATGAAAATAATGCACAAAACTAGAAATAGAAACTTTGATGTGAAAATGCAACAATAGCATATTATCCAACTAACTAAAAACTAACAATCATATCCATTTTTATAGAGGATTGATGTTTATTCAAAGCATACAGATAAATTTTGACTAATTCATGCCATAGAGAAAGGAGAAAGTAACAGCCCACGATAGAATATCATAAAGTTTGGATAACTGATTCAAAAAAGTATTGACCACTGAGAAAATATAGCAGAGTTATGTTCCTATATTCCTTGAGATGATGGTTCCTCCAATGTAGCAAGCATGTATCATGGTGTCATAATGGTTCTTCTCATCGCAGTTGAGACTTTTTTGTTTCCTCTTCAATGTTGTCGATACACTATCAAGTTGCTCCTCTTTTCTGGTATGTTAGTAGAAAATGCAGATATATATTCAAGTCAAGTATTCAACTCAATCCAAATATTAGAACAGACATTCAAATATTTATATGAAATAGTGTGATAGATATATAATGTTTAGCAAAATATGTCACTACTAACTACCCATAGCTTTTGGTGGTACAAACTATACTTATAGCATGATCACAAGTTCAAATACTTAAAGGTTCACAAATGTCTTGGAAATGTCTAAAAATAGAGTATAAAAAGAAACATAAAATAGAGACAAATTATTGTCCCATCATCTGCATCCCTACAAGTATAATTATTTTCCTCAAGAATTACGCTTATTTGCAAGTCCCCTAAATTATCCAACCTCTGTCTTCCCTCTCCTCCTACTCTTGAAGGTGTAGTAGAACCCTCTGGTTTTCTCCCAAAACTCCATCCTGTAATATTCTTGCAGCTGGTCCAACTTTGTAGCATTGGTGTCATATAGGGGCCATAGAAGCATTGGTGGCTGAATTTTTAGGGGACACCAGAGCTCATGCCTAATTTATCTACCTAACTATATATATATTTTGGTGCCTGATGAATTGTGGCTTCAAGATTAATAGGGTTATATGGTTTTTCTTTCTTGAATACTTCTAGCAACCTATTCCATATGTTTTTGGCACCATCCAGGGCTCTTTGAAAGGTAAAGTAGGACATCCCTTGACACTCTGCATAAATCTCTTTCCTGAAAATGAAAATTTTCTTCTTGTTTTCTTCTTTTATGCTCCCATAGGTGAGACTAAACCACTCCCTTAGCAGCACATCAAGCTTACTACTTTCAACCCTTAAGGGTAGTGGTTCTGACTTTTCTCGATCCCTGTAATTATATAATTTCATTCCATAATTGGCTTCATTATGCATCCATGAAATTAAGGCCCTTAGATGTATATATCCAATATAGAGCAAGGGATTCCACTCAGTCTCCTCTGGAATAATGAAGTTGTGCAGATATAAATCACTAAGCAGGTTATGTTGCTAGGAAGGAAGGGTTTGGTACAGACCATAGAATTCCTGAGCTGTTTTGAACATAGAATCTATATCCTTTAAAGTCATCATTAGTTTAAATAAGAGGAAGTTCTCTTTTAAATAAATAGCATATATCAGGGGAGGAGACCTGAAAGTTATAATTTGATCAACCAATTTCAAGGCATGATCCATTTTTTGTTTCTACCTCTTTAATTGCTCTTTTAGGTCTTCTATTTCCTCCTTTTGGCCATTGATCACTCTTTGCATTTTCTTTCTTTCTTCCTTCCACATAATTGTATAAAAAATAAACTGATTGTACAGACCAGAGAGAAGAGATTGCAAAGTAGGTGGGCCACAATCCTCTAATTGATTATTTTGTCTCCTTTGTTCTCTCTATGCCTGCTCTAAATAGTTGGTGAACCAAGTTCTCTGATAAGGCACTAGGGTATTTTGAGATGTGAGTGGGATGACTATTGAGGCATTTAAAGTTCTTCCTCATTTCCTTCTTGACCATTCTTATGACTTTTACCAGGGTCATTCTGACTTGTGGAAGGCTCATCATCACATTTATCATTTAGATTTTGAGAAAGATCTAAGATTTTAGGATGAATTGGGGAATTGTCTAGAATATACTCTACATGGGGTTCTATAATAGATTTTTTTGAAGGAAAAAATTGATTGTCTGGGTATACTTGAGGAATTTTTCATCTCATCTGAGGAATTCTCCATACATGAGTATTTGCAACCTCCACATCCTTCTTCTTACTAGCTTTCTCTGGTCTCTCTACTGCAAGAGTAGTTGCTGCAGGAGCTGATTTCTTTTTCTTTCCTTTTCAAGCTATGGGGTTTTGTGGTTCATTTGCAGGAACTGAAGTTCCTTCACCAAATTTTTGTTTTCCTCTCTCCTGAAAAAAGGTAGGGACATTTCTCTTAGGAGCATGTGAAGGTCTATTCTCTTCAACTTTTTTGGGTTCCCCTTCTTGGGTGGCTATTTTCTCAGCTAGCTTGGAGGGTGTTGCATTATCATTACTAGGTTTCTCAACATGCTCATCCTAGGGTTGAAAGGTTTTGAACTAAATAAATTCTGGCAATGCAACGGGAGATACTTCCCTAAGGGATTTTTTAACTAAACTTTTAATTAGGGCATGGTGAGAGATAGAATTTGTATCCCCTTTTGGGTCTCCTTAGAACTAATACTTAGCATGTTATATAGAAAATTGGGAACATTTATTGGAAGACTATGCCTTACATAGCTAAGTAATTTGAAATTATGTGCATGTAAATGAGAAAATATTCCCTCACAGGTCAGGTTCCTTATAATGTGCATTGCATCTCATTGGATGGTGGAGGAAGTGAGAAGAATTTGCATCCATTCTTGTTTATCTCCAACGAAGGGTCTGTAGGAAGAGTAAATTGGGCTTGAGCTGACCTAGTGTCATGCTCATTGGGATAATGTTCCCCAATTGTTGGCAATCCAGTTACTTCTAGTATGCATTCCTCTTTTGCGACAACTGCTAAACCCCATACGATTGCATTTCCCTCCTCAAATGTACTCATAAATTTTGCTGCTACCTCCTCATTAAATTATGTCAATTGCAAGAAATACCCCATCCATCCACACACATTGAATCTTTGAACTGCTTCAACATCCATGAGCAAATAACCATGTGTAACCACCTGGATTTGGTCTGTACTGATCATAGACCCTATTTGCCCTAGGTGTGATCATACCCCCTGTTATGTCAAGACAATGTTACTTTGGCATAATTTATTATTAAATCAGATTTAATGTCCTAGGTGATTTTTATCACTAATTTATATTAACTACTCCATCCATACAATTCAAATCAATTTCAACCAATCAAATATTATCAAATTCAAACAATGGCTAAAGTATTTAATTATAAAGGAATTAATCTATCTCATCACTTGCATTTTAAACCCATTCCCCTAGCCTATTAATTTAATTAAAATGGCTATAGTCCTAATTAATTATCAAAAGCAATAAAAAGCTTAAATAATTAATATTCCTATTTTTGAATGAATTAAATAAGTCTAATTCATTTCATTTATATTCCCCTAAACCCTAACCTAACCTATCT
>MU228065.1:498863-519927 GCA_018584345.1 Thuja plicata | reverse complement strand
CTACTCACTAATTAACTAAGGTTAATTAGGCTAATTTCTTGATTCCTACAACAATTAGTCCTAATTATTTTCTCACACATGTGTGAGCAAATTTCCAAAAATCACCTTTTCCAAATAATCCTTATTTGGTGCCAACAAGGTTTTTTACACCCATGATGACACCTTCTTACACTTTCTAAAAGTGTCTCATTGGCCCAAAACTCTTACACTCTCTTACACCTCTTACAAGATCCTTCACATGTGTACTTTAAGTACACTTTGACCCATCACATCCAAAGTTGCTCACACATGTGTGAGAAAAGTGGGCCTCTTGCATGGCTTATGTGTCCCTTATGTGGCACCTATGTGGATGCCACATGAGCTCCACCTCATCCAAGCCATCTTTCTCCTCCAAAAAATCTATAAATAGAGGTCATTGTCAAGAGCAAATTATCTCCCTTTTTGGCATTGTTATCATGTTAGTTTGATTCTAGAGCATTTACAATTTTCATAGCAAGCTTATTTCTTAGTTCATGCTTAGTTCATTTTGGTAATCTAGATATCACATCTTAGGACATAATGAAATTAATCTTAGTTAGTTTTATTTCATCTTGCATATCAATCTAGTTTAGTCTTTGCATTCATATAGTCATGGTGATGGCTTGAGACAAGTTCCTCATACTTTCTCTTGAGTTCTTCACTCCTTAGCTTGCATCTTCAATCAATCAAGTAGGATTAATATATTGTGTTGGGAGAGCACACCCACAAACTTCTCTAAGAGAAAATCAACAAGGCTTGGGTGCAGTTGTTTATCTCATTGGAGGTCATGATGGGATCCTTTGTTTTAGAGTATGTTTAGACATGTTAAGTATGCTTATTTGATGTATTTCTCTAATGTTTGCATGTTTGAGTGTGCTCCCAATAGGTTAGATTCTAGCATGTATAGGGAGTATTGAGAAGGGTTTTGATAATTTTGGTTCTGCCATTCATTATTATAAGGATTAGAAAATTGCAAAGGGTCCTTGGTGCAGGAGAACACCTAGCTAAAACCCTTATCTCTTTATTTCTGGCATGTACTGAGTCTAGCCAAGTTAGGAGAGTGTGTGTGGACCTTAGAAGGTCATTTGTTTTATTTCCCTAAAATGGATATGACTAGGTCAATCCATGTTTAGATAGGTTTCTTAGTGGGGTTTTTTTATTTGTGTGTGTGTGTGTGTGTGAGGTAGTTGTAAGCCTCTGGAAATCCAACCAAGGCATCGGGACCTTTTGATAAGCTGCTCAGTATGACTGACGCTCGGTTAACACTGTCGGTTAACACTGAGAATTTTGGTTAACACTGACACCGATTTAGATTGGTTCTCTGTTTTGCATTACTATTTCTTGGTAAATTTAGTCGTAACAGCCCGTGAAAAGTGGATCTTGTCTTTTATGGACGGTATGGGAAGTTGTAATGGTTCCTGAAGAGATGCTTGCGAATGAATGGGTAGTTAGGTTTGTTCCAATGAGAGGATGGTTATTAATAACATCCCAAGCCTTCATTTAGAGGAGGATAGAGATTGAAAAAGAAGAGAAGTGACATAAAAGTTATAGAGTTGCAGATTATTTTATTGTTTTGTTTTGTTTCTAGAAATGAGAAGTTGCAGACTGTGTGTTTAGTGAAAATCAAGATTTGTTGTTCATTTTGCATGCAAGTAGATTAGTTTACTTTATTTCTATTTTTAAAGTTGTTAGTTGTTCACCTGTTCTAGGTTGTAAACAGTAATGGCCCCTCGAGATTCTTGATATCATGGTGAGAATAATGTTTTGGAATGGAATTAGAGAGGAGCCCTTGTACATAATTTCCTTTTTGTTTTCTGTAGGAGAAGAAACATCAACGAGTCTGGAGATCTTACCCTAGGTGAGCTTGGTAATAGTCCAGCTAGGGAAGAGAATGAAAGCAATGTTTTGAAAACATTGATTGAGTGAGTAGAATGAATCTATTTGTGTAGGTTCAGTGAGGAAGATGAATAATATGTTGATGGGGACCGAGTCTTGAAGGGGAGGTAAATCTGATAGTAACTTACCTTAGTTTAGGGTTGTGAATACCCCAAGAGATCTAGGAGAAATATCTTAGAGAAGATCCAAGATGACTATGTAGTAGCAATGAGACTCCAGTACCACATTAGATTGGTATCAGAGCCTAAATTGATTCGGCTTGTGGTAGATGTTCCAGCCAACAGTATTAGTAGGTGAAAACAAGATGGTCACCAATGGAGAGCTTGCAAAGGAAGTAGATGAGTAGAAGAGGGTAATAGAAGACCAAAGGGAAAGGAGTAGACTCGTTGAAGAAGCCCTGGATGAGATGAAGGTAAAACTTCAAGAAGTTGTAGACGCAACTAAAAGCAGAAATGGAGATGAAGTCAGCAACAACAAAGGGAAGCAGAAATTTGATAAAGAAGACTTGATACCTGAACCAGACCCTCCAATGAGTGGGGAGCCATTTTTAAAATCTCTCAGAGCCCTAGGAGGCAAAAGTCTTGAAGGAATTCCATTCTTTAATGGAAAAATGGACAATGAACTAGTTGTGGAATGGATAGAAGGTATTGAGAATCATTTTGAATGTGAGGGCATAACTGAAGCACAAAAGGTAAAAGTTGCAAAGTCAAGGTTAAGAGGTTTAGCATTAACATGGTGGAAATACCTCCAAGAAGAGAGGGAGAAGATGGGTAAGCATCCTATTTCAAATTGGAAGGATAAGTTAAACAAGGTAAAGGAGAAATACCTACCTGAGGATTATGAAATCTAGTTACACAAGAAGAGGCAAAGTTTGAAACAAAAATATTTGGATGTGGCTACGTATATAGAAGAATTCCAAAAGTTGTGCTTGAGGTCAAGAGTCCAAGAGGATGAGACTATCAAGGTGGCTAGGTATCTTGGAGGCCTAAAATGGAATATCCAAGAGGAAATTAGTTTGTGGACTCCCACAACTGTCCATAAGTGTTTCCAACTTGCATTGAAAGTGGAAGAGAAGAAAAAAAAGAAATCACAATCAAACTTCAGAGGAAGAGGTAGAGGTAGAGAAGGAAGAGGACAAGGAGGCTATGGTGAAAGAGGATCAGATTCAAGATAGAAAAGTGAGAACAAGCTCAATGAAAATCAGGAAGGAAACTCAAATAGAGGAGGTTTCAGCAGAGGTAGAGGCTCTAACACTAGTTGGAGAGGAAGGAGCATCAACAATCAAGGAAGAGGAGCATCCTACTTTTCCACCATGAAATGCTACCACTAAAATTAGCTAGGGCATCCTTCCTATAGGTGTCCTGAAAAAGGTTCTACTTATCAAGGGGGTGGAAACAAAGTTAACTATGTCCAAGAAGAATCAAGTTGCAGTAGCAAGCCATCTGAGGTACCATTAGAATCAGAGGAAGGTGAGGACCTCATGATAAAGACGACCTTAATCAGAGAGCCAAGAAGAGAACAACCAAACCAAAGGAGAGATCTCTTTAGAGTGAAGTGCAAGATCATAAGGAAGGTGTGTAGAGTCATTATTGATTTAGTCTCAACTGATAATATCATCAGTGAAGAGGCAGCCACCAAGTTAAATTTGAAAAGGATTCCACATGACAATCCATACAAGGTTACATGGCTCAACAAAGGACAACATGTGTTTGTAGGAGAATAAGCATGGGTGGAATTCACCATTGGAAAGTATAAAGATAGATTTCTATGTGACATTCTTCCCATGGATGCATTCCACCTTCTACTTGGAAGGCCATGGCAATTTGATAGGCAACCCATGCATGATGGAACCAAGAATGCCTACTCATTCAAGAAAGATGGAGTGACTTTCAAAATTCAGTCCCTGATAGAAAAAGGAGAGATGAAAACATCAAGTCCAAGTGTTCTCATGGTTGACGAGAAGGAGTTCTTGAAGACCCAAGGAGAAGGAGAAGGAGTTGTGTTTTCTTTAGTATTGAAGCCAAAAGATGAAGCTGTTGTCAAGAAATATGAGATACCAAATGAGGTAAAAGAAATACTTGAAGAGTATAGAGATATTGTGAATGATGGTCAGCCCACTCCCCTACCTCCTAAGAGACTTGTTAGCCACAAGATTGACTTCATACCAGGAGCTACCTTACCCAACAAAGCTGCCTATAAGATGATCCCTCAACAAAATGAGAAAATAGCCAAACAAATTAGAGAGCTACTAGACCAAGGCCTAATTAGAAAGAGCATAAGCCCATGTGCAGTCCCTACTATTTTATAACCTAAGAAAGGAGGATCTTGGAGAATTTGTACTGATTCTAGAGCCATTAATAGAATCACCATTAGGTATACCAATACCTAGAATTGAAGACCTAATGGACTATTTAGGGAAGGCAAAGTACTTCAGCAAAATTGACCTTAAGAGTGGCTACCACCAAATCAAGATAAATGAAGGAGATGAATGGAAAACAGCCTTCAAAACTATAGAAGGTTTGTATGAATGGTGTGTAATGCCATTTGGTTTATCTAATGCTCCTTAAAATTTTATGAGGCTTATGAATGAGGTATTGGTAGAGTGCATTGGTAAATTTGTTGTTGTTGTCTACCTAGATGACATTTTAGTTTTCAGCAGAACTAAGGAGGAGAATATTAGGCATTTGACAATTATTTTCAAGAAATTTCATGATGAAAAACTAATGATCAATTTGGAGAAGTGTGACTTCATGAAGCAGGAGCTTCTATATCTAAGTTTTGTTTTGTCTCAGGGTGACCTCAAAATGGATCAAGAGAAGGTGGATGCCATTCTAAGTTGGCCTAATCCCAAGGCTTCAACTGAGGTGAGAAGGTTTCATGGTTTAGATCAGTATTATAGAAAGTTCATAATTTCAGTGATATTTGTGCACCCATGTTAGACACCATTACAGGTGGGATGAAGACAAAGTTTAAATGGACACCCAAAGCTGAGAAAGGGTTTGAAACACTCAAGGAGAAGATAGAAGAGTTGCCTACTCTAGTTCTTCCAAGATTTGATAATATTTTTATAGTGGAATGTGATGCAAGTAATGTGGCCATTGGGGCTGTCATAATCCAAGAAGGAACACCAGTAGCTTTCCATAGTGAGAAGATAAATGATGCAAAGAAGTACTCTTCTTATGACTTAGAGTTATATGCTCTAGTCCAAGTACTCAAGAAGTGGAGGCACTACTTTCTGCAAAAGGAGCTCATAGTATATACTGATAACCAAGCTCTCAGCTTCCTTAACTCTCAAGACAAACTTAGTAGCAAACACATGAAGTGGGTGGAGTATCTACAAGCCTACACTTTCAATATCAAGCATAAAAAGGGAGTAAAAAATAAGGTTGATGATGCATTGAGCAGAAGACTGCTCATAGTCCAATAATTTCAGCTACAAAGCATAGGTATTGATATATTCAAAGACCTATATGCTGAAGATGAAGATTTTGCCCAAATCTACAAGGTATGCAAGGAGTTTAAAAACAACTTTCATGGTGAGTTTTTTGAATATACCTTGCAAAATGATTTATTGTTTAAAGGAGGTCAGATTTTTGTTCCTAAAGGGTCTATGAGAGAGAATTTTATTCAAGAAGAACATAATGGAGAAATTAGTGGTCATTTTGGAGTCAGTAAGACTCAAGAGCTAGTCACTAGGTTCTATTTTTGGCCTAGAATGAATAGAGATGTTAGACTGTATGTTGAGAGTTGTGTAGTGTGTCAAAATGAAAAGGGAACATCTTCTAATGTAGGTCTTTATCATCCACTTCCAATCCCACCCAGACCATGGGAATACATAAGCATGGATTTTGTAGTTGGTTTACCAAGAACAAGGTAGGGATATGATAGTATTTATGTTGGTGTGGACAGATTTAGCAAGGTGGCTCATTTTATGCCTTGCAAGACTATTCATGATGCTTGTAACATTGCTCATTTATTCTTCAATGGAGTGGTGAGGATCCATGGACTCCCACTTAGTATTTTTTCAGACAGGGACACCAAATTCATGAGCCATTTTTGGAAGACCTTATGGCAAAATCTTGGCACTAACTTGTCTTTTGGATCTGCCTACCATCCACAGACAGATGGCCAAATAGAGGTGGTCAATAGGAGTCTTGGTAACTTTTTGAGATGCCTCACAAAGGAGTATGGTCAAGCATGGGACCAACTCATTGGACAAGCTGAATATGCATATAATGATACAGTGAATAGATCAACTGGTAAGAGTCCCTTTGAAATAGTTAATGGTTTTCACCCAAGAGTGATTTTTGAACTTAGAGAATTGAAGGAAGGAATGCATGGTAGTGGATATGCTGAGGAATTTTCTCATTCAATGAGAGATCTCCATGAAAGTGTGAGAAATAACTTGATTGAAAATGCTGAAAGGGTAAAGCAAAAGGTGGATGCAACAAAGAGGGATGTTCAGTTTCAGATTGGAGACTTTGTGATGGTACACTTGAAAAAACATGGGCTGCAAAAATGTGTTCCTCACAAGTTACAGATGAAGAGGCTAGGTCCATCTAAGATACTTGCAAATTATGGAAACAATGCATACAAGGTGGAGCTTCCTAAAGACATTGGGTTGTCACTGGTTTTCAACATTGCAGATTTGGTAGCATATAAAGGACCAATTCAATATGTTGATCAAAACCTTCAAGAGGTAATACAAGAGGTTAAATATATGAAATTAACCCCTACTCCATCTATGACGGCTGAAAAGATAGTAGACTCAAGGGTCTACAAGAAGACTAGGAACAAAGACTATATGGAGCACCTTGTCAAATGGCATGAAAAAGAAGATGTTGATGCTACTTGGATCAGAGAAACATACTTCAAGAGGTTGGGAATTGATCCAAAAATGATCAATCCAAGGATGGATTAACCTTTCTTTTGTTTGGGGGAGTATAGTGCAGGAGCACACCTAGCTCAAACCCTCATCTCTTTATTTCTGGCATGTACTGGCTCTAGACAAGTCAGGAGAGTGTGTGTGGACCTTAGAAGGTCATTTGTTTTATTTCCCTAAGATGGTTATGACTAGGTCAATCCATGTTTAGATAGGTTTCTTAGTTGGTTTCCTTTAGTTGTGTGTGTATGTGAGGTAGTTGTAAGCCTCTGGAAATCCAACCAAGGCATCAGGACCTTTTGATAAGTTGCTCGGTATGACTGGCACTCGGTTTCACTGGTGCTTGGTTAACAATGTCGGTTAACACTATGAATTTTGGTTAACACTGTGAATTTTAGTTAACACTGTCGGTTAACATTGTCGGTTAACACTACAAATTTTGGTTAACACTAGCACTGATTTAGACTAGAGCTCAGTTTTGCATTACTGTTTCTCGGTAAATTCAGTCGTAATGACCCGTAAAAAGTGGATCTTGTCTTTTATGGACAGTATGGGCAGTTGTAACAATTCCTGAAGAGATGCTTGCAAATGAATGGGAAGTTAGGGTTGTTCCAATGAGAGTATGGTTATTAATAACATCCCAAGCCTTCATGTAGAGGAGGGTAGAGATTGAAAAAGAAGAGAAGTGACAGAAAAGTTACAGAGCTGTAGATTATTGTATTGTTTTGTTTTGTTTCTAGAAATGAGAAGTTGTAGACTATGTGTTTAGTGAATATCAAGATTTGTTGTTTATTTTGCATGCAAGTATATTAGTTTACTTTATTTCTATTTTTCAAGTTGTTAGTTCTTCACCCATTCTGGGTTATAAACAGTAATGGCCCCTTGAGATTCCTGAATCCATGGTGAGAATCATGTGTTGGAATAGAACTTGAGAGGAGCCCTTGTACATAGTTTCCTTTTTGTTTTTTGTAGGAGAAGCAACAACAAGTCTGGAGATCTTACCCTAGGCGAGCTGAGTAATAGTCTGGCTAGGGAAGAGAATGAAAGAAATGTTCTGAAAACATTGATTGAGTGAGTAGAATGAATCTATTTGTGTAGGTTCAGTGAGGAAGATGAATAATATGTTGATGGGGACCAAGTCTTGAAGGGGAGGTAAAGATGATAGTAACTTACCTCAGTTTAGGGTTGTGAATACCCTAAGAGATCTAGGAGAAAGATCTCAGAGTAGAGCCAAGCTGAATCTATAGTAGCAACAAGAATCTAGTACCACATCAGTCATGATGCATACCTTGTCTTGAAGCCCATGGCCAATGTTGAGAAACAAAGAACACATTCTCGTCTTCTCCTTCTATTTTCATGTACTCAGTAGGAAGGTGTTGGTTCCCCAAATTTTCCACCAGCTTGCACCCATAATCTTTCTTTTTCTTGCGATAGTGAGGACAGTACTCAACTAGCTATGCTTTGGCATCTGCATGCTTCTTCTTAGCAGTCATTGTATCCAGGTGTGTAGCAACATCATTGATGATATCTTTCTTGAAGTATGACAACAGGTTCAAGATTTACAACTTAGAAATGCCTGAGTTATTTCCCTTAGCAAGTGTAGACTGAAATCCTCTGCCCTTCTTTACAGGCAGATTTTCTTAAGGTCATCCCAGGAATATTCAGATATATATCCTCTAGCCATGAGGTCCAGTGCTCCAGGCAATTGTCATTTACTCCCCTCATGAAAATGAGTTTTTGTGAATCCTCCTCCAACACATGTTGTGGATTCTTCTGCAGGTTATAAAAGAAGCATGAAACATAATCTTCTAGAGCTTCATCTTCCTTATGTGACATTCAAAAAATTTCATCTCCTCTCGAGTCACCCCCTTGCAATACTCTTTATATTTTTGTAGAAATAGAGTCTGCATCTGATCGCAGCTAGTTGTTGCATTATCTCCTAATCCCATAAACCATCATAGGGAAGACTCCTTAAATGTTACTGGAAACAACTTGATCTTTTGGCCATCAGTGTTGTAGTCAAAGCTTCGATAAAGAATGTCAAACTCAAACAAAAAGTTCTCAGTGTCTTCAGTTATTAGGTCATAGAACTTTGGAAGTGCAGTAGTAGGTATGTTTTTGAGGTTAGCATTGTTTATAAGGCTAGGAAGAGGAAATGGAAAGGTATGTTGTGCCATTACTAGAGTTATTTGGAAATGGATTTGTTGCTCGAAAGGAACATTAGCCATAGAATTATGAACGATAGATGCACTTGGAATGGATTTGTCAAGAAAACTGGCCAAAATTTTAGCAAAAGGTCGAAGGCCAACTAGATCAAAGGGCTCTTCTTCAGATGAAGATGTTGCAGGAAATTAAGGACTTGTGTCAACAAAAGGTAATTTAACTTCTTCAAATTCTTCCTTTAGATTAATAGATTCTGTAGGAAGGAATGTTCGATGGTCATCTCATCTTCTTCCTCTTTGATGCATGCAAGTAATTACGTAAACTTGTGAAGCAAGTTCAAAACTACAAACTACTATCTAGAAAATAGGGAACTATCTAAAAATGAAAAATACCTCAATAAGGTTGTCAGCTTGACACCATCCCTAGCAACGGCACCAAAAATGAACACCCCACAATAGGTAATAATAATCATGCCAAAGATTCTCCTAGGAATAGTGTATTCAAACTAAGGATTACTTTTCCTATCATGAAGTGCATTTGAATTGTCAACCCAGGGGCGTATACTTGAAATGGGCCCACATGATTTGTGTACTAAGTCTCTCAAAGAGTCATATCACTTCTGCTACAAGAAGGAAAAATACACGAAAGAGACCTATGCTAGTACTGTAGGAAAGTAAACACGCACAAATACTTAATGAAATTAATGCTGAAAAACAACAAGCTTAGTTTAAACCTATCCTATCAACCCAAAGCATTCACTATAATTATCCTTGCAAGTGTTGCAGGAACATACATGAGTTATAATGCTGCAGGAGGAAATAGTAAACTCTACTTAAAATGTTGTAAATGTTGAAAGAAACTCTAACCTAGTGTAATCTAATCCACCTCCCAAGTGGGCCCCTTGGTTGGCTTCTGCTAACTACTAACACAAAATATAACTCAAAATCACTCCATTATATTTCAAGAAACTGATTACATCATAATGAAAACATTGCACGAAACCAGAAAGAGTAACTTTGTTGTGCAAATGAAACAATAGTATATTATCCAACAAACTACAAACTAACAATCATATCCCTTTATATAGAGGATTGATGTTTATTCAAAGCATACAGATAAAGTCTGAATAATTCATGCCATAGAGAAAGGAGAATGTAACATCCCATGACAGAATGTCATAAAGTCGGGATAACCGATTCCACAAAGTATTAACCGCTGAGAAAATATAGCAGAGTTATGTTCCTATATTCCCTGATATTATGGTTCCTCCAATGTAGCAGGCATGTCTCATGGTATCATAAGGGTTCTCCCCGTCATAGCTGATGCTTTGGAATTTCCTCTTCAATGTTGTCGATCCAATCTCAAGGCACTCCTCTTTTCTGGCAGGTTAGTAGCACATGTAGATATATATTCTAGTCAACTATTCAACTCAATCTAAATATTAGAACACACATTCAAATAGCTATATGAAATACTCCGATAGATATATAATGTTTAGAAAAATATGACACCACTAACTACCCATAGGCTTTGGTGCTTCAGACTGCACTTACAACATGATCACAAGTTAAAATACTTAAAGGTTTACAAATGTCTTGGTAATGTCTAAAAATAGAGTATAAAAATCAACATAAAATAGAGACAAATTATTGTCCCATCAGAAAGCATAAGAAAGAAAAGGTCATATGTACCTACTATAAAAGACCTAGTCATGATGAACACAAATGTTTGGAAAAACTAATTTATCACTTGACACACATTCTTGAAATGAATAATATCAATGTTCCTAAAATAGTAAAATAGAATTCAAATTAGGAGTCTATCAAAGCTAAAGAAAACATCAAGGGAAAAGGAAAGGGAAAGACCCTTGTAGCATTTTTTACCACCATCCACTTGATGACATGTAACTGATTGAATGTTTGAAGATGTTAAGTTGATCACCAAAATGCAGAAAGATAATGCAAGACATTAAATCAGTTAATGGATTGTATTTTCAATGATGTCAACTTGATATAATCTAATCGGTTTTAATCAAAGTGTCAAAGACTTCAGAGAATCAGAGATAAAAATATTATGCTTTCAGTAATGCATAAAAGACAAGCATTCACTAAGCGACTACAAAAATTGATGGCTAGTGGAACCTGACGGACAGAAATCACCGAAAGTTAAGTCACAGGGATGCCCGAGCAAAGAAACCGACAAGCATTACTGAAGAGCAGAATCACAAGCATTACCGACGGCCAGAATTACAGTGTTAACCGATGAGAAGAAATTTGTAGTGAAGCTTGAAGGACAGACAACCCCGACAGAGAAGCCCAAGGAGAACTGAAGTGTTGACCGAAGCTATCAAAGAGTTAAAACACTGAAGTTAACTGGAGTTCAGAAATGACAAAATATCTAGCTGACGGAGCTAAATATAGACTTAACTGGTAGTTATCATTGTTTTTATCGACAAAATCAAGCCAGATATAAGTAAAGTATTTAAAGATGTTTTGTCTAGTTGGAAAGAAGATTTCTATGAGATAAAATAGGAGTTATGTTTTAAATCAGGATTGGCTAAGATTGCGGGTCACGCCAAGATCAAGAAAATCAAGAACCTAGAAATGGTGATATAAGGTCTATAAAGAGACAACTTAATTCATTATGAATTAAGGGGAGTGAATGAAAAAGAGGACGATGAAGAGAAACTGATGAAGAACAACTTTATATAGTCCTGATCAATCAAGTTGAGGAAAGAGCTAAAGATTTTTGTGGACACCGAGCAACAAAGCATAGCATCACCAAGCAGAAAAAAAGTGGAACAAAGGTATTGAAAATATATATTAATCAGAATGGTTTAATGAGCCTACAATAGATCTGAAAATTTGCAAGTATAAGTTGTATACATGAACAGATCATACTGAAGAAGAAGAAGAAGAAGAAGAAGAAGAAGAAGAGGAGGAGGAGGAGGAGGAGGAAGAAGAAGAAGAAGAAGAAGAAGAAGAAGAAGAAGAAGAAGAAGAAGAAGAAGAAGAGGAGGAGGAGGAGGAGGAGGAGGACGAAGAAGAAGAAGAAGGAGGAGGAGGAGGAGGAGGAGGAGGAGAAGAAGAAGAAGAAGGAGAAGAAGGAGAAGAAGAAGGAGGAGGAGGAGGAGGAGGAGGAGGAGGAGGATGATGTCAAGCCCAAAAGTTGGAAAAAATAGACGAACAAAAAAAATTTAATAACGCACTTAAACAAGATACCAAAACAATCACAAGGGTAACATGTGCACACAAATAGTGCAAAAGGGATAAACGAAACCAGAAAGGTTACAAGGAGAGGATTAGCTTTCAGAGCTATCCTAAAGGATGCCTAAAGCTCCAAACTTGATCTGCACGCAAAATGAGGTAGTTGACCAAAAGTCAACCAAAGTTGACCAAAAGTCAACCAGAGTTGACCAAAAGTCAACTATACTCTAAAATATGTGAATGGTAGGCACTAGGGTTTGCTAGACCCTAAGGAAGACTCATACACGCAAATCAAGATGATTTGACTAAAAGTCAACTAGGGTTGACCAAAAGTCAACCATACTTCAAAATATGCGAAGGAGGGTCACTAGGGCCTACTAAGTTTTAAAAAGGGCCAAGGCACGCAAATTGAGACAATTGACTAGAAAGTCAACCCATGTTGACTGAAAAGTCAATTGTCACCAAAAGGCTTGAAACTGATACCCTAGGGTCCAGAGGCCGCATGGAGCATTGGGTTCAAAAATTGAGGCCAATGGTCAAAGTTTGACCATGGTTGACCAAAACTCAACTGTGCACAAAATCGGTCAAGGGTGATGGTAAAAACGTCTAAATGCTAATTAACTAACAAAGAATAATATAATTGAAAATCTCTTTTCTTTTTTTTTTAATGTTTTAAACCCCACATGAAAAGTTTAAACGTAATATTTACTAATCTCAAATCCGAGCCTAACATAAAAAATACAAATTAATTAATTATTACGTAAAGTAATTTCTAACTTATAAACAATATAATTCCTAATAAGTACAAAATAAAAAAACCAAACTTATTTATATTTAATACTGATAACAAAACTTCTAATTTAATTACAATCTAAAATAAAAATAATAGAAATTAAATCCCATCTTAACTCAATTATGAATATTCTGAAGAAGAGGAAGAAGAGGAGGAGGAGGAGGAGGAGGAGGAGAAAATCAAGGGTACATAATGTTTGAAACATTTTGTAACTAGAGATAGTATATTTCAAATGTTCTATCCCACCCTAATTAGGCCAAAATTTGGACTGTGGGTCCCACAAAGTTAGGGGTGCGAGATTTTGAGCCACAACTTGTTTCGAGGTTGTCAGAGAATATAAAGGCCATAAATAGTGATATAGGATGTAGGTGATGAAATGAATTATTTGATTGGAGGAAAAATAGAAGATTACACTTATAAATAAGTGCTAACCTCAATTTTTGAAGAAATTTAATCAACATTGAACTTATAAGATCAATTTAAAGGTCCAATGAGCATTAGGAGAGGGTGAAATCAATGTGGAAACACATACATACTGAAATGGGGCTAAAACAAGTATCTAATTATAGATGCAAACTTTTTAGGATGATACACATACATTATTATGAATGAATCAATCATTTGCTAGCATTTAATTTGAATCCTCGTAAGCTTATCATTTAGAGGTTTTGACACATGTTTGAAAAAACCTTCATCTCTTCATTTATATTAGGTATATATTACTTTCAAGGAATTAAACATATTATGTCTGTATGGAGTTTCACTCATATATCATCATCTTAGTGTCCTTATGAAAGTTGTTTTTTCAAGGTTTTCTTACTTCTAAGTTAGGATCATGGTGAAGTTGGAAGATTTTGGTATTGAGTTCCAATTATGAACACTTTTTGTTGGTACATATTCAAGAATTTTAAAATGTTCTTGATCTTTTCTATGAATTATGCTTTAATTTAGTAATTTGTATGTGATTATTTATTATGTCACCCAATAACTAATTTATTTATTTACTTAACATCCCACATAACCAATTTATACTATGTTTTAAATAATATGAATTTAATGCCTTTGAATCCAGTTCAATTATGGTTTGGATCTTAATGATGAGCTCATTTAAAGAATCATTATAAATGTTTAAAGCTTAAAAAAAAACTAGATAACTGATAAGAAACAATTTTTGTCATGAATTTAAATCTCTCATTGAGCTCAAGTCTTGGTTATGTCTTTGTACTTTTCTCTTCAACCTTCATAGATAATAAAATCGCCCCTCCCTTTCACTTTGTCATATGTAATAATAAAATAAAATATCAAAGGGGTGTGATATTTATAGTTCAAGTAAGTTCAAACCCTTAGGGTCTTTGAGGAATTTTATAATTTTGGGGCATTTGAGGGGTTTCAGTGATTCCTACTAGACTAGGAAGCCCCAAATTCAGTAAAAATCCAAATCTTCTATACACTTTGTCATTTTTCAAATTCTTCTCTTCACAAAAGCATATGTAGCCCAATTTATACTGTGATTTTTTTACTCATCTCTAGTGTTGCTTCAATTTTCAATTTTGATTCATTGCTCTGAAAAGGGATCAAATGCAACTTAGATATCTAAAATGGCATCTAGGCCAAATTTTACCTCCTTGTCATTTGGGAGACCTAGATTCTAAAAATCTTTTATTCATTGTCTTCCTTGTCATGTAATTCAAATATTCTCATTTTAAGCTTCGAAATGACTTAGTATTTTCCCCAAATGCAGGGAAAATTTATGTAGAATCAATAAAAAAATGCTTCTAAAGGGGAGAAGGAAAACCCGAGATGCTACAAGAACAACCTGACAGTGGGAAAAATAAAGAGGGGATCTCTGTCCACAACAAGGAATG
Organism: Thuja plicata; assembly: GCA_018584345.1. Classification (NCBI taxonomy): domain Eukaryota; kingdom Viridiplantae; phylum Streptophyta; class Pinopsida; order Cupressales; family Cupressaceae; genus Thuja; species Thuja plicata. The sequence continues at coordinate 505,104 of MU228065.1, read as the reverse complement.
TGTACAAGGTACAACAATATTGAATGATAAATCCTAGGTTTCCATTTACATAAGCAAAAAATATACTATCCATTAAATTTAAGACCACTCACTCAAATATTTTGCATATTTCCCTATGAATAAAATGTAATAGAAATAAACCTCTAAAAATAGCAATAACAACTACACTCCATTTTAGTTTCTAAATAGCATGAATCCATTTTTTAATCAAGTCAATTCTTTGATGAAAGAAATAAAATTAGCAATCAAATCATATTCCACCTTTGAAATTGTTTTTAAGTCATTAAGTCTATTGTTTTTAGCTCCAAATCTTCTTCAATTTTTAACATCATAGGAGCATCTATTTTAGCAACATAAAGGAGATAAATTAGCCATTTTGCACAATGTACAACCTCATAAATGGAAATTTATAGGCACCTGAAAGGAGGGGGAGGCCTCTAGTGCCCCCTAAATTTGAAAATCTTCATGGAGAAAGTTTCCATGAAACTAACAATAAAATAAAAAATATTACATGAAAAAGAATGGAGTTGTAGTGGTAGGAATATTGTTACTTGAGGAAAGGTAACATTAATTTTTTCATTTGTGAAAGAATGAGGTTATCATGTGATTTATTTCATACATACCAATTTTGGCTAGAAATTTAATTTGTATTTCTAAGATGATTGACTTAGGTGATCATGCCACCCTTGGTGAAAATGGTATAGATTGATAAGAGAAAATTGATTGGTAAATGAAGATGTGAGGTATGGTGCTTTGTTTTGCATAAAAGCATCATCTTTTTGTAGATATATCGATGCTACTAAACTTAAAGAATCTTTCTTATGGCATCATTGGTTAGGAAAGTATTAGACAACAATACTTGAAGGCTTCAGTAATAAAGAACATGGTGGAAGCTATATCAAAAAAAAAAATTGGTTTAAAATTTGATCAACATTATTTGTTTGGAAACAAAAATAGGGTACAATTTTCTTTAGGTAGTACTAGAGAAACGGATGTATTAGAAGTGTTTCAAAGTGATGTTTGGTCTTATTAATGTGCATGTGATTTTAATTGGTAAGTCTTGATATCACCTCTCTAATTAATGATTATTTTTAACATTCTTGGGTAAATTTTATTAGGAAAAAATTTATAATTTTTCTCGAGTTTAAGGTTCTCAAAGCTCTTGTTGAGAATTAAATTAGTAAGAAAAATAAAGTTCTTAGTATAGATGATGGTGGGACTTCTTCTCAAATGAATTTGAGGTATACTAAAAGCACACTAGAATTGTACATAATAGAATAGAGTGGTTTATAAAGTTTAGAAGAATATTGTTGGATTAATTCAAAATATTGTGGAGTAGTGCTTGTCTAGGATAGTTTAATTATGGATTAAGATATAAAATAAGTCACTAACTTTTGTACTTAAGAAGAAGACCCCATAGGAGATTTGGATGGGCAAGAGACCCAGATGATAAAACACATTTGAGATTATTTTAAATTAATGATTTTTTGCATATTTCTAAATAAAAAGTAGTTTCAGGTGGACTTCAAGGATAAAATATATATTTTCATTAGATATAATTATAAAATAAAAGAAGTTACAAAATTTAAAATTTTATAATTAATAAAAACGTTTAATCAAGAGATTTTACAATCTAGGAATTTAATAGTTTTTCTAGAAGATAAAATAGTTAGATGAAAATGTGAGAAACATGACGTATTTTCGAAAAATAGAGAAACAAAATTAAGTATATGATGAAAATTCAAATGGAAATGAATATATGGATGGAGAGGAAGCAATCACATTTGATGCAAATTATATAGAAGAATAAGGTATAGATCTATTCAAAAGTTAAGAATTGTGTGAGAAGGTCTATCCAGTTAGAAGTGTCACGGTTACACGTCTCCTTCCTTGATGTGGACCCTCTATTAGATCAATTGATTTAAAATGAGGTGCCTTAATTACTAGGTTTTTAGCACACCAAATACATAATGTACTAGATGATAAAAATGATTTAGTCCATTAATTAATGAGTTAAAGGGGCTCCATAGTGAGTGATTCATAAGGCAGATAACTTGTTGGAGGGATTACAAATGGGTAGAAATCTAAGTGGACTTAACCTTGAAGGAAATTGCATGGTTAAGCATGTTTGATTTGGAATGGTAATTGGATGAGTGACCTCCCAGCAAGGCCCAATGTAAAAAATTAAACTTAACCTGCCACAAACTCAGGCTAAAATAAATAAGCCAGAGATTTTGCAGAGAACACAAAAAACTAAAGCAAGGAGAATATAAAACTAACGTGCATTAATTAATTTAATGTTAACTTTTCTAAAATATTAAAATAAAAAAAACCACCGTAAGAACAATAAAATCATGGTGAATATGCAATCACAAATAAACAACATTTCTCCCTTAGTTGGTCTTATGCATGAATGTGATCATCCTTCACTTACAGAGTGACTAAAGGATCAAATTTAATCTATATAAATTCATCCATAAAACATGAATTAGACTCAACAAAAAATTGATGATAGGAATTAATGAGGAGAGAACTGGAAATTAACGTTAACAACTCCCTAAGGCTAACTAAGGAGAAAATTTTAAACTAATGGAAGGAAAAAAGAAAGAGGGAAACCCTAGTGGGAACAAAACGATCCCTCAAAATTTACTCAGTTACGCATTAAAACTACTATGTTGTAGCTTCGATCACCCAAAAAAGGTCTCGTGAAAAGTGAAATGGAAGAGACAATGCATCCTTCCACAATGCGTGGTTAATGGTAGATGCTCTAAATTGGATGTAGAAGATGATCCATGATCGTCAAAAAACATTCTTACCCTTAGGAAGAAACAAAACCAAAGAAGAATGCAAGATATCTTCCCAATTCTGAAAGGAATGTGTAGGGAAAAAACTCAAAATAAATGATGTCTCTGAATTATAATTAGTGGTCTCCATGTTTTTAAAAAAAAAGCAAAAGTGGGGTAGCCACTATATATTATTGATATAAAATTGATTCAAGTATTGCTAAAAATGTCAATCTAGAATATCCTAGAAAGTGATGTAGAATACAATCAAAAGACTCATGTATCTCCTCAAAAGGCAAATACTCCTTAAAATGTTGTGCCAAAGTATCCACACTCATCAAACTGTGAGGAATGATATGTAGAGAATGAAGAAGAGAATCCAAATGTTCCCCTACGACAACTAAAGAAAAATCTCTCATAAAAAATATGTATGCAATCAATAGTGTCATCTAGATCCAAAATGAGGGATTCTACAAACAAAAAAGATATGTCTAGTAGAAATTGATCCCAATAAACTAAATGCAGAAGACATAAATGATCCCGCTGCAATGTATCATTGGAAGCTTTCATTGAAGAAACTCTGAAGAAGCAATATGTATTGATGGTTTATAATAAACTGGTTGTTCAAGAAGGACGTGTCCACACAAGATGGTCACAAATCTCAGTATCATCCGTAGGAGCATGGTCATCCAAGGAAACATCAATTTTAGATGAAGATTCAATATCTCCATACAATTGTTGGATGATGGTCCAAGAAATGAAAGGGAACTCAATGTTCTCTATGTGATATAGAGTATCCCTAGAAATAGTAATGCATATTAGTGCATAGACCATGTCATTAATATTCAACCATGCATTTTTATGTTCATAGTCTATTGGCTTAGGAACATGTCCATAGTGATAGGGTAGTAGATCTTGCTCAATGCAGTGATTCTTTGTCCCTTCTTTCCATAAATAATTCTTTGAAGTTAGCTTGACAACATACCGATGAAAATAATTACTAAACATGATTAACCTCTCCATTTATGGAACTTTGTCTTAGTTCGTGATTACTAAAAACACATTATGAGACAACCCCCAAGCCAATGAAAATTTTTATCTTTTTAATAACTATGATTTATAGTACTTGCAAAAAAAGTAAATGCTCCTTCCTAGCTCATGTGTGCTCTGATACCATGTATAAAATTAATCTTAATTTGCACAAGATTTGGCTATAAAAGAAACGAAACAAAGATTTTGTAGAGAATGTAGAAAAATAAAGCAAGGAGAATAGAAAACTAACTCATTCATTGATTCAATGTTAATTGTTTTAAAACATTACAATGAAAAAAAGCCACTGTTAGAAAAATGAAATTATAGTGAATATGCAATCACGAATTAAACACCAATTCTCCTGTAGTTGGTCTTATGCATGAAGGCGATCCTCCTTCACATACAAAGTGATTGAGGGATCACATTCAATTCACAAAAAATTATTTGTAAATCATAAATCAAACTCAATGAAAACTGACGATAATCTAATTAACAAGGAGTAACTGGAAATTAACGCTAACACTCAATTCTTCACCTCTGTGAGCATCGCCGAAATGCAATGAGTGCTAAGTAGACCATACATACTCATAAAGATGAGTTCTTGTGAACCACTTATCATAAACATGAGTCAATAAATTTAACCCAAAAACTACATAATTAAATCTTGATAACAATATCATAATAATACAATCCTATCACAAAATATTCACTTGTGTCTAAAAGCTTAGAGTTCACTCACATTATGGAAGTACAAAAGAGATTCTGAAATACCTAAGGGGCTAACAGCTTATTCATTATTCAATTTCCGCACTAAATGCCAAATTAAATGGAAGTACATGATGGGGGAAAACCAGGACAGCCATTAAATTCGAAAAGGCTATGGACTGCCCAAAAATTTGTCACCGAGGATTCACATTCATTTTTTCGTTTATCAAAACCTTTTACATTCATGTTATAAAAGCTTTTACAAGACTTTCATGCGACAATAAGCTTCAAATACAAATTAAAAACTTTACTTTTCTGTTGGGCAGCAGAAATCTATTCAACGATGGATCGAAAATCCAAGCTTTCCTTTAATAACACTGCCGAAAGCTGAGTCCATAGATTTGCGGAGACATGAGTAGATTTGAAGCAGAAGCTCTGACGATCTTTTACTCCAACTGTGGAAACCATGGCAGGAAAACCCTAATAATACTTTGTTATTTGTGTGGAAGAGAGCTTGGAGCACTTTTCGTGAAATATATTCACTGTTGTACAGGAAGGGAAAGAATTGGTCTGCAGCTAAAGAGAAAACATATTGCAGGGTGGTAAAAAACGATGCGTACTTACAGCAGCATGCAGTAGTACAGATTCTCTCCAAAATGATGGGAGCGAATCTTTGCCGTTCAATGACATGTACGTATGTTCATAGACAAAGACATTGCAGACACGCCTTATGCTGTAAAGGAGAAAGGCTCTGAAAATGTGTTGGGCTAATTACTACACCTTTTGCAAAAGTACGGAGCATTTTGTCATTATTTTTGTGCTAAAATGGGCACTCCTCCCATGAGTTGGATCAAACCTTATGGTCAAGAAAAAATAATATTTAAAGTTTTGGTACTGTAGGTAGTGTAGATCATAATAATGTGGTCCAAAACCGATCAACTCATGTTGAAGGAATTGCCAATAAAAAAGATCAGTCCATTGGTTCCTTGACAGTAACTTTTTAATTGGTTGTGGGGACAAATATCAGTTTGGCTGAAACTCCTTTCTAGTATGGCTCTAAACTCAAGTCTTAACAAGAATTAAATTTTAGGGAGAAAAAATAGAAGTACTTAAATTATGCTCACATTTAAAGGTTTAAAGTGCAGGTTAGTCTTCAACTCTTAGTATGGAAGATCCTTCATTTTAAGTTTCTAATTGGGAATAAACTAAAATGTTTGAAGATTACATCAGTCAAGCCATCTTACTACTGAAAACTTGAAATATATTTTGGGGGATTGTTTCTTGTAGAAAAAAGGATAATTATCTGTAATATTTGGTCATATATTGAGTTGGGAAAAAGCTTTGTTAGATAATGAACTTCATAATAATGTAATTATTGACATCATAAGACAGATTATCTTGCTTAATATTTGGAAAATAGATGTTCAACCATGTTTTCTAATCATATTTTGCAGTTTTAATCGAACATTATACTACAATTTTTATGTTCCTAGCCAAAAGAAGATGCCAAATTTCACAAGGGGTTGGAGGAAATCAAGTACTAATATTTGCAACTACATGATAGAGACATTTATTGTGCAAGACAACTTCAAAGTCTATTTAAATGTAGACTGTATTAGCTCCTTTTACCATGGAAACAAAAAATTTAAATCAATGTATTTGAGGTTGTATGGTTGATTTAGCTTTGTTTCAATATATATCTATATATATATATATATATA
>MU228065.1:449172-489216 GCA_018584345.1 Thuja plicata | reverse complement strand
AAGTTTGAAGGGTTGATTTAAGGATTAATTTTTGAGGCCCCTGATTCACCCCCCCCCCTCCCCCTCTCAGTTATTAATAACAACAACTCCCTTCAACAGATATTCAATGAATGGTCCATTCATTACACATCATGTACTTTTAACCAGAAAGTACCTAAGGTTGCCTATTCATTCTTGGATGAGAGGCACATATAGAGTCATTACAGATTATCAAAGATAGGAACTCAAAGTTTCTTGATATCATCAACCATTTAGAAAAATGACAGCAATCAAGGAAGAAGAAAATTTCTTTATTAAAATACCAACTTCAATTTTAAAGATAGATCAACATAACGCAAAGTTTCTATTAATTCATCTTAACACAGAGTATCAAAAATTAAAGGAAAGATAATCTCCAAAGGCACAGATTCAACATAAGAAAATTGTAAGACTATGTTTCACATGAATTAATATTCTCAAAGAAATACCATCCCAGGAAATTTAAAAAAAAATATTTAAACTTTAAAACACTATGTCTTATTAATGCAGCAAAGACATCAAGATTTCCAATTTTCTTGCTTTCAAAACTGTATTTTCAAAAAATCTCTTTCTAGAAAATAATTATCAAAAAAAACAAAATATCTCTATCTCTAAAAGATGTTCGAACCCCTCTAACTTTTTTTTATGCCACTAAATAGACATCCAACCAAAAAACAAGAGAGATCTCCCTGAAAACTCAACCTCCCTAACACAATTAATTAAGTTTAACAGATTTTTTGGACCCCTGTCCTTTAGCAAGTCTAAAACATAAAATAACTTTAAAAGAAGATAAAAAGATCCTCCAACAAGTTACATGTCCTCCTCCTCGTCAGGTTCGTGAGGGATTTTCCAAGTGGCATGATGGTTTATCAGTTCCTGCACCATGCTCGAGTTTGGATTCTTCAAACTGAGGATCTGGTGATGGAGGCTTCCTTCTCCCACTTCAGCTCCAATACCTTCTCAGCATACTTAGGAATTTGGTATGCGCTCAAGTATAGCATTGATTCAACTCGAGCCAAACAATTTATGTCTACTATAGTGAAGTCTTCTTTGTTCTTCTGTGAGTCCATGGACATCTTGGATGCTTTAATGGCTTCTTCTTCTTTCAGCCCACAAATTCTTGGTTGCCAGTCGAAGGTTGGGTTCACTACCTCATTTCCACTTTCCAGATTTGCTTGTATGTCACCAAGTTCATATTCCTAGCCTTTCATATCGGCTATCACGGTCCTGAGGATGGACATTCTCCATTGAACTGTCTTTTTTAGAATGAAGAATCGGCATTCATCTAGCACCAATTTGAGTGATTGTTCTGTCAAAAACTTGTGAGTTCCATACTTTTCTACTACAATCATCTTCATAAGTATGACTCCCCATTTATTATCCTCTATCTCCCAGAGCATTTTTTGAGTTTGAACTTCCCCAATCAAGGCCTGTGCATCAAGGTGTACATTCCTCAAATCTTTGATGTATTTCCATCCATCTTTAATAATATTACCAATCTAATCATCCTCTACGTTTACCAATGATTTTCCATGTTGGATATGGCTCAGAAGCTTCTTATTTTTAGGAGATTTGGGATCAAATTTATGTGGAGCTTGAGCTATTAGGAGCGGACTAAAAATTAAAAGTATCAATGAACTCAGCCAAAACTCTGACAGCCCGCTTCAACTCCTTTTTCTCCTTTCCATCCTTCTCTGATCGGGTGAGTATTTCCTGTGTAGATTATTTGAAAAGATTATTTGTGGCTTCTCAATCCATGGCACCTAAATGCACCTTAGTGACTTTAAAATTATCTACAGAAGGTTTCTTGTCTTCTTCCCTTGGTTTGTAGGCTGCAATTTCAGTCATCCACATGCCATCAGTTTTCACTTTGGTAGTGAGTCTAGCCTTAATTTTGGCCTTCTTGGGCTTAGGTGTCTTATCTATATATTTGGAAACAATGTCTCTAATCGGAAGCAATACAGAAACCAGACTACGCTTCTTGTTGATAGCAGTGGTTAACAATTTGGGAGTGGAATTTGGAGTGGATTTGTCTTCCACTCCTCTGATAGGGGTGTTTAAAGGCTCTATATTTAGGTTTTCAAGCTAGAAAATGTTTGTGACTATTTCTTCAATTTCCAGGATTTGAGCATGTGATTCTGCTTCCTTTTCTTTCTCAAGGTTGACAAGTATTGATGCATCATTTTTTATCTTCTTTTTCATCTGGGATCTTCTTTGTGACCTCGTGAACCTTAGTGGAGGTCAAATAGGAATTAAAACAGTTGAGGGCTTTTGACTTGAAGATTTTTTACCTTTACCTGTATCATCAATGGTACAAGAGGAGTCATAAATAATTTGTGGTGAACTCAAAGGGGTCTTTTTATTATTGAGAATATTAGGCCCCTAGAGCTTCATCATTTTTCTTTTCTTGATCCAATTCTATGTGAGTTTTAGAACTCCCCTATTTCTTTGATGAATATTGTCTTCCTCTTCTTTATCCCAATTTACTTCTACCACTGCCATCTCATATGGTTCTGAGAATCCTAGTTCAAAGAGGTCAGAACTGTCTTCTTCTAAACTGTCAATGTTTACTTTATCTGCAATGTCACGATTTGAGAAAGCAACATCCTTGAGTGCCCTTTTATTATCACTTCTGCTTCATTCTAAAAATCCTCCCAAAAGTCTTACAAATGCGAGATAGATGGGTGGGCTCTTGAATCTAAATTCTTGGCAAATCCTTTATTTTCATAACCATTCCTTTTAGTATAATATTTAAAATCAAATCTTTGCAGATCACTTCCAATGCTTACTGCATTTGACATTGAACTGCATTGCAAGATTCCTAAATTAATAGGAAATAAATCCTCCTATTTTCTCTTTGGTTCAAACTTTCTGATCACCACTGAGAGTTTTCGATGGCTCTCTGCTATTACAAAGCAATCTGAACAGAACCTTGGAAGTCTAATAGGTTCTTCTTCAAAACCGCCAATCCTAATATAACTAAAATGAGGGAACTAGATATAGAAACTGTCATACCTTTTAACCAAGGCTTGGGCATCTTCAAAAACCCTTTGGTTACTCATGTCAGATAGTTCAAAATAAATCTTTCCCAGAAAAGCATCGTGAACCTTCCTGAAATATTACAGAGATTTTTCCTTTTGAAGAAGAGGGTAATAATCATATATGGTGATAGCTTCCACAGATGGCTCACGTGGAATGCCCTTTATTTCCCCAACACAACCAAGACAATAAATTAGATAAGAACACATAAAGAAATTTTTTCCTTAAATTTGTGTCGTGTTTAGTTGTTCCCTCATTGAATCTACAATAAACTCACTCCATTACAATTGTTGTTTCTCATCTAATATAATCTATACATAATAATAAGTCCATTCCCCAAAATCATATGCCTCAGATGAACCTCTAGCTCTATGAAGAAGGAGCATAATATCATGTACGTGTAATTTCATATGGTCTTTATTAGGGTATTTAGGTATCCTAGAACAGCCTTTTGGGGTTTAGCTATTCATTATTAGGCTATATTGTTTCTATGCCTCTCTCTGTCATCATTAAATTTTACAACGAATTGAGCTAGAGGGAAATCTACGAAGCTCTCTTTAGGAATCTTAAAAACTAATGCAATCATCTCCCTATTTATAGCCAAAATGGTTTCACCATTTCTTCTTTTAATGGTCTCTAAGACAGGGCTATATCTTGCTATGCATTCTCTAACCAATTCATGAAAAGGAGCTGCGGGCGGAAAAACAGCTGCCTCTAGCAAGCCACTACTTAAAATTTCAACAATGTAGGGCTCACCCACATTATTGGAAAATATTTCTTTCAATTCATCTAAATCTACCCCACGCAAATCAGTATCACTGATTACTGGACCTTCGCATGCTAAACTGATAAAATTTCTAAAAAGATGCATGGTTGACTTCATGATTTCCTAATTGAAAATTTCACAACACCAGGGGAGCTAGGATAAACTCACAGCTTCACAAATTCAAACAGAAGTAGAAAAGAACTGGACTCACCTCAAATTCGTAAACCAACTTCACCACTGCTAAGACTTGTTATGCTTTCCCAATTACTTGAAATAACAAAGATGAGGTTAAAAATGATTACCAATCCTCTTTTAAATGGTGAGAAGCTAAACATGGCATTAAATTTAGCATTAACTCCCATGATGCGGCTTAATAGATATTTGATACTCACATGAGAGTATTTAATGCATGCGAGTGCCAGCTCTACGAAGCTTGATTTGTCATGATTACCCTTTTTCATTTGGCAGCATCGTGATGTCACTTTCAAGTATGACAAGATCTTTGGACAATCTGGCATTAATTCACCATCCCTTCATGCATCATTCCCAATGTTTGATGGAGGCTTTAAATCCCTTTGCACCTTATGAATAAAAGTTATCCCTATTCAAGAGGTTCACAGAATATTCCTATGGGAAGATTATATTCTGAACTGGAATGTACCTATTGAACATTGTCAAACTACTTTGAACAAAGTTCAAAGTGGTTCAATAAACATAAAACTTGTGCCTTTTTCTTTTGCGTGTTTAATATTTCCTTCTTTCGGTAGCTGCAAAACACTTAGAAAATTATCAGTTTAAAAATAATCTTGGACATGACTCAGGTACATTGAACCTTCTTGAACTCCCTTGAACTTAGTTCACAAAGGTTCAATGAGTTCAGGAAGACCAAAGGAAAGGGGGCAAAAATTAACAAGGGCCTGAAATAACTTGAAACAACTAATTTTTGGTTGAACTAAGGGTTACTGAGGGACACAAACTGAAAAGATGAAGGATACTTGGGCCTGATAAGAAAAATATATAATTCAACTGTAAGCACAAATGGTAGGCTAATATCAACTCCAGCTGGGGACTGCATTTAGTTTTAAAACAAACTGCAGATAACTCTAAATTTATGGTTTCACAAAATAGTAAAGGGGAATGAGAAGGGACACGACAAAACCTAGAAGGAAAAAGACAAATAACCTATTATGTACAAGAATGACTCTCAGAAGAAATTGTAGAGTTTGAAAAGTTTCAAGGCCTACCCATTATAGGTAAAAGGTAGGACTGTTCCATCTGGATAAGTTAATCTGAAGGCATTTGGACTCAAGGCTTCTGAAATCTTGAAAGGACCCTTCCATAAGGACTCAAATTTTCCATGCATTCCCTTTGGTTTTCTCTTTTCCCAGAGGAGTACTTCATCACCAACTAGGAAATTTCATGGTCTATCCCTCATGTCAAATATTTTCTTGACTCTATCCTAATGCTCTGTGATCCTGTCTGATAATTTATCCCTTTCCTCCTCTAACTTGGTTAAGTACATAACACTTTTCTCCAAAGAGCTATGAAATAAATTATCTTTAACAATTGTTTGCAATTTTGTTGTAGGTAGCTCCAAGGGTAGGGAAACTTGTGCACCTATACCATATACTAATTCATATAGGGTCATCCCAATTTCTCTTTTCGAAGTGATCTTGTCTACCCATAAGGCTTCGTATAACCTTTTGTGTCAATCATGAACACTTCCATCCATCGCTTTCTTCATATTAGTGATTATATTTTTGTTGCAAGACTCAGCAAGCCCATTGCCCTATGGAAATTATTCTGAAGAGTGTGCTAGTGATATGTTTTGTTCATAATAGAAAAGGGTCATCTCTTCAGAAGAAAAGTAAGTAGCGTTTTCAACCACTATTTTCAAGGGAACTCCAAATCAAATCAGAATGTAGTTTTTGAGAAAGTCACACACTATCTATGAATTGGACTTCTTAGTGGGTATCGCTTCCACCCATTTTGTGAAATTGTTTGTTGTTGTCATAATGTAAAGATGTGCAGCACTAGAATGAGGATTTATAGGTCCTATAAAGTCAATACCCCATTGTTTGAACGACTCTTCAACTATCACTAGTATCAATGGTAATTCTTCTAATTGAGGTTTCCCTGTAAACAATTGACATTTTTCACAACCCCTTACATAGGTGTATGCATCCCCAAACATTCCCAGCCAATAGAAGCAATTTCTCAAAATTTTGAAAGAAGTAACTATAGACAAAAAATGACCTTCGCACGCTGTTTCATGAAATGTTTTTAAAAGCTTCTCTTGTTGGTCTTTGTCCACACACCTTAATAAAGTACCATCAATCCCCTTCTTATATAATACTCCTTATGCCAATACATACTTTCCAGATTTCAACCTCAAATTCTACCTCTCCTTTGGTGTCATATGTGACGGACAGTCCCCATATGTGAGGTAATAATCCACGTCAAAAAACCATTGATCCTTCAGACTTACCAGTAAAACCAAAGCCAAGTTCTCAACTTCACTTTCGTGATTCCTAGCATCTTCATCTATGAGTTTACACAGTCCACAACCCCTGAACAATTTTGTAGGCTTGATAGATAAATCATATTATTGAACCTTGGCTACCCAAGTCACTCTTATGTTCATTCCTACTTCTTCTTGAGTCAAGATGGATTTAGCCGCTCTATCGAGTACATATACTTCTGAATGAGAATAAAGTATGTAATATATAAATTTATTTACTGCCTTCACCACTGCAAACGCTTGTTTTTTAGTAGGAGAATACTTCAATTCATGATTTTTTAGAGGAGTGCTCATGATTGCAATGGGAGCTTCTTCACAAGTATCTGACTTCTACGTTAGGATCCCTGACAATGTATGTTCGGAGACGTAGCAATAAATGACAAAGTTTTTCTTCTAATCTGGGTAAACTAGAGTAGGAGCTCGTGCTATGCCTTCTTTAATATCATCAAAAGCCTTCTTTACCTCTTCATTCCATCTGAACATTTACATTTTTCTCATCACACCTACTATGTGTCTAGTTATTTCAGAAAAATCAAGGACAAAATCTCTCAATAAGCTAACTTTCCCAAAGAAGGATTTTACACCACTTCAAGAAGATAGAAGACTAAGTTGTTGAATCGCTCTTACTCTATTTGGATCAATCTTAACCCCTTATTTAAAGACAATATGTCCCAATATTTTGCCTTCAGGCACACCAAAGATAGACTTCTTTGGGTTTAAAAAGATCCCATGGTCTCTACATCTTTGTAAGACCACTTTCAGATCTCGTAGATGATGTTTCCTCCTCCTGCTAAAAATTGTGAGATCATCCAAGTATACTACAATGATTTTTTTCATAGCTCACCAAAAGATGAATTTATGGCCCTCTAGAAAGTGGCTCCCACATTTAAAAATCCAAAAGGCATTCTATTATAGGAAAATGTACCCCAAGGAGTGATGAAGGTTGTTTTATGTCTATCTTCTTCCGCCACACTAATCTGGTTATAACCAGAGAAACCATCTAGCATCGACATCATTTCTGATCTAGCAATGGTCTGTAGCACATGTTCCCTTACCTGCAGCACATAATTGTCCTTCAGGATCACTTGATTCAAATTTCAAAAATCCGCGCAAATTCTTATCTCGTCATTCTTCTTCCTGATAGGAACTATGTTTGCAATCCATGTTGAGTGGTGGATGGGATATATGATCTTGGCCCTAATCATCTTCTCTATTTCTTTAAGGATGGCTTCAAAAACCTTGGTATTATAGTTCCTAAGCTTTTGGCGGAATGGGTCAGCCTGTGGTTTCAAAGGAATATGGTGGAGAAACTTTCCATTCCTGAAATCCTTCAAATCTTCATAGCTCCATGAAAATACATCCATATAACTTGCAAAAACTTTTGTCAATTTTCATTTTCATGATGAGATAACGCCTTTCCTACCAAAATCCACTTGGGGTTTGATGAACTCCAAATTTTTATCTTATCATACTCTTTCAATGCTTCGAAATGTGGATCTTTCTCCTTGATAAAACTATCATCCTTCCTCAAAAAGAGATTTTTGAGGGTGACCATGCCTTTCAAAATCTTATTTCCTTTCAGTTGCAGTATGCCATCACTAGTGCCTAATTCATAATAGCCCTCTTTGCATTTGTTTAGGGATCCTTTGAAGTACACAAAGGTAAATGTTTCAGTACATGTTAGAAATTCCTTAATCTGTGAATCCCTATCAAAAACTTGAAAATGCTCATCATTGTCTAGAACAGAATGTCTGTAGACCATCTCTACTTTGTATGTGTCTGTTTTGAAATCTGGGTGTGGCAATAACAGAGACACCGACACCGCTAGTGAGTCAGCTCTTCAGTTCAGACCCCTAGGAATCGCTTCAATGGAGAAAGCGTCAAAATATTCAACCTCATCCAAAGCTAAATTATGGTAGTGTTTTAGACGTTCATTTTTCACAGAAAACAAACCTCTTACCTATTTGACGATTAATTCAGCATCTCCCCTTACTTTGAGTAATATTATATCCATAGATTTTGCTTGTCGTAACCCAAGGAGAAAAACTTCATATTGAGCAGTATTGTTCATATTTTTAAAATCTAACTTGTAAGAAAAGGGAAATATTTTTCCATCTAGAGATTTGAGGATAACACCAGCACTTGAGCCTGAATTCGAACAACTCCCACTGAATTCCATAATCCACAATTGACTATGTTTTTTAGATGTATCTTCTAAAGGACAAGGGATTTCATCAGGAAGAATAACATAATTACCAAACTCACATTCATGGAACAAGATCTGAGCCTATGGGTTATCTGAAGGAAAAATAGTATATTTGATCTTTGCTTCAAGTTCTAATTTGAACATCTTCTGCCCGACGGGAATGACAGCTTATGACGAATCCATCTTAATTTCTCCACCCATATCCTTACAGAAATTTCTTAATAACATCCCATAACTAGCTAGAATATTTGCGACCAAAATAGTCAACGTGACCCTTTTATCACTACATGTCACAAGGACAGCTTGAGCATCCTTAACCTATCCTACCAGATGAACTTGTTTCCCGTCCATGGAGTATCATCTTCCAAATGTTTTGGTGAAGGTTAGACCTAAGGATTTGGCTACTGATGAAGGCATGATATTATCAGAAGCACCTAAGTCTATGATATAATTACTCAACTTTTGACCATTCAAAATCAATGAAATATAAAATGGATTGGGTTTTGACACTTCATTTTCTTGGTCATTTTCAAACACGGGAGAAACAAGTGAAATCAGGGGTGATTTTTTATCTACTAAACATTGATCAGCGGAAGATGGTTGGGCTTGATCACCTTTTACATATCTAACCAACTTATCTAATTCCTTTGGATTTAATTTCAAATATTTAGCGGCTGATATTCGGATTGCGGAGGATTTATAGAAATCTACTATCTCAAAAGCAGAAGAATAATTACCTGCATCACCTATCTGTAAAATCTTGAATTCTGGAGCCTTCATGTTGGACAAAAAAGTACCTGCCATAGGATCTTTACCTCTCTAAATAATTTTGGTAGAAGTAACTCTAGATGTAGGTTTGGATGTTCTCTGATTTCTTGTGAGAAAATCACAAGAAGGATCTTCAAGGGTTACCAAAATTTCACCACCCCTTTCCGAGTCAGACTTGTACTCAAGGTAAAAAGTACCAAATTCATCAGGAATTTCTTGAATCCTTACTTATTAAGTGAACTCTCCAAGTTCATCCTTAGTGGTCTTCATTTGAATGTTCCTTATCATATCTGGGCAGGAGTCGTCATCATGGTAGATTGTGAGATGGAAAGAACACATAATTCCCTTTCTAGAAGGACCTTCAAGTTGAAGTCCTTATTGAGATGTAGGGAGTTGTAATGTCTTCCTGGGATTATACTGATTGAACTATTTTCTATTAGTATCCTGATAAGGTTGTTGGTACAAGCCTCCAGACTTGGGAAGTTGCCTCCTCAAAGCAATCATATAATTTACCAGTCTCTACACAACTGGATCTGTTGATGAGGTTGAAGCCTGAGCATGAGAAGTTTGTACATCCTTCCACTATTTCCTAGCTATAATTAGATCATCTTCCAACTCTATGGCTAGATTTTGGGCCTCGTTTAAATCAGCTGGCCTACTCCTCCGTAAGTGAAAACTGATATCTGGAGGCATTGAGTTCACAAAGAAACCTTTCTGATTTTTAGGAGTTGGGCGTTTAGCTATAGGGATCTTGTGTATGATCTTATTATATTTTTCTACATAGTCTCGCATAGAATCCTGTATTTCTTTCTTCATTTGGTTCAATTGTGCAAGCAGGGAATGCTCATCATCGGCACACTTGAAATGATTTTCAAAAGCATCCTTCATGCTCTGCCAATTCGTTATTGACCCAGCAGGTAGATGGCTAAACCATTTTTTTTCCCATTCAGCTAAGGTTTGTGCAAAGAGTCTAACTGCTACATCTTCATGTTGCACAGCTAAAATTCATGTGGCTTCATTGAAAGAATTAAAGTGTTTTTCAACTAAAGTTTTCCCATCTCTTGAAAACTTAGGGAGAACATCTTTAGCTCCCTTCAGGAGAGAATGGTGGACAGTAAGGGTGAGAGGGTCAACTGTAGCACCCCATGGTTGTGCCATGACTAACATTGGTAAAAATTTTACAAGAGGAGGGGCTTAAATTCCAGACAAGGTCAGAGCTTGCCAAGATTGGGAAGAGGAAGAAGCATTCAAAGAGGCTTTACATGGAGAAGGGGGTCTAATTTTTGCTTTCCTCTTTGGGATGTAAGTACGGGAGAATTGAATTTTCTTTAATTCTTCATAGAAGGTATCAAAAAATCCCTCCCTTCTCTGAAGTCTGATATAGCTCCGTGAGTCCCCTGTGTCAACTTTTATGGTCATTGAGCTGCTCTATCTACTACTGCAGCTTCTTGGGCTATAGGGAATCCTCTCAACCATTCACCAATCTGTTCTTCTTCTTCTATTACAATCTAAACTTGTTGGTACTGTTGTTTACTTGTTCTTGATTTCCAGGCCATGCCATTAAGATCTGAAAAAATGTCTTCTTGAGTATCTAAGAAGTGTAAATCAGGCTGCAAGACTAGGGGAATTTCCTCTTGACCAGGTATCACGACAGTAGGCAATACCATGACTATTCATTTACATAAAAATATTGTATACATGTATGCTTGGTATCAAACTCCCCAGTAGAGTCGCCAATAATCTATTGGCAAACAGATTTTGCCTTCTTTCTTTAATTTAATGAACTACTTTGTTACCCTCTTAGAGACAATTTATTCACACAACAGTTGGGTAAGTGTAAAGTTATCACTTCCCTCTGATTTATTTTACAAGGTATAGCTCCCTTCAACAGATACTCAATGAATGATCCATTTCATTACACAACATGTACTTTTAACCAGAAAGCACTTAAGGTCATCTATTCATTCTTGGATGAAAGGCACATATAGAGTCATTACAAATTATCAAAGACAGGAACTCAAAGTTTCATGATATCATCAACCATTTAGAAAAATGACAGCAATCAACAAAGAAGCAAAGTTTTTTTATTAAAATACCAACTTCAATTTTAAAGATAGATCAACAAAAAGCAAAGTTTCTATTAATTCATCTTAACACAGAGTATCGAAAACTAAAGGAAAGATGATCTCTAAAGGCACAGATTCGACATAAGAAAACTGTAAGACTATGTTTCGCATGAATTGATATTCTCAAAGAAATACCATCCCACGAAATTTAAACACAAAGATTTAAAATTTGAAATGCTATATCTTATTAATGCAACAAAGACATCAAGATTTCCAATTTTCTTGCTTTCAACACTGTATATTCAGAAATTCTCTTTCCATAAAATAACTACCAAACAAAACAAAATATATCTATCTCTAAAACATGTTTGAACCCCTCTAAATTCTTTTCTATTCCACTAAGTAGATGTCCAACCGAAAAATAGGGGAGATCTCCCTGAAAACCTAACCTCCCTAAAACAATTAATTAAGTTTAACATATTTTTAGGACATGTGTCCTTCAGCAAGTTTTAAACGTAAAATAACTTTAAAAGAAGATAAACATCTCCGCCGGCAAGTTACATGTCCTCCTCCTTGTCAGGTTTGTGAGCGCTTTTCTAGAAGGCATGACCAGTTATCAATTCCTACACCATGTTCAAGTTTGGATTCTTCAAACTGAGGATCTTGGTGACATCAGCTTCCATCTCCCACTTCAGCTTCAATACCTTCTCAGCATTCTTTGGAATTTGGTTTGAACTCAAGTATAGAATTGATTCAACTCAAGCCAAACAAGTTATGTCTGCTGCAGCGAAGTCTTCTTTGTTCTTCTGTGAGTCCATAGACATCGTGAATTCTTTAATGGCTTCTTCTACTTTCAACCCAAAAATGCTTCGTTTCCAGTTGAAGGTTGGGTTCACTACCTTATTTCCACTTTCCAAATTTGCATGTTTGTCACCAAGTTCATATTCCCGGCCTTTCATATCGGCTATCACAATCCTGAGGATGAACATTCTCCATTAAACTGCATTTTTCAAAATGAAGAATTGGCGTTCATCTGGTACCAGTTTGAGTGATTATTCTGTCAAAAACTTGTGAGTTCCATACTTTTCTACTACAATCATCTTCTTAAGTATGACTCCCCACTTATTCTCCTCTATCTCCCAGTGCATATTTTGAGTTTGAACTTCCCTGATCAGGTCCTGTGCATCAAGGTGTAAATTCCTTGAATCTTTGATGTATTTGCATCCATCTTTAATAATATTACCAATCCAATCATCCACTATGTTTACCAATGATTTTCCATGTTGGATCTGACTTAGAAGATTCTTATTTTTGGGAGATGTAGGATCAAATTTTTGTGGGGCTTGAGCTATTGGGAGCGGATTGAAACAATTAAAAGTATCAATGAACTTGGCCAAAACTCTAACAGCCCACTTCAACTCCTTTTCCTCCTTTTCATCCTTCTCTAATCAGGTGAGTATTTCATGTGTAGATTGTTTGAAAAGATGATTGTTGGCTTCTCGAACCATGGCACCTAACTACACCTTAGTGACTTCAAAATCCTCTACAGAAGGTTCCTTGTCTTCTTCCCTTGGTTTGTAGGTTGTAATTACAGTCATCCACATGCCATGACTTTTCACATCAGCTATGAGTCTAGCCTTAATTTTGGACTTCTTAGGTTTAGGTGTCTTATCTATATATTTAAAAACCATGTCTCTGATCAAAATTGACACGGAAATGAGACTACGCTTCTTGCTGATAGCAATGGTTAACCATTTGGGAGTTGACTTTGGAGCAGATTTTTCTTCCACTCCTCTGATAGGGGTGTTCAAAGGCTTTGTGTTTAGGTTTCTGAGATAAAAATATTTTGTGTCCATTTCTTCAATTTCCAGGATTTGAGTGTGTGATTCTACTTCCTTTTCTTTCTCAAGGTCGAAAAGTAATGATGCATCATTTTCCACCTTCTTCTTCATCTGGGATCTTGTTTGGGACCTCATGAACCTGAGTGGAGGTCGAACAGGAATTGAAGCAGTCGAGGGCTTCTAACTTGAAGATGTTTTACCTTTACCTGCATCATCAATGGTACAAGAGGAGTCAGAAATAATGTGTGGTGAACTCAAAGGGGTCTTTGTATTATTGACAATATTGGGCCCCTAAAGCTTCATCATTTTTCTTTTCTTGATCCAATTCTCTGTGAGTTTCAAAACTCCTCTGGTTATTTGATAAATATTGGCTTCCTCTTCTTTATCCCAATTTACTTCTACCACCGTCATCTCATCTGGTTCTAAGAATCCTGGTTCAATGAGGTCAAAACTATCTTTTTCTAAACCGTCAATGTTTACTTTTATCTGCAAGGTCATGATTTGAGAAAGCAACATTCTTGAGTGCCCTCTTCTTATCACTTCTACTTCATTTCGGCAATCCTCTTCTACTTAACCTGCTTCAAAAACATTGTATGCATTGTAACTTATAGATCTTATTATTTGGCACCAAATATTATGGTATTTAGGTAACATATTGTTTTAAGCAAGGGGGTTATATGGTAACTAGGAAGCATATCTTTTTTAGTGATGAGTTTCTGTGTGACCCGTGTTTCATTCATTTCCACCACGAGAATATTTTGTGGTGACCTAATTCAAATTGTGCTTGGTCGACTTAGATGATTATGAAGGTATGGAATGGTATAGGTAAAGGATGATTATGTTTGATGTGATAGTGTGTGTGAGAAGAATGTGAATCTAAAAAGATAAATCTAGATAGTGTTGCATATGTTAAATTTTCTACCAAATGCCATAGGCTATAGGTTTCTTTCGGTGTTGTAATTGGAGAAAAATTATTTCAAGTGGTTTATTTCCTTTTCATTATTCTTCTTTTGGTAATTAGCATTTTTATAATGGTTGTGATAGTGTGGAAGTGAGGTGACTACTAGTGAGCCTACTTGTAGTGAGAAAATTGGCAGTGAGCCACCCTTGTAAAAATTATGTTAATTGGTGTCACCTTAACCGGTGTTTCATAATTAAAAATTAGCATTCTCTGTGGTTTTTCCTATCTTTGGTTTTCCACGTAAAATATGGTGTTTGTTGTGTATGGTATTCTTATGTGCTTCATGTTCATACCTATTTTGATTATCTGATTGATTTAAGGTTGCTCTAGATTAATTAAGTTTAAGGAAAATATTTTATGATAACTAATTCACCCCCCTACCAATTATCTGCACTATTCAATAGTAATTACTTGTCTACCTTAACACATTACATCATATATTTCCACCTATACAAATTATTGCATATTTAGATCCCCTACCTTGCTTGTATACATATGTAAACTAATATGAATTCACCCTTATAATGCATTAATTGTCCTTATTCATGCACTCCTCCCCATACATTCATTGTTTGACTTAATTTTAGTTTTTCCATGTCTCAAGTTATTTTAGTAAGGATGGGATCAATCACAGACCTACATATCTATTCCTTACATTTGAAAATTCTAATTCAAACTTTGACTAACTCTTTCTAATTTATTTTTCACCTATAGTAGACTACATATATGTTTGTGTTAACTATTGTTATTCCCTTGTACTTAAAGGCATTACATTTCATTCACTTATCATCTAAATCTCATGCTATTTGATCTCCTCATATCCATCCTTCTAAGCACTTATTTGCACTTTACTTTAGAAGAACTTCAATTGGGACACCTACAAAGTGAATCAAAATATGCATAATCTTAATAAGAAATTTGCATACATAATTGTTATCTTCAATAATATTTATGACCATTAAGATGATATTTTTCAACGGTTGACATTGGAGAATTTATCCCCTAATGATTCAACAATCCTTTACAAATATTTATAAATACTTCCATTTTAAATAAAAGTAAACAATAGTGAGTTCAATGAAGTTAAAAGAAAAAATAAATGGTTTACAATGTCATTTCTTCAACTATAAATCAAATTTGTGCCCATGGATGGACGCCAAACCCACTATTGGGAAAAGTGCCTCAACCTTGCATTTGCATGGGGTTGCTATTTTTAGTAAATTTTCCACTTGAGCACAAATTTTCCCTATTCTTTCCCAGAAGGTTCAAAATGGTTAGATAATCATTTTAATATTTTTTTGTTGCAAGATCATGTCTATTTTGGAAGATATTAAAGTTCCTATTTTTGGAAATTGCCAAAAAAATGTTGCAAATGCAATTATGGAGGCTTTAGAGGTATCAAAATAGGCTCAAAATGTGGTTAAATGGTGTATTCATTAAGGAATTTATAGATCGCATTGTGAGATTTCCAAAACTTCGAACGATTTGTCAATCAGACATCCAGTTTGAAAGTTATGGCCTCTAGAAGTTGGGTATTCTGAAATAGGAAATGCAAAAATGTGTCTAGCATGTAAATAAGTTGAAAAATGGGGTTACATGTGTTGATGTGTGTATTGACACATCATAGGGAATATTTTCTTAGATAAATAGTGTGCACCACTTTATAAGTGGTTTTCAACCCATGGTATTGTAATATTGTTTGACGGTTTATTGTATTGTATCTCATAAATATTAGGTGTTTGAGATGGCGAATGTGTGTAAGAGTCTTATAGCCTTTAGTTACCTCTGGATCTTTGGTTGGTGATAATCCAATGTCAAGATTTTTCTTCAAGTATATTATAATTTTTTATTGATTTTTGAATAATATACTAGGCGGCTTTTGAGGTGTGGGGTTTTTCTCTCAAAACATTTTTCCCTGCGTAAATCACTATGTTGTGGTATGCATGTTGTTTTATATTATTTCTATTAAATTTATGTAACTTTTATAAAGATCTAAGAAAACTTTTAAACATTATCCTCTCCTTAGAGTTAGCGTAGGAAGTCATTTTGCTACTTAACTTTCTTACAAGTGGTATTACAGCTTGATCACCTTTGGTTTTAGTTGTGTGTTGTTGGGTTTTTAAACTAATCAGGTTTGAGTGTGAGCTTGTGTAGAAGATACTTTGTGATCTTGTTGCAGGAATTTTCAGATGGCAAGTTTGTCAGGGAGAACACAAGTGGATAATTTTTCTAGAAATAATTTTTGAAATCTGGTAGCAAAGATGGAGGATATGCTAATAGATCAAGGAATGTGGGATGTTTTTGATGAGATTGTCAACCTAAAAATCCAGATGAGGATACTAAATATGATTTTATGGATTGTAAAGCCAAGGGTCTAATTAGATTGTGCCTTGCAGTCTATTTCAATCAATTTCCATGAAGAGTCCTCTACAAATAGCCTTTGGAAGAAGCTTGGTTAAATCTATCCAATGAAATATTTGGTTGATAATATTTTTCTTGAGGAAGAACTTATATTCCTTGATAATGGAGGGTGGACAAATTAAAGACCACCTAGAAGAATTCAATGCATTGGTAGTTCAGTTGGAACTTGTTGGTGTTAAGATGGATGATGAGGAGAGATGTCATATCTTGCTTTGTTCTTTGCCTGATTTATGAGATTCTCTTTTTATGGTTATTGGCAGTACTTCTATCATTTGGAGGATAGAGTAGGTGAATGGTTATTTTCTTTATGAAGAGATAAGGTTGAAGATATCCATTAGTGCCAATTGAATCCGTAGTTGTTCATGGAAGACCTAAGGAAAAAGCAAAGAAGAATGATAAGCATAATAAATCCAAATCCAGGGTAAGATCCAAATCTCCTAGAACACCCAAAGTTATTTTCTTGAATTGTGGTAAGCCTGGACACCTCCATAAGGATTATAAGGAAGAAAAGAGGAAGAAAAATAAGAAATTTGATTATGATTCTGAGTTCAAGAAGGAAGATGGAGATGTGTTCATTGTATCTTTCGCTACTCATGCATATGATGATGGGTGGTTAATTGAATCAAGTGCATCTTTTTATATGACCTCTAATAGAGATTAATTTTCTAAATATGAAGAATTTGATGGAGGTAAGGTGTACTTGGGAGATAATCCTCATTTAAATATTGTTGGTCATGGTAAAGTTAAAATTAAATTTCCTAATGGTAGAATAAGAAAGATTAATATTATGTTGCATCTCCCTAGTATAAGATGAAATTTGTTATTTGTGAGAAAACTGATAGATTCGGGTATGCAAGTGGTATTTTCTAATGTAGGATGCAAAATGGTGAGAGGTGTTATGGTTGTTTCTAGAGGTGTTAGAATTGGCATGTTGTATAAGATGGATGCATACACTACTAAGTGAAATAGTAATTCTATGAAAACCAAATCTATGGATACATCAATGGAAAAGGTGAGGGTTTGACCTTCAACAAGTGGTCATGGATTTTAGGTACCTATGGGTGCCCTTTTTTTCTAAGTTAAAGTTGCATGTAGATAAGACTATGTTATGGCACCAGAGACTTGGACACATCGGAGAGAAGAGTCTAAGGACCTTGAAAAAGAAAAACCTTGTTGAAGGTTTGAATGATTGTAATCTTGATTTTGATTTCTGTGATAATTAAATTTATGGAAAACAAAACCATCTTCAATTTTACTCGATTTCTCACAAATCTTATGGTGTATTAAATCTTATCCAATCTGATGTGTTTGATCTTGTAGATGTTCCTTCCATTGAAAAAATCCACATATTATGTTTCATTTGTTGACGATTATAGCATAAGGACAAAGGTATGTTTTATAGGGTAAATTTGATGTTTTAAGACAATTTAAAGAATTTAAGGCGATGGTCAAATTGAAGATTGGAAGGAAAGTAAAATGTTTGAGGAGTGATAACGAAGATGATTTTTTCTCTAATTATTTCAATGGGTTTTAAAAATATTGTGGCATGTATAGGTATAATAAACCTATGTATTCTTCACTAAAAAATAGAGTTGTATTCTTAAATTTCTTATTAAGATTATGTCAAAATATGCATAATCTTAATAATAAATTTCCATACATAATTGTTATCTTCAATAATATTTATGACCATTAAGATGATATTTTTCAACTGTTGACATTGGAGAATTTATCCCCTAATGATTCAACAATCCTTTACAAATATTTATAAATTCTTCCATTTTAAATAAAAGTAAACAATAGTGAGTTCAATGAAGTTGAAATAAAAAATAAATGGTTTACAATGTCATTTCTTCAACTATAAATCAAATTTGTGCCCATGGATGGACGCCAAACCCACTATTGGGAAAAGTGCCTCAACCTTACATTTGCATGGGGTTGCTATTTTTAGTAAATTTTCACTTGAGCACAAATTTTCCCTATTCTTTCCCAAAAGGTTCAAAATGATTAGATAATCATTTTGATTTTTTTCTTTGCAACATCATGTCTATTTTGGAAGATATTAAAGTTCCTATTTTTGGAAGTTGCCAAAAAAATGCTGCAAATGCAATTAAGGAGGCTTTAGAGGTATCAAAATAGGCTCAAAATGTGGTTAAATGGTGTATTCATTTAGGAATTTATAGATAGCATTGTGAGATTTCCAACACTTCGAACGATTTGTCAATCAGACATCCAGTTTGAAAGTTATGGCCTCTAGAAGTTGGGTATCCTGAAATAGGAAATGCAAAAATGTGTCTAGCATGTAAATAAGTTGAAAATGGGGTTACATGTGTTGATGTGTCTAATGACACATCATAGGGCATATTTTCTTAGATAAATAGTGGGCACCACTTTATAAGTGGTTTTCAGCCCATGGTTTTGAAATATTGTTTGACGGTTTATTGTATTGTATCTCATAAATATTAGGTGTTTGAGATGGAGAATGTGTGTAAGAGTCTTATAGCCTTTAGTTACCTCTGGATCTTTGGTTGGTGATAATCCAATGTCAAGATTTCACTTCAAGTATATTATAATTTTTTATTGATTTTTGAATAATATACTAGGTGGCTTTTGAGGTGTGGGGTTTTTCTCTCAAAACATTTTTCCCCGCATAAATCACTATGTTGTGGTATGCATGTTGTTTTATATAATATTTCTATTAAGTTTATGTGACTGTTATAAAGATCTAAGAAAACTTTTAAACATTATCCTCCCCTTAGAGTTAGCGTAGGAAGTCATTTTGCTACTTAACTTTCTTACAAGTGGTAATAGATCTTGGTCACATTTGGTTTTAGTTGTGTGTTGTTGGGTTTTTTAAACTAATCAGGTTTGAGTGCGAGCTTGTGTAGAAGATACTTTGTGATCTTGTTGCAAGAATTTTCAGATGGCAAGTTTGTCAGGGAGAACACAGGTGGATAAGTTTTTTGGAAATAATTTTTGAAATCTGGAAGCAAAGATGGAGGATATGCTAATAGATCAGGGTATGTGGGATGTTTTTGATGAGATTGTCAACCTACAAATCTAGATGAGGCTACTAAATATGATTTTATGGATTGTAAAGCCAAGGGTCTAATTAGATTGTGCCTTACAGACTATTTCAATCAATTTCCATGAAGAGCCCTCTACAAATAGTCTTTGGAAGAAGCTTGGTTAAATCTATCCAATGAAATATTTGGTTGATAATATTTTTCTTGAAGAAGAAGTTATATTCCTTGATAATAGAGGGTGGACAAATTAAAGACCACCTAGAAGAATTCAATGTGTTGGTAGTTCAGTTGGAATTTTTTGGTGTTAAGATGGATGATGAGGAGAGATGTCATATCTTGCTTTGTTCTTTGCCTGATTTATGAGATTCTCTTTTTATGGCTATTGGCAGTACTTCTATCATTTGGAGGATAGAGTAGGTGAATGGTTCTTTTCTTTCTGAAGAGATAAGGTTGAAGATATCCATTAGTGCCAATTGAATCCCTAGTTTTTCATGGAAGACCTAAGGAAAAAGCAAAGAAGAATGATAAGCATAATAAATCCAAATCCAAGGGAAGATCCAATTCTCCTAGAATGCCCAAAGTTATTTTCTTGAATTGTGGTAAGATTGGACACCTCCATAAGGATTATAAGGAAGAAAAGAGGAAGAAAAAGAAGAAATTTGATTATGATTCTGAGTTCAAGAAGGAAGACGGAGATGTGTTCATTGTATCTTTCGCTACTCATGCATATGATGATGGGTGGTTAATTGAATCAAGTGCATCTTTTTATATGACCTCTAATAGAGATCAATTTTCTAAATATGAAGAATTTGATGGAGGTAAGGTGTACTTGGGAGATAATCCTCATTTAAATATTGTTGGTCATGGTAAAGTTAAAATTAAATTTCCTAATGGTAGAATAAGAAAGATTAATATTATGTTACATCTCCCTGGTATAAGATAAAATTTGTTATTTGTGAGAAAACTGATAGATTCGGGTATGCAAGTGTTATTTTCTAATGTAGGATGCAAAATGGTGAGAGGTGTTATGGTTGTTGCTAGAGGTGTTAGAATTGGCACGTTGTATAAGATGGATGCATACACTACTGAGTGTAATATTAATTCTATGAAAACCAAATCTATGGATACATCAATGGAAAAGGTGAGGGTTTCACCTTCAACAAGTGGTCATGGATTATAGGTACTTACGGGTGCTCTTTTTTTTCTAAATCATAGTTGCATGTAGATAAGACTATGTTATGGCACCAGAGACTTGGACACATCAGAGAGAAGAGTCTAAGGACCTTGAAAAAGAAAAACCTTGTTGAAGGTTTGAATGATTGTAATCTTGATTTTTATTTCTGTGATAATTACATTTATGGAAAACAAAACCATCTTCAATTTTACTCGATTTCTCAAAAATCTTATGGTGTATTGAATCTTATCCAATCTGATGTGTTTGATCTTGTAGATGTTCCTTCCATTGAAAAAATTCACATATTATGTTTCATTTATTGATGATTATAGCATAAGGACATAGGTATGTTTTATAGAGTAAATTTGATGTTTTAAGACAATTTAAAGAATTTAAGGCAATGGTCAAATTGAAGATTGGAAGGAAAGTAAAATGTTTGAGGACTGATAATGAAGATGATTTTTTCTCTAAATATTTCAATAGGTTTTTTAAATATTGTGGCATTTATAGGTATAATAAACCTATGTATTCTTCACTAAAAAATAGAGTAGTAGAGAGGATGAACAGGACATTGATGGATAAGGCTAGGAGTATGTTGATTGGTGCTAGTCAGGGAATAAAGGTTTTGGGTTGAATTCGTTGAAACTACTTTCTACCTAATTAATAGGTCTCCACATTAGTTCTTATTGATAAAATAGCTATGGAAGCATGGTCAGGTTATAAGCCTTTATTAATACATCTTACAATTTTTGGCTATGAATTATATGCATATGTGCCAACAGAGAAGCATACAAAGTTGGAGAGCAAGACTGTGAAATGTACCTTCATCAGCTACAATCATGGTTGAAAGGATACAAGCTTTGGGACCCTATTGCATAGACGTTAATAAATAGTACAAGTGTTATAAGAATTCTTCTATTACATTGCAACCTAAACGAACTAAAAAGGAAGATGTGATTCAACTAGCTTCTATGCCTAAGAAATTTGAATTGAGACCCCTAGATAAACAAGAAGTTGAGGAGAACTCATTTAGCTCTGAATCTTCAAAAGAGGAAGGAGAACCTCCAACTCATCTTATTCGAAGATCTACAAGGAAGAGACAACCACCTAAAAGGTATTTTCCTAATGATTGATGTATTTTTCTTTGAATACTAGTGTTGATGACCCTAGATCTATAGAAGAGGCATTGGGTATGAGCGATGTCAAATCCTAGAAGATTTCTATGGATGAAGAAATATAAAATTTGAAAAATAATGATACATGGGATCATGTACCATTGCCTAAAGGACGAAAACATGTTGGTTACAAACGTGTATTCAAAAAAAAGATTCGTTTAGATGGAAGCATTGAGAAGTGTAAAGCAAGGTTGGTTGTGAAAGGCTACTCTCAAGTTGAGGGTGTTAACTATGGTGAGATATTCTCTTTTGCTTGAAAAATGGCATCCATTATATTTTCATTTTCTAGTGTTGATGCTTTGATTTAGAGGTTGAGTAAATGGATGTCAAAACAACTTTCATTCATGGTGATTTGGAGGATATTTACATGACACATCTAGAGAACTACATGGTAAAGGGTAAAAGTAATTTGGTCTTCAATTGAAGAAATCTTTGTATGGCCCCAAGTAGGGTCCTAGGATGTGGAACCATGATACATATTTGTTGAGTTTAGGATTTGAGTATTCTAATTTAGATCATTGTGTTTATTATAAATATGATGGTGGTTCTTCCATATACATTGAATTATATGTTGATGATATGGTGTTCATTGGTAAAGGGAAAATTATGATTGTAAAACATAAGTCTATGTTTTCTGCTAAATTTGAAATGAAAGATCTTGGTGGAGATAAACACATTCTTGGGATGACAATTACAAGCGATAGAGTGAACAAAATGTTATGGCTAGGCCAAAGTATGTATGTGAACTCAATTTTACAGAGGTTTGGCATGCAGGATTATAGACCATTATGTGTTCCTTTTACAGTTGGAACAAAGTTGTCTATTTCATATTGTCCTACGTACATCTCCATCAGAGATGGACTACATGAGCAGAGTACCTTACTAGAGTGCAGTTGGAAGTTTGATGTATGTTATGGCTTGTACTAAACCAGACCAAGGAGAGTTGTTTCTTGATATATGTCTAATCTTGGTAGAGCTCATTGGCATGAAATTAAAAGAGACGTCAAATATTTGAAGTGTACCTTAGATTATTTTTTGTGTCATCATGTTACTATGATAGGAAACAAAATTTCTCTTGATATTTTGGGTTATGTGGATTTAGATTGGGCAGGCGATATTGACAACACAATATCCACCAGTGCTTATGTGTTTACATTATTTGGTGGTGCAATCAGTCGAATGAGTAAGAAAAAGGTTATGGTTTCTTTGTCCACTACTGAAGTAGAGTATATGGTAGCTACTTGTGCTTGTAAAGAAGTCATTTGGCTTAAGAGATTGTGTTCAAATATTAGAATAAATCAAGAAATAGTGGCATTTTATTGTAACAGTCAAAGTTTGATTTGCCTATTTAAGAACCTTCATTTTCATGCTAGGACCAAGCACATTGATGTTGAATATCATTTTTTTGAGATCTAGTTGAGGATGGCAAGGTGAAGCTGGTTAACGTAGAAAGTTTGATCGATGTTGCAGATTCATTAACAAAGGTTGTGAGCACATAAAATTTCAAATGGTATTCGGAGTCTATAGGCCTCACAACCCCTAGCAATTGAATTATGGTGTAGTTACTCCATTTTCTCTTTCTTGCAAGGTGTTCGACAAATGGGAGATAGTTGGGAAAAGCATCTCAACCTTGCATTTACATGGAGTTGCTATTTTTAGTAAATTTTCATTTGAGCATAGATTTTTCCTATTCTTTTCTAGAAGGTTCAAAATGATTGGATAAGTATTGTGATAAATTTTTGTTGCAAACTCATCTCTAGTTTGGAAGATATTTAACTTTCTATTTTTTGAAATCGCTAGAAAAAATTTCGCAAATGCAATTACAAAGGCTTTAGAGACATCAAAATGAGCTCATACTATGGATAAATGGTGTAGAAATTTAGGAAATTATAGAGCACGTCGCGAGCTTTCTAATGCTTGAAACAGTTATTTAATCAGACACTCGATCGAAAGTTATGGCCTCCAAAAGTTAGGTCTCCTGAAATAAAAAAATGTAAAAATGTGTCGAACATGTAAATGAGCTGTAAAAGGGAGTTACACATGTTGGTGTGTGTGTGTGTGTATGTGTGTGTGTTGACACCTCATATGGCACATTTGATTAGAGATAAGGTGGGCACCGCTTTATAAGTAATTTTCAGCCCATGATTTTGTAATATTGTTTGATAGTTTCTTGTATTGCATCTCTTATATATTAGGTGCATGAGATAGGGAGAGTGTGTAAGAGTCATGTATTTTTAGTTACCAATGGATCTATGGTCGGTGATGCTCCTGAGAGAAGCTTGTTCTGCAAGTATATTGTTATCTACTATTGATTTCTCAATAATATAGTGCATGGCTTTTGGAGTGGGATTTTCCTCGCGAAATATTTTCCCCACGCAAATCATTGTGTTGTGGTATGCATGTTGTTTTATATTATTTTTGTTAAGCTTGTGTAACTATTGTAAAGATCTAAAAAAGTTTGTACTTTACCTATTAGTGTAGGAAGTTGTCTCGCTACTTAACTTCTTACACCCACAAACTCAATCCCTAGTAGAGTTCAATGATTCTTACATTATTACATACTCAATTATTATTACATACTCAATTACTAATAGAGATCTTATATTTTTTGTCCCAAGATATCTATATTTCAATGCATCAATAGGCTTATTTAGTATTCATTTTTCCTAGAATTAAGTGTCATTATTCTTTTTTTTTTTAATTTACACTTTCAATAGTTACACCCATAACTCTTTTGTCTAAACTAATCCATGCATTCATTACTTATACTAATCAATTAATCAATCTTAATATAAACATTTTAATTCATAAAAAGAAAATCTTTACAAAATAAATATACATTAGAATTAACAACTTATAAGATAAACTTAATTTAGAAAATTAAAATTTCAAAAATTATTTTGTATTTCTTTTAAAATTTTAACAAAATAATAACAATTAAAATTAATAAAACAATAATTCAACATTATTAAAAAATACAAAGTTTTCCATATTTTAATTCACTTCAAATAAAATTGAATTAATATTTTATCTTAAAAACATTGAAAACTTTGATTTACTATAAATATTTGATCTCAAATGGATCCGCCCTGCTCTCTCAAGATACCATCCAAAAATGAGAACTCAAGATTAAAACTTGACAAATACACCAAAGATTTGTAAGATGAAACGCATGAAATATTTGATAGCCCTCCTCCTCTTTGGCATCCAGGAGTAAATCCCCATATTCCTTTGAAACGGCCACTCCACTCCCAGCAGCAATTTTTACTACTTCCCATGTCACCCCACTACTTCCATTAAGACTGTAGACCATTATCTCCATACTACTACTAATTTAATAAAAGAACTTATTCAAAATTAATTTGTTTTCTTGTTTGAAACTTCATTTCCACCATCTCAGCCAAAAGTGTTTTTATACTAGACATTAAATGATCATAAATTGAGTAATAATGCCCAAATTCACTTAAATAACTGGCATAATTTGAATCGATGCATGCAAACAAAATATTCTGATCTCTGATTAAATACACAATCATAGCAAGAAGAAGAAGAATATTACTATGAATCAAACCAGTCAATGAATTATCCAGACAGAGATAATTTTAGATGGGCTCCATCGATTGTGCCAATAAAAATCCACATCTGTCCTAATTTCACTTTTCTATTCATACATCATAGAATAGAATGAGAATGCTATATTAATATAACCCAGTTCTAACTGTTTTATTATTCGTACATGGGGCATAATTTTTCCTCTAGAGTTGGGTTTTGAATTTGAGGATTGCTTTTCTGAAGTGGGTTTATGGAGTGGTGGGAGGAGATGGAGCTTAGACTGAAGCTCTCTTGCTCACCTGTGAAGACAGAAAGAAGATTTCGTTATATTTTGGATTTGTTCAATGCAAGTTCATGCGAGACTTTTGCTGGGATTACTGAGAGTGTGGATAATACCAATAGCAGTAGTTCATGTGCTGATCAAGCGGAGGAATTGAAGGAGCAGGACCTTATCAGTTGTCTAATGAAGAGTTATAGAAGCTCTAACTACAATAGTTTAGTTAGTTTCAGCTGTGATATGGATTGCACATTGTCTCTGGGTATGCCTCATAGCGGGCCAAGTGCAGAGGAACAATACCTCATGGACATGTACAAGCAAACAACTATGCAAGAAGTCATAGAAATAATGAAGTCTACACTTAACTTAAGTCATCCAAGACACCAATCTCATAGAAAATGTTGCTTAATGTTGGTTTTGGTTTGTTGTTGTTGTTGATGATTCTAAAAGGTTATTTTTATTAATATGAAGTATAATAAGAATCTCTTTTAAAATTAAAAATAATATAGAAAATATTTTATTTTTTTAATAAAATATGAGTTTTAGGTTGAATCTGTTAGATTAAGATCAAGGACTGAGAGGTATCTATTCTAAGAAATTTGTCTGGGGTATGATAGTGGTGGAACCTTGCAATCAACTAGACTTAATTTCTGATGGGTTCATTAAGAACTTTTCAACTTCTTTTTGAAATAAGATAATTTTCTGATCATATTAAGAATGAATCTGTTAGAAATTGAAAATATTAGTAATGTCATCCTAATTATTATATTATGTTTGACTTGTAAAAGTTCAAAATCTTCAATTTGTTTTGTCTTTTTCAAAATCTATTTGTTTATTTATTGAAAAGGAGAAAATTTCTATGTTATTATGAAGGTTTCAAATACTTGATGACCAAGATTTTGATTAACACCTGTATAGCAGTTATTTCATTGATTGTTGAATTGTCAAATCAGCATTGGAATTACATAAAGCTTGTTCAGCTTATGTTATGATTGTTTTTTGTAAGGGCTTATCAAGCAGATAGTTTAATATTTTATATAAAGAAAAAACAGCCCAGTTACCCAGTTACTTTTTATCATTGAAAAATGCCCAGTAATTAATTAGACAAAGTTCAAACCCTTACCATTCTTTATTTTGAAAAAATTGCAAGCATACTGATTACTATACAAAACAGTTTCTATGCTCAATTAAATAGGCTTATGCACCTTGCATCGACAAAATGTTGACAGCCAATCTAACTTTGTTCCTTTTTTTCAAAATTTTCAATAAATTGAAGTTTGATCATTAAGTAAATTTAACCATTAGTAGTTTTGGCACTTGAATAGATTAGTCTTTTGTCTCCTCTGATTACTTTGGTTTCTTGTTCTGATAACAGATGAGGATTCCTGAATTGGAAACTTAATACAACACAGCTGCTCCATTTGGTGGATTATACAGCATATCATCATCAGTAAACAACAGATCCAAACCCTACAAATCTTGTTGGAGCACTGCAATTGATGCTGCTCTCACTTCCAATCCCATATCTTGGTTTTAATTTAGTCTTTGATTGGTTGTAAATATGGTCTTGTCTCGCATATAGGTAGATAGATAGATATTTTTTGAAACTATTGTTCTAATCTAGTACGTGATGGTTTCTCATGCATTCGTTTGAACCTTAGAAGTTTGATCGTTCGGGAGGAATATCAGTTTAATTGGTATAAAGTGAATATCTAAATGTTCACATTTTCTTGTTTATTGGATATTTTCAGATTCTCATGGCCTGGTTTCTTTTGCAAATAATATGCAAACCAGATACCACTGTTGATTAATTGATCTGCACGGTATTCATAATTTTGCACCAATGTTGTCGCTCATAATTTTTATTTGTAATTTATTTATTTATTTTTTATAATCTAAAATTTAAAAGATTATTAGAAAATCAAAGTTTATATTTAATAAATTAATTGTCAGATTAGTTAGTTGAATGGAAAGTTATTTTATAAAATAGCAAGAATTGATTCATGGTGAATTCTTTCAGACCCATTCAATTTTACTAATAGACCAAGAGCCCATTGACCCCCTACACATTCTTGATTTATGTAACTTCTTGAAACTTCTCTTTGAAGAATAACACCATAGACATAGATGCATATAAAATGTTCCTTCTAAATAGAAGAGGCTTTTGTATCTTGAATAACTAAAGATTAACCATTCAAACAAATAATCTAAGGTAAGAAATAATTAAGAATTAGTTTGTCATGATTGTTAATTAATGGTGAAGTGTTTTAGAAGATTTTAGTTTTTTTATTATTAATAAAAGTTTAAAGGTATTTAAATATTGTTTATTTATTTATTTTTATAAAAATTAGAAAAATATTTAAATAATATTTTCTAATTGCAGATTTGAATAACAAATTTCATTTGTAAAATAGACACTTAAAAAATTGTAAGTTAGAATTTGTTACACATTATTATGATAATTGATTTTTTTTTGCAATCTAGAATAAATATAATAATCATTGACTTAGGAGGGTCCAAGTAACTCAAACCTACTTGAAATCTTTCGTGTTGCACAAAAACCAATGTGATTATATTAGCCTTCTCCTAGTCAACACCCTTGAACCAAATTACACACCATAATGCTACATCAATAAAACTATACAACCTGATTTATCCTACTAGTTGTGAGAAATAACAATATTTTCTTTAGATCTCACTGAGAATCTTATCATGCAAAATCTTCTATGTCGATAACCAAATTGAATAGTTTTATTGCACTATTCACCAAGCTTTATATTTTTCCTTGTATTGTTAGTATTAGAGCACACCCAGTTTGTGTCATTTCTCATTGGCATTGGGGTAGATAATTGAGTAAAATTGTTTATTTTTGTATGCCCACTCATACGAAGTCAAGTACAATTTTTTTTGTATAAAACACATGACCCTTCATCATGCCTTCCTTCACATCCTTAACTCGACTATCATTATATCTCCTTGTGCTCTCTTTCATCCTAATGATGGATCATGAAATGTGATCCAAAACGTTCATTCAAAAAATTACACAATCATTTCTAGAAGCAATAACTAGAGAGACAAAAAACTAGCTGCATTAACACCAAATAATTTCCAAAATATGATATTAGATACTTATCAAAGACCACAAGAAGAATTAGAGGAACAACACAAAAGTGAAAGAATGGGCATTGCTGATCAATTTTCCCAATTTTTCAAAAACGTCCAAACTCCACTAATTACTAATAACCATTTGGTCGTCACACACCATATACGATATAAGTTTGTCTAGAAATCCTTATGTTTGAAGGAAAGATCGAATTGAATGCTTGTAGTGGAGTAAATTTGAAAGGAAACTATGTTCCTTTGAGAGTTAGTTGCACAACACACATTCAGATACCTCCAACTAGATAAATCAGTGAAGATATCTAATTATAGATGAAGAAAGTGAATATACTGGTTATAGAAATGGGAAGACCATATACTCAAGAGTCTTTAGTCCAAAATTGAGAGTCTCAGCTGAGGATGCTAGCGCCAGGCGTGGACATCTATGTGACACGTTGTAGTCATGTGCGGACTGAAACAATAAAAAAATACTTAGAATGGCAAAAACCCAACTTGGTTCTTTAGATAAGTTGCAAAACCCAGAAGTCAAAAATTTAGTAAAATATATTAAATGACAGAAATGAATAGAAAGGAAATCAACAAAATATAAGCAAACCCTTGTGCAGAGGAATGCTAACAATAAACCTGCACACACACAAGAGAGAGGGAAAATGTTTGGGGTTGTTTGGAGACTTTCCTTAGTCAAAACCTTGGTTTGATGTTTCCACCTCCATAACAGTCAAATAGATAGATAGATCGAAAAGATAAATAGATAAATGAATGACAACGTAATAGAAACAAACCCTGCTTAATGGAGGAAAACTTGTATTACGTGAGAAATGCAAATAGAAACAATACTAGAGGCAAAACCCTATTGTATAAGATAATTGATAGATAAGGACGTGATAAATCCCAAGATGTTCAAATATATAAGGGAGATAGAAAGATATTACCGAATATACTTGAGAAAACCATGAGAACTATGGATATTATTCCAAGAGATCAATGTAGCAAGTGAGAGAGAAAAAGAAATTTGTGAAAGCCAAGGTAGGTGACAAGTGGGAAAATGCCCAACATTGACATTTGAACATTAAGATCTTGCAAGATGAATGCGCAGAGCATGGATGTCCACGTGGTGCGCTAGTGTCCAAGCAAATCACACTAAAATTGACATGTGGCAAAGAAAACACGTGGTTAATGCAAAATTGAAGCTAGAAGATAGTTTTTAAAAAGGACCTTGAGCATCCTGAGAGGGAAAAGGTTGATGCAAGGGTTGAAATGGACCTACTCAAATGCTAGGGGAACAGACACTACATAGGCTACAAAAGTGTAGGAAAATTTGCAAAATGGGGTATCCAATTTTTGACTCTACAATGCCTTTAAAAAATATATTCAAATTATTCAATTAACCAAAAAATATCACAAAGCTCTACAACGTCTTGGATTGGCAATCTTCTATAGGAATTGTGTACTTGGTTTCTTATATATGACTCACCACTAAGCTAGGTTACAAGAGGTTACACCAAAGTAAGGTTTATCTAGATGACACCACAACTAAAATCATTCAAAGACTTGAAATGCAAAATTTCAATCTAGGTCAATCCTTGTGCTACCAAATCTTTGACAACTATTAGAGATCATGGTTGATGCATCTAAGCATGCACTTGGAGTAATTCTTACTCAACATAGTCATCCCATTTACCACGATGGGGTAGTCACTCCATCAATCAAACACTAACCCACATATAATTGTGAGTTATGCTATTGTTCAAGCATGTAAGCATTGTATAGGGCAAGGAAACTATGATCCATACATATCACAAGTCACTCTAGTAATTGAAAGTGCAACACAAATCATAGTAAGGATGTTATAAAAAATAGTTTTTGTATATTAATATTGCCCTTTGAACATCAACCACATGAAGAGAATGCACTAGTAGGTTGTCTAAGTCATCCACTATTCTAAGCTCTTCTCTATATTCTTGATATTGTAGACAACAAGCAACAAATGCTCAATATTACATCCTTTTGATAATGATTTCTCAAAAACCTATCAAAACTTTCTTTGTGATAAATCAATATAAGATCTCTACTTGCAAGGAGGACTTGTCTACCACCATGGGAACTTGGGCATTCTACATAAGGTAGATTAATTGATTTGGAAGGCTCATTATGGAACAAAAAATACCATTGTGTTGTAGAGAATAGAAACACTTTTGGCTAATCTCAAGTCAAGCGTCAAGAAAGACATTAGTTTATGTACCAAATGTGCAATTACTGAGCGGGCCAACAAGAAGCAAGGTATGCACATGAGAGTCTATTTTCATCAAGTTTCTCTTAGTCTACCCTACAACCAAACATGACTATGATCAAGTGCTTTTGTAGTGTTGATAAATTTTCTAAAATGGTAATATTTATTTCTAACAAAAAGACCATCACAACTTTGAGATTTATCATTTTGAATATAGATACTAGATTGTTAAACAACTTTTGGAGAGTTCTTTGGTTTATCTTAACAAGAGTTGAAAAAATATAGACAAATGAAGGTAGTTAACAAAATGGTAGTGCTAACAATTCAAAAAAAAAACACCAGACATGAGATGAATGTTTGTCTTTCATTCAGCATAGCTTTATAATGCACGACCATTTTAAGTTTGCTTGAGTTTCCAATCATTGACACCCATTGAGAGCTTATCATGTTCCTCCACCAATTCTAACAACTTTAGCTCGGAAGGAAGTTAACAAAATTGATTAGTTCATTAAGAACATTCAAAGGATTCAACAAGTGTGGACTATTGTGCATTAGACTAATGCAAAGTGTTATAC
Source organism: Thuja plicata (assembly GCA_018584345.1). Lineage (NCBI taxonomy): Eukaryota > Viridiplantae > Streptophyta > Pinopsida > Cupressales > Cupressaceae > Thuja > Thuja plicata. The sequence goes on along the minus strand of MU228065.1, from coordinate 457,480 downwards.
CCATAAGACAATTTTGATACAATAACAGACTAAGCCATGTTTTTTCGTCTTTTTGGTATCTTAATGCACCGAAAATGATAGATCTTTTGAATTATCTCAGAATTTTGAAAAATGAAGATCAATCAATGAAGAGATAATTAAACTTGGAAAAAAATAGTCAACTTTAATTATTTAACCCTTTTAGCTTAAAAATCAGCTACTAATGTGTACTATTTAAGCTGTTCCGAACAGGGAATGAATATGGTCAGAGCCTAGCTTGTCCTTGGACAACAAAACGTAAGGTTTCGAAACTCCAAAATCACCCCACGGTGATCAGGAATGCACACTGATAGAAGGAATTAGGAATTCGAGCTCAGGAATTCCTATCGTGCTGGCCAAACAAACATGAATTTAGATTTTTGAAGACAATTTTTTGGTTGTGTTCCCAAGAAACGAAATGCATGTTTTCAAAAGCAAATACATAGTCCTGTGCACGTACTATACAAAAATTTCACGTGTTTTACTTGCTGAAATCGCACCAATGTACATGCACGCCTTTGGGTATGGACACATAATTTTAAAACCGAAATAGGCAATTACACAGTCACGCGTGCCTAAAAAGCAGGAGAGTTCATTTTCAAACACCAAAGGAGCCATACAAAGTCGTCCGCATAAATAACAGAACATTTCAAGTTCGAATGGCAGCCATACAAAGACGCACACCCATGAATCACGTGTAAAATGTCTAAAAATAAACAAAAGAACGTGTCTAGAGTATGAGACCTGTAGGTATACAACTAAAAAGTCATATTGATAAAGTTCATGTTGGGACAGCTTCTTTGTTTTACTGCTATTTTTATCAAAAACATTTATGAAGATAGTCTTAAGATAAAATTATCTTATAGCAAAGATGTAGTTGACATTGAGTGGCACTTCACAATAGAATGTATAGCATGTGGATATTCACAAGCAGTTTGAATACATTTCAAAGGTGGACAGTCTGAATGAAAAATTTTGAAGAGACGAAACTTCACAAAATGACAAGCTTCTTGGTCAACATTCATAATAGGAAAGCTGACATGGAAAAATCTGAAAATGTGTTAATTTTGTGCCTTTGGTCCCTTTAGACCGCTTTGTCTATTGGATGTCATTAAAATTGCTTCATCCAGTCATTCATTCTGTTACATATGAGATTGTCTTGGCTAAGGCTGGGGCCTTTCTTATGATGGTGTCTGCTATGATCTACTTGCTAACTTATCTAAGAAGATTAGAGAACATGGAGCTGCATCGTTGGTCCAAAATGGCAATAAAAAATAAACTAGATAGAAGGAAGAACATGTGGATGAAACAAAACTGACAAGTGGATGAATAAGTGGGGTATTAGCATAAAAGAGAGCCCAAATAACAATTGGAAAATAAAACAAGTATGTGCAAAGAAAATTCAAAGAAACCATGTCGATAGGACAATTTGGGAGGAAAGACAAAACTATATCAAACATTTCAATCCCATATGTGACCATACACAAATGAACTACATAGGCACAAAAATAAAATGGAAAGCAAAATAGTTGATGACTCAAGTAAGAACTAGTTCGCAACAACTTAGATATGAAACCAAAAGATGGATGATACCTAAAGAAGAGTGGGTAAATAGAAGGTGATGCTATTACACACAAGAAATAATGTAAACACAATGACATTACTGTTACAAGCTAGGGTTGTCATTGCACCAAAAGATCAACTTGTTAATGCCCGAAACAACCACTAGACTTATAGAAGACACGGGAGGCTGTTAAACCATGTAGTGAATCTCCGCGAGGGACGTTGGTGCACTGCCAACAATCCCCCTCCCAACGTCACTTGTCGCAGCCTGCATGATTTGAACCTTTGACCAAGCTCTGATACCACTTGTTACAAGCTAGTGTTGTCGTTGCATCAAAAGATAGACCTATTAATGCCAGATACAACCACTAGACTTATATGACACATGAGGTTGTTAAACCAAGTCACGAATCCCTGCAAGGAACGTTGGCGCAGTACCAACAATTACATCATAGAGTATTCAACTAACAAGGATATTTTGTTGAATTACGTTGAGACTCTAAATGAGAGCACCGTGAGTAATTTGTTTGAAGAAAAGATAACATAAGTTACAAATTTTCTAATCAAAATACTTAGTAAAATCTAAGATTCACAAGGAAAAAAAATTAAGTAGTCGCATGTCACCAAACTATTTGTGCCACTTTATTTTGTTGGCTATCCATGGGTCCCATAGATTATTTGGTCTTGTCAAAATAATTAAATAGAATCATTCAATCAATCCTATATTAGGACATGGATGGGACATAAACACGCATGACCCATCAAACGAAAATTCAAAAAGAAAATAAAGTTAAAACTCAAGCTATAAGTGTGGCATATAATTGTGTGCACCTAATCATATATAATGTTTGTCAACTAAGAAGTGTTAATAATTGAATATTTTAGTAATTAAATTGACTATTATAGACACACCCTTTTGATTCTCATGGCTTTCTATGCTATTAAAAGTATTTGTCTTAGAGGTGCGCAAACCTTTGATTTAAATTTTGAAGTAACTTTCAAAGGACAAATGCTGAGGTTATCACTATGAGTAGGACTGATTCGTATTTAAATAATATTCTTCATGGTTCATTTGTTTCCTATAGAGCCATAGGGTTGCTTGTTTTAACACATTTCTTTCATACTTTTGTAACAATGGTCTTTTAGAGATTTTTTAATCAGAAACGAAGGTTTTCTTTGCAACAACCTTATTGGATATTCAACAAGCTATTATCATCATATCCAAATTGCAACAAGAGTGTACAAGGTTTGGTGCGTAATTGACATGAGTTTTTAATGGATAATTGAAAATAATTTAAATTGTCAATTTAGCTGACAATTGCATTTATTGGATTATATTAGTGGATAGATTATTCTATAATAAAACTTACAAGTGGCCCAAAGTGGTCATGAAGTTGTAGCAGCCATTAAATTGTAGCAACCATTAATTTCTTTCATTTATTTTCAAGCATGTATTTATAAATGATATAAATAAGTTTGATTTTGAACCTAGATTCCTAATAGTAATTTTCAGATCTACATATTAATAAAATTATATTTCATTGAATCAAAGTTTCACTGTTCAATTGAAATCTTGCAATTTTCAGATCTACATATTAATAAAATTATATTTCATTGAATCGAAGTTTCGCTGTTCAATTGAAATCTTGCAACTTTGCGTAATACTTTTGTGCCTAATGTTTATATCTCCAATCCAATCTTGTTTCACATAAGGTTTATGATCTCTACACCTACTTGAGAATCATAGTGTCTTTTAGTAATGTTAATTATTATTTGATATAAGATGGATTTATATACAATTATTTGCCTTGAGTTGAAGTGCCAACCAGCCTTTTGCTATTATCAATTTCAAAAAACACAATATTAATTTTACTTCACATGGAAGTGAACCACCATAGAAAATTACTATAAAGATTGTGAATAGCATGTACTGTTAATAATTGGTGGATTTTTAGTTTACCAGGAGTGGTTTTTGTTCTACAAGGAGTTTCCTCTTCTAGTTTGAAGAGCAATGTGACTGCATATATAGTTCATTGCGTGTTGCACTGCAAGGTGTCAATTAAATTATTAACATAAAATACAAGCAATGCCATGACTCCACACTTTTCATGTCGACGATCAAATATGATTGCATCTCCACAATGAGAGACTAACAAGACCTCACTGCAACCTTTGTTCACTTCTGGATGAGCCCTATACCATCACCAAACAAGGAGATAGCACATGCTAACTCAATATCCCTGCCTACCTTTGATTGCATCCAGTCTTCAACACAAAACTCTCAAGTCGGTACTTTACTCTGTTGCAATCTTTGTCTGTTGCAAATATAGTTCAACAGGCAAAGCTCTATTCAAAATGTGGCATTCAAACAAAATTGATTCAAATCATTCAAACCAGGGTTAAATGTAAAAGACAACAAGAAATTCCTCTCTTCATGTTCCTGAAAACAATTCAAGTTGCTTTCCAAGCGAAATGTTTCAGAAAAGCTCTGGTTGCAAGTCAAATTTTGCATCTTTTATCGTACTTGCCCGCAATAGGGATCATTGCTCTTCAGGGACAGGCAATTGGGCTACAAGGATTTAAGGCAATCAAACCTACCACAAATACACTAGTCCAAACCGCAGTAAAACAGATTGATTTGTCTTGGCAGTTGTAATTGCAACAGTTGCAGTAGTAATATGAATCATCCCTCTTATACAACTATGCATCGCCATTCTTTGTAATGGTAAGACACAAGAAGGAACTACCATAATACAATCTGCTATTACACTCCAGATTTTTTTAACTATGATTCTGTTCAATATTTTCTTTGCATGTTGCTTGAATCCTTATCGTGCATGAATCTTCTGAACTTGTAACCTAATTACATCTCTTTGACTGAGTTGTCCAGATATTCAGACCTGAGCCACGAATCACATGTTTTACAAGGTCCATTCAGAATGCTCGATTCTCTTATGAAACTATTTGCTATTTCAAATCCAATTCTGAAGATTTACACTTGTTAATTTAATCAAAGATTCTCCCAAATTCAACCTTATTTCCAACCATTTAAATAGCTTAGTAAATCATTGTCCCAAACAATTTCCAATAAGAAAAAATTAGGGTCCAATATGATCTTCAGGCCAACATGTTCTACACCCAATATTCAAACATCAAGTTACTGAAACAAAACTACCCAATTTATTTAAACAAAAGACATCAAACAAATTTAAGATTTTGATAGATCCACTGTATCTGTCAACACAAATAGGAAATGGCCCAGGTCTCCAACTGAGAGCAGAAAAAAAAAATCTGAATTATGTTTATTTGAAAAAGCACTTCCGCACTCTCCTTACAACAATCACAATTCAAAGTAGTTCTAGTAACCAACAACACTTAATAAAGATTAAAGGCTTTAACCCCATTGGTGAGGAAATATTTCAGAATTTTACAAATTGTACAGAATGGAGGTCTCAACAAGGAATGGATAAATAACACCATAATTTGACAGTAAATTTCATACTTAACCATGTTACACAAGGAAGAATTTTTCTGTAGGGAGAGCTTGTATCTTCAGCATCTCTTATTGATACAAATGAAACCTTAATTAAATACAACCTCCCACCATGCAAACCGCATGTTATACAAGAGGAATTCCAGGTCCTGAGTGCCAGGAAAATAAATGAGCTTAATTTCTACTCACATTTGAATGCATTTACTACTTTAAGACCAAGAACCATAAATTACATGCTCACTGGACTTGCATTGCACAAAATGACAACAAAGCTACAACTCCTGTGATATAGCATCTTCATGGAATTCAGAGGAAGGATCCGACATGATTGATACATGCATTTTATGTGGATCATCATCATATGTCATAACCTTACAACGTTTAATATCCATACTTTCCTCACTACCGGCTGATTCTCCAAATCCATTCATGGTTTTGTATTCTTTTGTTTCTAACACTGCAAGCTTTGCAGATATATGCCGTTTTTCTCTTTCAAGTGCCTCCCGCAAAACTATCAGGTCATGGTGATTATGTTGGCGAATAAGTTTCATGGGCACTTTTATAAGTACCTATAAGAAAAGAATATACTTTTAATGCACATGAAGATCTCAATGCACTTAAACAATGGAAGAAAAAAAAAGGATAAAATGGTGTAAGGACATAACCATTGGAAACTTTGCTTTTTGCAATGTAATTAAACAACAATAATGTGAGTGATGTTTTTATTGCACTTCTGAGTTATAGGTTACTCTTTTATTTTTGTGATGTAATTAAACAACAATAATGTGAGTGATATGTTTTTGTTGCGCTTATAGCCACATGTCAAGGAAATGACATGACAATCAGTGGTAGTTCCTCGATATCTAATTGATGCAGAATTGTAAAATTTACCATGTTAATGAGTTGGAAATGTTTGAATAAACTAATAGCATTCATTCTCAGTATCACTAAATTATTTTACATTTTAATCTACAAACTCACTTTGTCTAGTAACAAAGTAGACACGAAATATCCAAAGCAAAAGGATGCAGATAAGATTATAATGATAGCTAGAATGTAGATTAGACAATAATGAATTAATAAAGTGAATATTATACTTATACCAAAGTAATGAAATTGTGTAAATGGGCATCTACCAGTGAACTCCCATGTAATACAAATTCTTCTAGAAGCCATTTACCTTAAGTTGAAACATATCCTTCCTAGAGAGAGGGTAAGAACAAATATAATTCCTCACAAACAGAGATCACTTAAATGATTTCATTGAAGATAGCACAGAATGGTATAAGTTTTACATCCATGATGATTTTCGAGAAATTGAGTAGCTATTCTTAAATGCAACCAGTTCAAATGTGTACTCAGATGCCTGTACTTCTGATATACTTAATAGTGTGGATATTAGATTAGTTATAAGTCAGCATGCCACTGTTATCCATTTGCTCTTCCACTCACATGTGTGTACTAGATTCTTCGGATGATACTCTCACCAAAGGTTTGGCAAAGATTAGCAATTTCAAATCTATATGGCTCATTTGCTCCTGCCCCAGGATTATCATCTTGGCTAAAGGATATGATGTTGCATTGCCAAGCAAATAAGGTGGATGGTGCTATGCAAACAATTTATTTCTTAATTACCAAACAAGCTGACACACGTCTAGCAAACTCTAGAATGTAGCAAACATCCAATTTGTCTTCAGGGGCCAAGATTAAAAGGTACATCCCAGCTGCATAGTCAAAGTCCCAAACCCAAGCAATTAAACATCAATGGAGAAAGGTCAATGAGATGTCATTCCCCCTTTTGATAGTGCTGTATCCGATCTCTTCTCATTAGGTATAGTGATTCAACTTACTTCTACTTCAATGGCCATCTTTCTCTCTCACTTACAACCCTAGTGCATTATTGATCAAAAGTATTTCTTTCCTCAATTCATTCAAAGCAAATTAAGAGCTTATGAATGCCCTCAATACATGTACAGTGAGGATGATCCTCAATGAGAACCTTGGAGACACATTACATGATGAGTTACAAATTTATAAGGGAGTGAAAAGGTTGTTTCTTCACCTCTATGCATTTGAAGGAGAGCCATTCTACAACCATGTAAGAAAAACATATACACTTAATTTTAGCTCACTATTTATTTTAGTATTCAACTTTTAAGTTTACTCAAATCCTTGCAAAGTTATAAATGTTGTCTTTGCAGATTTGTGGTTGTTCCAGCCCTATGGAACTTATAGTTGTAAGCTAAGTCACAGGGTTCAGCGAACTTCAACAATGAAGTTCGAAATCTCTTGAATATTCAGTGGTGAAGAGAAATTCGTTAAAATTCGCATTCAAAAAAACGTTTTCATTTTTCTTAAAATGTTGTTTTCGTCGAGCGCTTTTTCTCGGATTTTGTTATAAATGAAAGGGTAGCTTTCGGCTAGGGCAATAGTTTGACCGCAGGAGTGACGCACGGGCGGGAAAGAGGGAAAGTTTGATGCAAACACAGGCCAACGATGGTTTTATTTTTATCTACGCAAGTCCAACCCGACTCCAGACCAACATGTTTTCATTGTTTTAGATTTTTTTTGGATTTTTTCCGTTCTTTTTTGATATTTGATAAAAAATTAGAAATGTTTTTTCTTTAGTTTTTTTTTATTCTATAAAATTTTAAAAATGAGTTTTTAAATTTGTGTTTTTAAATTAAATATTTACTTAGATGTCAATAAAAAATTTAAATAATATTTTATTTATATTAATTTTTAATTAAAATATTAATATTTAATTATAATAGATTTAAATTAAAAATCTTTTCTCTTTGGAAAATAATAGTTAAACTAATTAGATAATTTATTAGATATATTACTTCTATTTTTAAAAAATTAAATTTATTTAAGGTGAATTTATTGTCGAATTTTATTCCGAATTTTTTGTCTCTGTCGAACTTCATCTGAATTTTTTACTTGTCGAACTCGAATTCGAACCTTGTGACTAAGGTTGTAAGTGCAATTGGAGGATTTTGAGGCCATCCACAAAAAGAAGCCTAAAAGGTTAGCTCAAAAGTGTTTAATTGACCTTGTCTTTGTGTAGTACAACCTTCAGTTGCATCCAAAAAAGGTAGAGCAGCAGACATGTGTTCGAATTTCTGATAGCCACTCAACAATCACTGTGGGCATACATACAACAGTTAGAAAAGAAAATTCTGAGTTTAGACTATTTTTAGCAGGCTTTTTCGGGCACAGCTATGCAGCTTT
>MU228065.1:428910-449122 GCA_018584345.1 Thuja plicata | reverse complement strand
TACATACAACAGTTAGAAAAGAAAATTCTGAGTTTAGACTATTTTTAGCAGGCTTTTTCGGGCACAGCTATGCAGCTTTTGGTGCAACTTTGGCCATATTATTAGCATAGTTCTAAGCAGCTGCATATATGACTTTTATTCACAGATTTTAGGCAATATTTTTTTTTTTTCAGGGTGCAAGCTTCAAATAAAGGATGTCAATTATAGGCAGCTACTGTACTTGCAACTCCAATTTAACTGAGACCTTGTTTGGAACAACAAGTTTGTGGGTCATTTATTACCCTTGGCATCCAAGCTTTTGTTTACTCAAAGCTATTTTCCAAAATAATACTATTATATTTTCAAACAGCAAGCATATTCTGATTTTAATTTGTATTGTTTTCTTTTTTGTGTTTTCAAAAGTTTGTTTATGCAGGTTATAGAACTCTGAATTGTAGGTTTGACTGATATTTAAGAAAGACAATTTATGTCAAACTCTAAAGTGTAGAATCTGCATACCATGTGCTAACATGAGGCACTTCACCTCAATAACATCAATCAAAATTCAGATTGGATTACAGTAGACGTGGATGCATTGACTAGTAATGATATTTTTAATTTAAAGAGGGAAGCAGCAAAATGGGGAGCAGAGTTGGCAACATTTGAGGAGGCTAGAGATAAGCCATCAATAACTGGTTCATCAAATTCACATCATGATCCTATGCTTGAGGTTCCTATTGACAATGATAGAGTTCCTTCACAAAAAGCTACAACACAAACTTCAAATTTGAAGACACCCATATAGCAGCAACATTTATTGAGCTTTAGTCATAGAAGAGATTCATCGATTATGAACATGGAAATTACAATTTGATATTGAAGTGGACACATATTAAACTCATTTTTGGGTCTATGATGTGTATCAAACTCTAATTTTGAACACTATACGAAAGAAATATGTTTCCCTAATTTAGTAGTATGCATGGTTTTGAAAACTATTTTTTACAGATTTGTGTTTTTGCTGTTCAGTAAATTCATCAAAAATTTCCCTAAAGTTTGGTAGAGTCTGAGATGTCATGTCGCCTTCTTGAAATAGGATTTAATAATAAACAATAATAACTAAATAAAAAATATGAAAGAATAAAATTAAAAATAATTAAAATTCAGTTAAGAAAAATGAATGGTCAAAAGGCGTGAATTGAAAAGTTGTCTCCCTCAAACACAAGATATAGAAGGGAGAGAAGAGAACTTCATTTGAGGGAAGGAAAGGAAGTAAGAAAGAATGGAGCGTGGGAATCAAGGAAAAATTAATAAAGGAACGAGAAGTAAATAAGGAAGTGACTCTTTCAAAGGGCAGAAATTATGAAGGGTTGTACAATTCCAAAGGGTGCTAACTGTGAAAGGTTGTGTCTCTTGTCAAAAGGAAGACGTGATGAAGAGATGCGACCTCTCCCTTATGTTGGAAGATATAAAAGGAAGAAGGTTTCATTTGAGGAGAAAGAAGGGAAGCATTATGGGTACAGCAACAGACTTGTGTGACACTGTGAGAGGAGAATATTAATAAAGGCAATCTTTGTGAATACATCTAGCAGATCTAAGAGCAAGTTTATAATCATATGTTTAAGCAGAGTTTGAGAAGATATAAGGCAGAAGTAGAGCAGGCATTCAAGATGATTTAGGGCAGACCTTTAATGCAGATCTTAAAGGTTGCCTGGAAGAAAGAAGAACAATTTCACTCCAGCGATTCATAAATGAATTGTTTGTGATGAATAATAGTTATGAAGAGGCATCACTAACAGCCAGATCCAAGGACATGATCCCTTATGGAAGGGCAGATACTACCAAACATCACATCTCTTCGGGGAACAAGAGGATATAAAGCCAAAATAGGAAGAAGTCAGCAAGGCATTGAAGAGGAAATAAGCATATGTCTGAGCAAGAGATTTGCAGTCTTGATTTTAATGAATAAGATAGCAGTTTATTTACCTTCCAAAGCATTGGTATGGTGCATGGTGCATTCTGATCTGGCTGATTGATTATATTGTCTTCCATTTTGATAGAAGTAGGATCTATGCATAATTAATAATGAAAAAAAATTCTTTTAAGACCTATAACCATCAAACCGTCCCATTAAGGAGTGGGGATAGGGTACATGCAAGGAATGCAAGAAGCATAAGGTCCATTCGAGTAGTGGTGACGAGACAGGAACCAGGAGGCCAAATGATGACTGTCATTTTGTGGTCCTGGGCATGATGGACAGGCTCGAGGCACCTTGGGTGGTCCCCCAGGGTAATTCATGATGTGGATGGGTTATTGGTGAAGATCTTAAGAGAATTCCTCTTGCACATTATGATGGAATAAATATAAGGGATGCAAGTAGCACCTAAGTTCCATTTGTAGCTTTATCTCTATTAAACTTTAGATAGTAAAAAGTGCATAATTTATTCCATTTCTTACCCATCTGTGAAATATTGTTTGGCTATAAAATCTGAAGCAGGTTGTCACAAATTATATAGGAAGTTTGCACTTCCACATACAAAGCAACCTTATGATGGGTGGTCATCAACAACATAGAACTCTTTCACATACCATCAAGGTACCATGTACCATTTTTCTCTCACATGCCTTGTTCCCATGTGCCGTGAGGTCTCTTTCACATACAATCAAGTATATAGAAGGGACCAACTTCTTCCACGTACCAATGGGCATATTGCAAGGACAGGCATATCAAGAGGATCAGCATATAGGTAAGGCAAGTTTGCTGAAAGGGGACCCTATTGGAGAGCTCGAGAACCCTCATATTTTGCAAAACGCCTTCAAATACCCCTAAAATTGTCCTTTTAGACTTTCAATTTTTGACAGTAGACTATGTGATGTCCCCGTTAGAAATAGGATTTAATAATAAATTATAATTAAATAATAGAATTCTATTAGATAAATCATTATGTTAAAATATAAATAGATAAATAAATAAATAATGTAATATAATTATAATGTAAATGAATAAAATTTATTTTTTTATTTTTTTTAATATTATAGATTGTTTACAAACTTTTTTATTCAACCATCAAACTAAGACCAAATACGAGCTCCTTACGAGCAGCCACACTAGAAACAACTAATGGAAGAACAAGAGTCACAACTTATAAATCCACCTTTTACAATGAGACAAATACAACCAATGGAAGACCAAGAGTCACAACGTAGAATTCCACAAAGATGTCCCTCTTGGGATTTGAACTAGGGTTTCCACAATGAGAACTCATTGCTTCAACCAACTAAGCTAAACCCCTTGGATAATAAATAATAATATTTCAATAAATACATAAATGTAAATATAAATAATAACTTTGCATATCGTAATAATTTTTAATAATATTAAATATATATAAATAATTTTTAATACTTTAATAAATAAATATAAATATATCTTGATTGAGAGTCGAGACCATGATTAAGATAATAATCAAAGGTCCAAAAACTAATCTTTTTGAATTGACTATTGACTAGTCAAGACAATAGGACATGTCGCTGCCATACTATAGCTAGCGCTGAGTTTACAGGAGACACAAGGGTGCCATGAAACATTTGTTCTGAGCTATTACAGGACATCACATTGATCAGAGGCGCCAATACTATACATGAACCATAAACTACGGACGGTGAAGTTGAATACCTTTAGCAATTTATCATCTTATGGTGATATAAAAACATTAAGAGCATCGTCAGATAGCCGCTGACCATAAAGAGGAAGGTGCAACTGGTATTCTAAACTATTCAACAAATAAATATGAATACAGACACATAATCTGCAGACGTACAGGTATCAACTAAGGTATCAGCGATAGAAGAGATCAACGACAGCAATATTATAGTTGAGTCGATAAAAAGACTATCACAGGCGACTATTTAAATCCTCGTGAATGAGTAATAGTGATGTAATAGATTTGAGAAATTCGTTGACAGCGCTAAGTATTGTAGTAACAAGGAAATTGGCGGAGGTCCTCACGGTCAAATGTATCCTTGCAGAGCATGAAAGCCACGTATATACTTATAACATCATTGTCACCAATAATGGTAAGGATCATTATGTAGATAGCAGCTAATATTGATTTAGCGTGTTGACCGGTAGAAAGATTAACAGTTAGTTGTTAACAACAAATATAAACTAATCAGCAATTATATGAATGGGTGCGTGTTAAGGATGCTATTATATATGCAAGAGGTGTGTTTAGTAATTATTATGAAGGGACATGAGACAGCCCAAGCGTATGATATAAGAGGACAATCACCTACACTCAGCAGGCATCGAACATTTACTATCTAATCTTATTCATATTTGATATTGTATTAAGGGAAAAGTGGCCTTCTTAAGGCAACTCAGTTATAAATATTTAAAGACATCACTCAGCTGCGCCAAGAGATATCTGTATTTCAATCAGTATATCAGACCAATATTGCAACGTTACAAACCTCTTAAATACTATCCAGAACACCAATTATTTCATCACAATAAGGCCAAAGGCCATTGCATTGAAATAATATTTGAATATTAATATAAGGTTCATATCAGAATTAAGTTAAGCAATATAACCATTGCCAAATAACATCAAGGTAGCAGGCCAATTGTTGAATCCCTAAAATAAGAATGGTAACTATATACACCTTTACAATTCACATTCGCTACATTCATTTGTAGAATTGAGAACAAATTAAGAGAGGAAAAGGGTCTCTTACAAGTTCATTTATAAGAATTTAATTCAAACTCAAAGAGATTGCAACAGCGGACATTACAGACTACTAGATTGGAACACAAAGGTCCAACTCAACTTGAATTGAGGACCTGTGGGGTAAAGTTGTTAGAACATCACAAGACCTACAACATACGCTAACGAATATTGGATATTCTATAAGATCAATTGGAAAACCATACTAATCATATTATTTGGTGCCACAAATGAGGCACAACTTGAATCAAAACAGCCAAAACTACAAAAGATGCATGGTACAGATAGAAAACAATGTACGAAGTAAATTTTCAAAATTAGATTATTTCCCTCTAAAGTAAATTAGATGTCCTAAATATGAAAAGTGGTATGAAATTGGAAGGATTCTTGAAAAGAGTATCAAAGTTGAAAACGTCACATCAACCATTAGGGAAAACAATTACAACTGACAATCTTATACCAGTTATCTTGAAAGAACTCCCCCCTTCCTTTCAATTGTTTGTGTCATGTCAGAATATGGCTTGAAAAAAGCCTATATTTGAAAAGTTGATGAATTTGCTTCAACAAGAAGCATTTCAAGGTGAGATTGGCAACACACTAGACAATCAAGCTCTCGAATCACAACAATGTGGAAACTAATCTATACATCATAACAATCCACCCAAAAGACAACAAGAAACTAAAACTAAACCTCATAAGAAATGCCTCGTTTGTGAAAAGAAGCAGCATACACTCCAAGACTACTGATACTTCTTAGCCACTAATAATCTAACCGATAGAAGACACAACAAAATTCACAAGGGAACAACAAGAAGAAAATGTAATGGACGAACAAATCTCAAAAGCAACAAAGGAATGTTGCTTCTATAGAGGACTATTGCAAAGGTTTTGTAGGTTCAAGAATCACCAAGAACCTTTTGCCCATAAGTAAATTACTTGACCACAACCTGAAAGTGGAATTTGATTATAAAGGTGGTGAGAAGCTTTTCTCATTAAAAACAAGTCTCGAAATTAAGAAGTTATTTCTTGTGGCCTTAGAAGTTGGGAAAATGTTTAATCTTGTGAATGTTGCACATAAAGATAATGCTCTAACAGTGAAGGTGTGCTCATCCACAATACTCTGGCATAGACGAGTTGATTCCCTCATGTTTGGTTATCTTTTTTATTTAATTAGATATAACATGGTGTGAGAACTTTCCTGCACAAAGAAGATGGGAGATCTTTGCTCCAATTGTCTTGAGAGAAAGCAACACAACTTAAAGCTCCCTTTCCAACTATTGATAGGCAAGCTTGTGGCCCTATAGCTCTAGTGCATAACAATTAAGTATAAAATAGAAAGTGGCTAGTACTAGTAATTCTTAGTGCTGACAACTTTTTGCAGATGGTCACATTTGAAGACAGTGGGTATATTGCTTGACAAGCAAAGCTAAAGCATTTGTGAAAATTCAAGGATTTTCAAGCCCTAGTTGCACAGTTCTCAAAGCCATTTTCTTAAATCGTAAGATGAAATTCACCAACAAAGAGCCCCCAGATTAACTAAACGAATGTGTGATTCAAAAATAGTTGACGATTTCATACACACCTCAACAAATGGTGTTGCTAAGAGGCATAACCATACCACCATGGGAATGGTAAATGGAATGTAGCATGCTAAAAGATGTAGGTCTAATTCCTTCATTTTGAGCAGTACTGGTTCACACCAATATAGCCACAAAAGTGCTTGATGGCATCACTGTTAAAGAAGCATGAACCATAAACAAATACTCTGTTCCATATTATAAGGTCTTATGGTGTACAACATTCATGCACATCGCCAAGGTGTACAGAAAATTGGATAATAAGTCCTTGTAGCGTATCTTGGATACAACTTGGAGTCAAAAGGATATCTACTTATGGATCCTATCATAAAGAACTATACATTGGCAAAGATGTTTTTGATGAGGAGAGTGGTTATAGCAACATCTTCCTCACCATATACTGCACCAAATCAAACACCAAAATATTTGAAGGTAGAAAAGAAAATTTTGACATTGAAAATGGACAAGGTGGTGAAGATTGTTCCAAATAGAACAACCTCCATTATCATCCTCACCCACGTGCACAATATACTCAAGTGGTATACCAGCACCATGAAGGATGTGAAGTTAAACATATTTTAGACATGTTTACTTTTAGGCCAAACATTCGAAGCAAGACTCATGGCAAAGTTAGTTTGGCTACCATGGTCATAGTGATATAGAATTGACAACCAGAAACAGTGCAAGAAGCCCTCGAAAGCCCTTGCATTGAAGTCATGGAAAGATGCCAAGGATGTAGTACCAATCATTGATGAAGGATAATACATGCAAACTTGTTGATCTTCCACCAAGGAAGAAAGGCATTGATGCAAATGAGTATTCAAGATAATATACAAACTAGATAGAAGCACTGACAAGTATAAGGCTCAACTTGAAGCAAAGGGGCAAGTTGAGAAGAAAGGTATTGAATATGAAGAAACATTGGGCCTCGCCACAAATATCAATACCATCAAAATAGTTTTGGCTCCACAATTTAGTTTGATTGCTAAGTACATCAAATGGATACAAAGAGTGTCTTCCTAAATGGAGATTTTAAGGAGGGAGTCTATATGACTCAACCAATAAGATGCTCTACACCAGGTCAAGAGCAAAAGGTGTTTAAGCTTGTAAATCTCTCTAAAATCTGCAATAACCTCCAAGAGCTTGGTACGCCAAGATCGACTGAGTGTCTCCTCCAATATGGATTCATTAGGAATCCATATGATTCTGATGGCTACCTTGAAGAGCAGGGAAGTGATAGTAGTATAGATTGTTTATGTCAGCAATTTACTCATCACTAGAAGTTCTTAGAAGACGACTAAAGAAACAAAAACTGATCTTACGAGATTGTTCACCATAATAAATTTTAAGCTTCTGCATTGTTGCCTTGGACGAAAATTGTGGCAGTCAAAAATTCATATCTTTGTAACATAGATAAAGTATGCCGAGCCATTGTTCTAGAAGTTTAGAAAGGTAGAATGCAAACCATGCCAACACAAACGGACACAAGTTTGTGACTATCATGCACAAATCCATCACTTTTAGGGAAATGCAACTCTCTATTACTAACTAATTGGGAGTCTTATTTACCTAACATACACAAGGCCAGATATCAACTACATTGTGAGTTATCTTTCAGTGTTCATTCAAGAACCTAAAGTGTGTAAATAGAAATCAACGGAGCAAATGTTGAAGTACATCCATGGTACAATGGAACATGTCTTGGAATAAAAGATAATGATCATTTTTTCTTGACAAGATACATAGACACTATGTACACAGATTCTCTCGATAAAATGAAATCCACTCCAAGATTTGCTTTGCTTTTGAGATACAATCTGATCTCACTGGGAGGTAAGAAGTAAACCACTATTGTGCAATATTCCATGAAAGAAAAATATTGCACCACAAGTGGAGTTGTTCGTGAAACACAATGACTTTGTTGCATATTGGCAAGAATGGGAATATTTTAGAAACCAACAATTTTGTTTTGCAATGACTAAAGGTGTGTTGGAACTTGTTGCAATTTAGTATTTCATGAGCATATAAAGCACATTGAAGTTCAATGTCATTTCATCTATGAACATGTTCAACAATATAATATTCAACTACAGTCTTGTTCTACTTAGAAGCAGTGTAACAACATTTTCATCAAATCACTGGCAATTGTGATGTTTGAAACTTTACGATAGTTTTTGACTTGTACTCTTGAAAAAATGATGCAATAAGAGATTAATTGTTAGCATTCAACTATTGCATTATATGATAAATAATAATATTATCATTGTCAATACTATTATTGTTATATGTTGATTATATTGCATGTTTATAATCAACATTCCTTTTGTATATATTTTGCATTCTGCATTAATAAAGATGAAAATTACTAATAGTTGTTATACGTTAATAATATCATTTGTTGCTAATCAACATCCTCTTTTAAAATTTGGAATTTTATTGCTATATGTAAGGGAACTCTGTTTAGGGGGTTGAAATGGATGCTTGGTAATGGTGTTCAGATTAGTTTCTGGGAGGACTGGTGGGTTAGTGATAAACCTTTGGGTGATAAACCTTTGGCAGCGCAAATTCAAATTTCAAAAGTGAAATGGGAAAGAAAATTAATTTTAGTATATTGCTGATAAGATGGGCTTTTATTGCTTGTTTGGATGAAAGTACGGGCACTTTAAAAAAATTACTGACGTGGGGATTGGCACGAGTCTTGGGAACCCTGATAAGACGGCCAAGCTTTGTTGGCGTTTTAAATCCAAGATACACAATCATTTCATTTCATGGGCCTGCATTGCTTTCATTTCGGCCTCCCATGTGAATAGTACTTACTATGAGGTGAATTTACAGCTTGTAAGTAAAGCGTCTGGTTTTAATCCTAAGTGGATTTTTGTCTTCTGCTACATTGGTTGCCTTCGTTGGGTGTTCTGCATTGGCTTTCTTTTCTAGGTTTGGGTGAAGGCTGGCCTGTATGGTGGCAGAACAGGTGGGATGTCTCTGGAGCCTCAAGAAGAGGAACTTTCTGAGCACAGTTCTGAAATGGGTGGCGATATGGTCCGGGTGGAGCCGTCCAAAATTGAAGATGGGTTTCTCAAAAACCCATGTGTGGTTAAGTACTTGAAGGAGGGAGGCTTTTACCCTTACATGGAAGCCATAGAGGGTAGTGATGAGCTAATTTCGATGCAGCTAGTTAATTCTTGGGATGATCGCAAGGTTACCATAAATGGGATAACCTTTGAAATCAACGAAGAGGTTATTGCCCAAGCAACGGGGCTCTCCATTGAAGGAAGAAAGTGGAAGAAGGTATCGAAAAGCAAAGAAGCTACTAACATCAAAAGATTTTTCAAGAAATGGGAGATTTTGGTCCGGATTTGTGGGGGCTTCAAACGGGATGTGCTACCTGATCCCTGGAATGAGGTATGCCTAATTTTGATGAAATACCTTACTCTTGAAGGTCGTTTTGGAACCTGTTATAACTACCACTTTCCTCTGCTTAACCATTTTCGCTACACTGATACCATCTCCTTTCCTTTTTTCCTACTGCACTCACTTGAGGCTTCGGTGATGGATGTGAGAGAAGATAAAAAAATCCAAGCAAAATTACTGCATTCTCCAAGGCCTTATTCTTCGTCTTTATAATTTCCACCTTGCTTTGTGCCCTCCTAGAATTGTCACTCTGCAAGATATTAACACCCCCTTTGTTAATGTTCCTAAAGAGTTAATGGCTTCACAATCTCAACCCACCTAGTCCTCCAAAACGCATACTCCCGCGCGTAATAAACCCAAGAAAGACAAAGTGGGTCCGGTGGGAGGAACTCAAATCAACATTGATTTGGAGGAAGAAGATGATAACGACAGCAGGAGGAGGTCCCACAGAATTGCCTCCAACACTCGGTTTAAACAGAAAGCAGTCAGGAAAAGATATCTGGAGGATGAAGAAGATGAGGGGGATTCGGAGGAGGAAGAAGGGAGGAAGAAAGGAAGTAGCAAGGAAAAAAAGAAAGGGAAAAAATCAAAAAGGATGAGGATAGTTCTAACAGAGACAGAGGCAAAGTCACCCCGCCTAAGGAGCGAGCCGAGATATGCCAGGAGTCTTTCCAGATTTCGGCAAGTTTTAAACTTCCCACATTGGATTTATCCAAAAAAAAGTTGTTTGAAGAAAAGCATTCGGAGTCGCCGCTTACTGCGACCTCGCCTTCAGGCCTGCGAGTGGATTCTGATACTAAGAAGGAAACTGGGGGTAATAAGGAGGCCCCAGAGGAGAGTAAGGTGGAGGCTGAGGGTAAGGTGGAAGCTGAGGGAGACCTACACCAAATGCAGGAGGAAATTAAGCGGCTACAGGCCTCATTTCAAAACTTAGTCTCCAAAAAGGACCTTCGGGAGGTGAAGGAGGAAATTAGAGAGCTGGGTGAGAGCTTCAACAGAATTGCGGAGTTCGTTGTCAAAGTTATGCATTCGGCATCTACGACTCTTCAGTTGTTGCACATGGAGAACTCGAAGACCCCTGGGGAGGAAAAGAACAACGGGAAGCTCTTCCAATTCCTTGCGGAGGACTGGCTGAAGATGATGCTTAATGGAGGGAGTAAAAATCCCAAGTAGTTTCTCTGTTCTTTTTTGATGATTTTGTCTCATAGTTGTTTCTGGTGGCTGGCCGTTTTGGGCCTGTCTGTTGCTTTGTTTAACTTTGTTGGCCGTAAAACTGTTACTTGCTTTCTTGCTTATGATATTTTGTTTAAAAACATTGCTGATACTGACGTTCACAAACTGGTTACCAACTTCGTGGTGAAGTTGGGGTTTGTTGGTGTTAACAAGCTGGTTACCAACTTCATGTTGAAGTTGTGGCATGTGGTTTCTAGTTTCTGGTTTTTTATTTTCAAAAAAGGGATTGGCTGAGGGTGTGCTAACATTGATTACTATTTTAGCTAGAGCCCCTACTACTATATTATTCTAGTAGGGGTCTATTTATTAACTGCTCGCCCTACCCCTACTATTTGTGCTGGTAGTCTGGCACTTCTTGTGCTGGCTTTGTTTTCTTGTTGGGTCAGCCCCCTCGTTCTGGCTGCTTTTTTAATCAAAAACATTCTCTTTTATTTTAACTGTGGGGCACATGCATATCACTATTTTTCCTCTCATACAAATACACTACTACCAGGTTTGATAATTTTATTTCATGTATGAGGTTGATAAAAAAATTAAAATTGAAAATCCATAGTTTCAAAGTAAAAATTCTATAGAAACTAAAAAGTGTATACCAAATTGAACAAATGCAGCCAATCAAAGACTCAAAAGTAATCTGTATCCAGTCATATTTCGCAAAAAAATCAAATTTGGTAACTAGGTTGCATAAGGGATCATTTGTCCACGATGTTAGGAGAGTTACTAGGAGTATTTGGTCTTCCACTAGCATTGTTCAGCCATACCCTCTTAGATGATGTTAATGTACAATCATTTTAATTGCCTTCATTAAAAACAAAGAGGCTATTATTCCAGTCCCTCTTCTATTTCCAACATTTTGCAAATTTGAGCTTTACTCTAAATTGCCATTCATAATATAGGACCTTCCTTCCTTAAGATTGCATTGATTGTATTATGGTCTTTGTATTTACATTACTCCTGAATTTTAAGTTTCTGATTACTTTTAGGGTTTTCATTTCAAATATCAAGTAACATTTTTAGCTCTCAAGGTTTGTTACTATGGTCCCCTTGTTCTTCTTATCATTTGTGCATATTACTTATTGCATCTTGTCACAATATGAAGTGTCTGTATTCCAATTTGTTGACTTCTGATTTTGGAATGACATGTGGAATCTTCTAACGAACATACAAAAAAAAGATATTTTGAAGTGAGCAATGCTGCATTTTATGCTCACATGGTAAGAATTATTTCCATCCTAATTCATTATCTTGTAGTAGCTATCGCCATATATTACTGACCTGCTCAAAGAAATAACCTGCCAATTCAGTACAAAATGATACCCTACGACGACAACCTATCATTATATCAATTACACATCTATTTTTCATAAATATTCACAAAATATACAAATCAGAATGAACAAGGATATCTACATTATTTGTGAAAAGGCCTCAAAGTAACTAGCTTTCTAGAACATTTATTTATAAGGTAAATACTCGCACATTACAGTTGACTATTGAAGATCATTTATTTGCATAAATCCTTAATAAGAGGAGCATTGTACATGGCAAAAGAAACTATGAGAAGCAGTTTAGAGACAACAAGAATGCAAATTTTAAATCTTTCAGCTTTTCACAACATTACAAATTAGTCTTCCTGTGATGGAAATTGGAATTTAGAAACCCCCTATTGATTTTCTAAATATAAGCATGTAAATACTACTACTCTGAAGTAACTTGCCATGGATTTCCTCAGAAGGATTTGATAAAGATACTTACTTCTGTATTTTTGGAACCCTCATGTGAAAAGGCTTCAGCAGCAGCAATAGCAGCTGCAGCCGTGACTCCAGCAGGCGAAAAACCTTCAATTAAAAGGGTGGGAAACAACTTCTTCAGGTCAGCATATTCATCATCATCAATTYTTTCATTCAAGTGCACTTKATTTCTCTTAGCTTTTGCTGTCATCCATTTTGAAACATCATCRTTAAAGTTTCTCCAAAGGTATAAAAACAAATCAGTATTATCTGAATCCTTGGCAGTATTTAATTGCTTCTCCCATTCTTCATCTGGCATCCCACCTGCAGATGCCAAAAGCAATGAACTGCGGAGCTCTTGAAGTTTGATCCCCAACTCCTGAAGCAACAACAAGCATTAGCTTATATATCATTGATCACAGGAAAAAGAAAACACACTAGATGAAAAACAACCTCCACAAAATCATTATTATAGCTGTGATAGCATGTCTACTGAAAATAGCCTTATGCTTTACAAGAGAGATGCTGCCATTGCGACCCAATAAATTCATATTTTGCATAACACTTAATTTCATCAGTGTGGGAATTTCAACTCCTATTTTGTCCAAAAAAAGTAACTATTCACTGTTGCATAGCTGTACTTAAAATATGTTGACAAATAATGCACACTTAACACATACCTACCATGAATTGGACTCCAAATAAAGGAAAATTAATGGCAAGTTCAAGGAGCTATGTTGGATCAAACAGCACACTTCATATCTGCACAAAGCCTTTAATTGAGAGCATATAGCACTCTTTGTTGCTCCACCTGATGCTTGTTCAGTGGGCACTTTAAACCCAAACTGAGAATCACCTTAAACCTCACATCACACTTCTTTTTTTCTCTTGAAACGTGGATCTGTGATTCTCAATATTTTCATAATTGTAAAAATTGAGGCTTTTCATCTTTTCATTCTAGATATTTCAGTGTCAAATCAGTAATATTAATAAAATTAAATATGCAGAGAAGAAGAAAATGTTAAAAGGAAAATATTTATTGGCTGCTAACATCTGATGAATAGTGATAGACCCTATTTAAAAGCTACAATACAAACTTATGCTGCTATTCTCAAATCACATATTTCTTCTATGAACATCCCCAATGTCCTAAACTTCACAGCAATCAGTAACCCTTCAATTCTCAGATAAGCAAACAACAGTATATTCAAACTATTTGAAGAGTTTTGGACAAAAAAGGCTATGAGAGATAGGATGAAAATCCAAAGATAGCATTGAGGGCAGCATCAAAACAATCGATGAAACATCAAATTTAATTTCCACAAAATTCCTAATTTTGAACATAAAGATCATTTATTGTCTATACTGGTCAGATTGGCATTTGATGCTACAGCATTTCAAGAGCTCACAAAATTTGGTACTTGTGAAATGTGAGAACATTAAGTTCCTACTTAACCATTTTTCTGGACTCTACTCCCTCCGTCCGTGCTCTACTCCCCTCCAGACTTACCAGCGTAAGTCGTCCGCAGACAATGCTTAGCCGGAAATTCTTGACCGTGTGGGGAAACTGGAATCAGAAAACTAGTCTCTAAAATGCCTTTTGCAGGAGATCTCTACCAGGGTTTCTTCACTGGCAGAGGAGAATACCGAGAACTTCGCAGGCTCCTCAACGCAAACATGGAACAAGCAATTGTGAAAGATACTGATATCTCATAACTAAAAGCTAAACAGTCTGACATTGAAACTTTGCAAGATTCCCTCAAGCATGAAACTGAGAAACAATAGAAAGCCTGGGCTTCGGTCTGTGATAATAGCAGTCCTCCTCTAGCTGGGATTGAAGAGCTTGTCCAGTCTAAGTTCGTTGAAGAGCGCACAAGGCGATCCCGTGAACTTAACCTTAAGGCGTGGGGTCCTCCTCCAATATCTTCGGACCTCATGGTTGTTGGCTCCTCCTTTCTTGGTGACTACCTCAGTCTCAGCGGCATTATTCTTGACAGGGCTTGGGTTGGGAATGATTCCACCCTTTTCATTCGCTTTCAATCTACTGCAGACCGTTTATGTGCTCTCAAGGCCAATCTCCTACTTATCAATTGATGAGCTTAAGGGGCTTTCTAATGAATGGTTCATAAGGCACAACACTTGCTGAAGGTTTTGCAAATGGGGTTGCAAGCAAAGTGGGTTTAACCTTTTGGAGGAAACTCTGTGGTTAAGCGCACTTGAGCTGGAGTAGTACTGGGATGGGTGACCTCGTGGGAAGTCCCGGTGCTTGACCTCTATGAGCATCACCTAGATGCAATGAGTGCTGAGTGTTCCATTCATTCTCAAGAGAGATGGGTTCTTGTGAACCACTACTCATGAAACATTGGTCAATGAGTTTGACTCAAAGATCTACAAAGTTGAACCCTGATAGCAATATCATGATAAAAAGGTGATTTGAATAAGGTCAAGGTGAATTCCAATTTCCAATAGTTGGTAAAAGAAAATTTCAATAGATCAATAATGTGACAAGCTGTATGTTTTTGCAACAATCACAGTCCATTTCCAGAAAACAGAGAATGATTCAGAGGACTTCAAGCAACTGGTCCCGGAATAGAGTTGATTCTTCAAGCCTGAATTGTGTACTAAGATTCAGTGACTATGCCAAGGAGAAATCAAAGTAGATCAATTCCTTCAAAGTTTAAAGAAGATTTCAGCACCAAGAAAATTCAGTGCAGAGGCTGAGTAGCTTTTTCTTAGCTATCAAAATTTTTAGTCAAGCTAGCTAAATTCAAGGAAATCTGTTTTGAAATCTTCCTATTCTCAAGGGAAAACTGTTATTAGAATTCTTCTCATGCAAAAAAATATTACAGAAAAAAAACTTTGGACATACTTTTATTTGATGTTGTAATAATTTATCAGTTTAGCTAATATGTTGACATGCCTTAAATTAAATTCTGGAGGCCACAATTAATTCATAATAAAGCTTGCATGCAGTGGAAGGCTATTCCTAGGCTGGAAGCAGCACTTAAAATTATTTTATCAATGTTCATGCAATTCCTGTAAATAGGGTAAATAAGTGTCTTTTTGCACTTACCAATGAATGGTAATTGTCAAGCTTCCTCATTGCTGAAATTGTTGTCGACTATTGTTTATATCTCAATTGTTTTATGTTAAAAACAATTTAATAGTTTCGGCAAGCTTTATATTGCAATCATTATCAAAATTAAATCTAACATTTTTTTGTGTAATTCTTTCATATTTAATAATTGTGTGTACTTGACTCAAAATATTGTCCAAACTTATGAATTTTCAAATATGGTTCCTTTTAGGTGATTGTCAACAAGCTTAAGCATAAGCTTATAGATGTTTTAATATGTTTAAAGCTGAAGCTGCTGAGGAGAGATAAGATTAACTGGCTTAAGCTGAGGGGTAAGGATTCCAAATTTGTAATGTCCCCTACTAGGAGGCTGCTAATTCCCAATGATTAGCATACATCACTATGCATTTAAATCAATTGAAGTAAAAAACAATGAATGATTCATAATGTATTTGACAGTTAACATATTTAAGCCCTGATTCCTTACTTCTCTCCTAAACATCAACCCTAAGGAGGATGGGGAATTACTTGTCATGGGACACTTGAAAACCATCTACAAGCAGGCTCCCTCAAGGTATTGGGAATGCATGTTCATACCCATCTCAGTACTTTTCCCTCAAGGCATTGGAAATACATGTCCCTACCCATCTTGGGACTCACCTGCCTTGTGAGAATTTACTCCACCTATCCCTATACAACACAAACCTGTCCTATTAAGGGGCTATAGCGAGTGATTAAGGAATGGCTAGAAATGTACTTACTTTGCATAAATTATGAACAATTATGAATATATATATATATATATCACTGTTATAAAACATCCTGATATAATATTCTGCAAATCAATAATGATGCTTAAATTACAACATACCACTGCTGTTACTTTGTACTTGTAAGCATTTAAATATAATTCAATTCTCTTTCTAAGTACTACTGATATGCATTCCTTTCTGAACTGACGAATACCAAATATATACGTAATCCCTGACTCTTCCCAATCCAATGGTCCAAATGAGCCCGTGCTTGAAGGCAACTGAGAGATCATCAAATGAGCTTCATTTCTTCCATCTGCAACTTTTTCCAGGGAGGATAGACTATGATATGTACAATAAAATCTGAATAGTGGTTGGTGCGAGATATCAACACAAAATGTGTTATGGTAAAATAATGAATGTGTTATTAAACAGAGATCAAGAATGATCTATATATACAAGTGTACAAGAGAATGTTTCTATAACGAACAGAGAGAGAAATAGAAACATTCTGAATAGAGAAATAGAAACAAAAGGAAGTTTCCATATTGAACAAAGAGAGAATATGGAAACATAGAAGAAGAGTGACCATTAGAATAGAAACAAATCTATGGAAGAGAGAGAAACATAAATAGAGAGATATTTAACTCTAATACCCTCCCTTAATGGTCAATCTAACTTCAAAACAAAAGTTTGCGAGTGAATCCTCAAAAGGTGCCAAGAGAAGTGAAAACCTTGTGAAAACCGCAGTAAAAAACTTCATTGCACACACAAGAGCGGAGACTCAGTAGTCACAATTTTTGTGGTGAAAAATCGGAAAAACCAAACACAATTTTTGAGGTGAAAAATCGATCAAAACCAGCTGAGACACTCCCTGCTTCCAGGTGTGGTAAATCTTGTCATTAAATCTTGGACTCCATTCCAACATAATGTTGGTTAGAGACGCCATTAAAATTTTGAAAAGATGTTGAATGAATCCAAAGCACAGATTCTGAGGTAGATTGACGGAAGACCCATAAAAATGAACGAAGACCCAAAAGAAAGCTCGAAAAACCCAGAAGGAATCTGAAGTCAAATTTGAAATCTTATGGCACAGAAATCGATGCGCAAAATAAGGCAGCCAAAAATTTTCAAATATGGCCCAGTTGAGGGTTCGAAAAACCCACCAAGAATTTGCAAGAAAGATAACTTTTTGACTAAAATTGAAGGGTCAAAACCCTAGTCGAAAGTGCAGAAACCCTGAGCGGCCATTAATGGGCCCAAAATCGTGTGCAGGAAAAAAATGAGCCACAAGAAGTTCCTTGGGGTAGCAAATAAATTTCAAAAAATTAACAATCTTGAATAATTTCAAAAAAGAAATTATATTAATTTTTCGAAAATTATTAATGAACACGAGCCAAGAAAAAGAACTAAAACTATTTCGAAAATTTCCACTCAATGGAGGATTACAAAATTTTCGAAAAAGTTAACCTATAGCTCTGATACCATATTATGGTAAAATAATGAATGTAAAAACATTCTGAAGAGAGAAATAGAAATAAAAGGAAGTTTCCATATTGAACAAAGGGAGAATATGGAAACATGGAAGAAGAGTGACCATTAGAATAGAAACAAATCTATGAAAGAGAGAAACATAAATAGAGAGATATTTAACTCTAATAAAATGCACCTCGAGGATTTCTAAACCAATGTTGCAGATGAAAATGAGATTAGAAATAGGATGCCAATGTTGTGGATGAAAATGAGATTAGAAAGAGGATGTATTCTAGGTTGGTGCTCAATTTGATCAGGGCATGCAAGATCTTCTGGGTGCCCGATCAGATGGAAGAAGATCTAAACATGATACAAAAAAGTTACAATCAAGAAAAGGAAAAGGTCATCCATCCCTATGACTGGTCAAGGAAGGAGATTTCAAACATTGATATATTATCTACACCAATCTTGTATTTCACAAAGTGGTGGATTGAATGACAACTTGACAAGCTCACCATGGCGATGGATGGTTGGACATATAAATTGATGGGTCACCATCCATTGAGAGATGAAAGACCAAAGCAGCCCTCCAGAGATAGAATGGAAGAAGGACGAATCCTGTCAGGAAGTGCTAAGGGAAGGAAAAGAAAAAGTGTTGCTCAGGAAGTGCAACAAAGAGATAGGCCTGACATTCATATTGAAGAGCCCCAGCAAAAGAGGCAGAGATCAAGAAATACACTGTCTTCAGCTAACCAAACTCTGAATTTGCAAGAGATAGACCCTTTCCCCAGAGGAGAAGTAGAAACCAGCAAAACAAGGTTAGAGTAAGAACATATGACTAGGCCAATGCAAGATAGAGAAAGTATCAATGCCTGTAAGTTGGCCCAAGAAAGAAACACAGAGTAGGATGTTGCTACTGAGGAAAGTCTTGGTGCTATCTTGGAACGAGAAATGATAGAAATAGAGGAACCTGCTACGAAAGAAATTCCTGCAACAGAGGCAGAGGTGGTAGCTCTTGAAACAATGGCAGGAAAACCCGTAGCAGAGGATGAAATTGATATAAGAGCGGTACAAAGGCAAGAACAGTTGACAGTCCAGAATGATCAGAGTGTTGTTATTCCAGAATGATTAAGGCAAAGGATACAAAGAAGTCAAGAGAAGGAGGTTGACCTGGTGGTCGAATTGCAGGAAATCTTGAACCGAGCTAACCAATCAAAGGGGAAAGGAAAAGCCAAGAAGTTTGCAAAAGTTGTCAGATGAGAATCTAGATCTAGAACCCTTCAACTTGCAACACCTGCTGTGGATAAGACAAAAGATCAGATTGCTCTGGATGAGTACAATGTGACAGAGTCTGATCTAGGCCATGCCTCCCGAGAGCAGGTTATGGAAGAATTTGATGATTCTCCACAGGCAGTGAAGGACAAGATGAAGAAACTAGAGGAGAAATATCAGAGGCAGAAAGGCGAGATCAAGACCTTGTGCAAGTACATCAATAGCTTACCTCATATGGTGAGGGAAGAAGGCACAACCTTTGTTCCTCCTCTAGTTATCCCGGCTGAATCAGTGGAGGGTATAGACAGGATCAGACGAATCTCTCAACGTGCCGAAGTCGGATAGAGGGTATTCAGAATGGGGCATACAAGCATAGTGAAGATTTGGTTAGGATTCATAACAGAGCACTAGCCGTCCTTTCCAGAATACAATGCATGGACGAGTCATGGGAGGATGAGTGTATTTATCAAGACGGGGTGATCTCAGACTTGCAGGATTTAATGGAGACTCCTGTTGATGTGAGTTTTGTACCACTACATAACATATAGGATTAAACACTTGATACAGGATATCAAACACTCAACCCTCTCTTGAAAAGTATATACTCACGAAGGACGTGAGGAAACACTCCAAGGTTCCTTTCACCTGTGGATCCTAACTCAGTTATAATGATGTGATTTGCTGGTAATCACGTCAGCGGGCTTACGTTGTTCATTCAAGGACATCGGATTCTGGCTATGATGACGATGGGACTTAGCTTTTCTATGTATACTCAATTGATTCCTTCTCCTTAATTTATATCACTTCCTACTTCACTCATCAAAACTCTCACTACTAAGCTACTCACTGCTCTTACTACTACTCCTATGGAATGGAAAGATTATCAAATGGACGGGGATCAAACCTAATGAAAGCTTGCCAGCGGCGCTACCTCCATAGATGCAATGATTCAAGGGAAATTCTTAGAATTTTCACACTAACA
>MU228065.1:394413-410056 GCA_018584345.1 Thuja plicata | reverse complement strand
GGAAATGTAACATTGGTTATTATTCTCCCCCCACAATGTACAATTCCCACTCTTATATCTTTGAACAATTCTCATGTCTTCTTATGAAATGACATGATTTATCCAAGAGAGGTGACACTATATAATTAATTCTTTCTTTATAGAAATAGACACCCTTCCTAATACATGATTCTTTCTTATTGTTTGACCATGATCATAACAAATTAAAATATCTCTTTAATGAAAGTCATTTTCAGAAATTTCACATACACCCATATATAGTCCGTCATAACTTTTGAATCGAAGACTTTCACTCTAATCGCTTCGGTGAGATTATTTGAAATTAGGTTTTCACCAACATATTAGAAATTTAGCAAAATCCAACGGTTCATTTGTGAGATATGGTCCTTTTACCGAGACTGTATTTTCTGAGACAGCCACACATTCACCATCAACAAACTACTCTCTTACATTTGCAGTCTGGCTCTGATACCATGTTAATTTTTTAAGATAGCTGCAAATGTAATAACACTCTATGCTGTATGTATTTTCTAAATGCAACAATCTCTCTTTCATTTATATTGGGAATAAGGATAGGAGAGACGTGTACCTTCATGGGACATGTCTATTCATTATTATTTATAAGAAAGGACATACCTCTTCCAACTAATTATAATTTAATCAATCTTATAATGTTTCATCAATCAATCATTAATTAAGAATAATAATTTAATAATTTAATATTAAATATTAAATTCATATGATTAATAATAATATAACATATATATATTATATTATTATTAATCAACATATATTATATGTATTCTAATGATCATACGACTGAAGATACAAGCATTAACAGTTCATACTTTTGATGGTTTGCTGATTGTAAGTCGTTGTGCAAAGTTAGCCTGAACCCACTTTTATGTATGCTTAACTTCTATCATTCAACGTGCATTGTTCATTTTGATGGTGTTTGTTGTGATATAAAAATCATTTGCATAACCCCTTGAAGATTGCACCAGTTCTTGCGTAGTTGTAGTTTATCCGGGTGAAGCAAAGCTTGGTTATTTTGGAGTTCGTCCATCAAAGCAATATCTTTTGTTGTCATTACCCTTAGGATTAGAATAGAATTTTTGAACCCTACTCTCTTTACTATCTGCATATTCCGTGAAAACCCAAAAAAAATAGTTCTTCATTGCAATACCATTCGCAAGCTCCCGTATCTAGTACCACTTGAAGTCAATTCGAGTAAACGCAAACGTAAGGCCCCTCGTGATTAACAACAAATCACATTTACCATTGAGCTTATCCACGATCAAGACCTGACACGAAAGGAACTTTGGAATCTGTTGTGTGATCTTTCGCAATCTTAGCACACAAACAATTTTGATCAAGAGAGGATAACATATCTCGATATTTTGTTCTATTGTTTGGTGGGTCATAAAACGCACATCAACAAGTACCAAACAGCAGCTTGTTCCCCCTTCTGGCCATCCCAAATCCGTGAGGCCTCGCAGGAATTCCACCTCACAGCAGTCTTCTACTGCTTCCTCTTCCTGGGGTCTTCAAAGGCAGCTAGGGATTCCTTCTCGCCCTATGGCCTATCCTCCGGTTCTGGATTTTTTCTCGGCTGATTAGAGCCGTTCTTGGGATGTGTGTTGTTTCTTGCTTTAGCTATTTCATTTTCTTTCCTCGGGCACCGTTTGGTGTCCCTGCTGTGGGCTGGCCATCTACTTTGTTTTGGCAGTCCCTTGGACCCCCTTTGTGGTCTTTCGTTGAACATTAATAAATTTATCTTATCTTATCTTATCTCTTATCAAAAACCTGTTGTCTTGTTAGAGGATGTTGCCTAGGGCTTGTTTGAATATCTTTGTCCGACATGGATGCAGCTCTAGTATTAAGGTTTCATTTTACTATATGGATCTTCTTGTTTTAAAGGTCAAAGCTTTGTGCTAAATTTTATAGTTGAGTTGAATTTATAATTATGTTGCTATATGTGTCTTGGGCCAACTAGTTGTATAAACCCAATTTACTCATACCTATATGTTAGTGGATGCCCATCGGCAGATACCTATTGCATTTTATTACAGATTCGTTAATCAAAGGTCCTTGCTGTAGTGAAAGAGAAGATACCTTTTTTAATGCCTAAAAATAACTTACATTTAGTTACAACAACCACTATAACTTCCCAGAACAATAATAAATACAAGCACTCATTGAAGTGTGTGCCATCTAATTCTCTCACATTCTGGCCTCACTTTTCATACAACTTCACTTGCTTATGAATGCAGAAAACGTGTGTTAAGAAAATCAAAATATACTATGGTCCAATACTGACCAGGTACGAAACCAATAACTGACAAAAACAAATCTGAAATGCAGTTTCAACCGCAAGAATCAGCAGAATTTGCATGTTATTTTTTTTAATTTTCTTTTGATATAGGTATCACCAATTTTTTTAAATGGCATTTTTATACAACTTGAAATACTTATATGATTTGGTATGGTTGACCTTGTAACCTTCTATAACGTGGATACCTTTGTGCCTATCTGAATACTGCACAGATACAGTGGCGTCATATCTAGTTCCCACACAAACTTTTCAAATAACATCTATGTGCTTTTATGAGAACAAAAAATGATATACAAGATACATATCCATGCTCTGTCCATATCAGATATGCTGTATTCTTGTGGGGTATCAGCACAATGGCATACAATGCAGCTCGGTCTACACTTTCTTTGATATTTTCATGGCAATAAGCCTTCTAGGCTAAATACAAACTCTCTAAATTAACTAAATAATTAGAAATTAAAACACTGTTTTGGGTGCACAAACTAAACAAGAATAACAGGCAGCAGCTTGGGTTAAGTAAATGGCCCTCTATCTCAAATCTCAGGAAATCATCCAGAATATTTATGATCCATAACAATTAGGTCTATGCATCAGAATCTTAGTCCTTATTACCCTTATCATTGTTATTTAAATTCCTCAATGTAGGTTATTGCAGCTAAAGATCTAAAAGTACTGTAAAGTGCAAATTAAAACCAAAGCAAGTGCATTTAACTAGGCGTTGTCGAAGTGGAAAAACATGGTAGTCCTACCAGAAACCATCATGCAAATCACCAAATAAATAATCTGGAACCCGTATCCACAGACAGAATAAAGTGTCTTGATGAAGGGATCATAAAGTCCAAACCTGAAGAGTACTAGATTCTCGCAGACCCTTATACCAAGGAGACCGCTGTTTCCTCCACATTCTTTGGAAGCATATCCAAGGAATATCTTTCTCTAAATTAGCCATGCCCTTTTTTATCATTTGCAAAACCTCCAATTGAATTGTTCTCGTATTACATACATCACCCTTGACATCTTCTGTTACTTTGGTGTCTACTGTATTCAAGGAGCTGATTTCCTTTGTTTTCTCAACCAGTGAATGAAGTGTAGTTCCATTTCCGATATAAGATCGTTTTCGTGCACCAGAAATAAATGCCTGGATTCATATTTTAATTTCAGCAGTATTGTAAAAAAATCAAAATATAAACAGCTGAAATAGAACTCTTGGAACAGGCATAAGCCATCAAAAATCATAATTGGACAACATTGATCAGCCAACAAAATCTACAAATCCAACCTGTTAGCTTGATATCTCTGCCAACAAAAATCATAATTGGACAACACTGATTTGCCATAAATAGCATCTCACCTTGGGACCTGCTGATGATAAACATCCACTTCTGATGTTGGAACCTCTTGTGACAAGGGAACTTCGTTTTGATCTTACAGTTACAACATCTAGACCAGCTTGTGTTCCAAGAATCCCACCAGCTTGCCAACCATTGCTGCCTAAATGAAATATTCGCAAATTATAATTTGTAAAGATATAATGTGCATAAGTTACTCTTACGTATGCTAAATATAAGATCTAAAAGAGTTATCCTGGATGATGGAAAAAGGACACACTTGAATGTTTACCAGACATATATTGCAACTAATTCTTGAACTGTGCAGAGAAAATCTTTTACATTGGACAAAGCAATACATGAAAAGGTAATTCGCTTCTCCTGTAAAATCATATTATGTCATGCATTACTAGGTAATAGAGCTGTATGAAACTTAACATCAAGAATTAGAAATCAAGCAATTCACTATCATTCCAATTCCTTGAAAATTAAGCAAACACTTTTAGTCATTAGGATGTACCATATCTATATGAAGAACCCTAACGAATTTTCCCACTTCATCCTCTATTATTCTTTTGCTTCTTTCAATACTGCTATGTATGTTAATGTGTTCAGACTTGCCAGTTTAACATGGTTTATATAAAATGAAATATAGAATGCGAGATAGAGAGCAGAAAATGGATCAAATAGCTGAACATCAAATACAGAATGCACTTGAGACCAGATGTTTCATTGCCGTAATAATATTCAGAAAATTTTATGCAGCAGGTATACGATATTATTAATGTTTAGTGTCTCTAAGTGCTGAGAGGAAATTCACAAGAAAATCCATCCTTGGCCAAGGCCCTCGATATGCATCCTTTAGCCATACCTTAGGAAAATGTGCCAAGGGATATTTCCGTGAATGCAGCTTTGATTTTTGATAGGTGAAAGGCTCCAGAAAAATGTGAACTCACACCAAGCCGCACCATAATGTAAAGATTGATCACAACAAAAGAATGAATGCTATGAAGACAATAAACAGCTGCAAGATGTGATATGGTTCAGCCTGGCCTCGCGCCATATGAGGCTCTCTATGGGTTTCAATAATGATGGCTCCATTTTCTGATATAGGTGCAACACGCATACACACTCCGTCACGGGGCCAACTTGTTTAATCTTCTCATGCCAATAATAATAATTCTGTTCCCGACTTTGTTCTTCTTGAAGGTAATATGTAATTGTGGCTCTCCTGTGTGCTGATAGGATGTGGCAATATTATTCTAGTCGATATTATATCCGCCCAGCAATTAAAATTATAACCTTCTGATTTTATATACTCCACGTCTCCAATATGATTGCCAATCTTTTAAAGTAGCCCCAAACAAATAAATTGTCTCTCATCAAATATTAAAATGCAGCTATCAAAAGAAAGAATCCACGATATTGAATGAATTGGCTCCAAAGTATACTCACAGAAATGTCGTAAATAAAAGATTATATACACCAAACTATAGAAGAATCAACCCAAATAAGGATTGGGTCCCGAACAAATGATACCCCAAACTTCAAATAATAACAATAAAATTATATCTCAAATATTTAGCCATCCATTCCCAGAATATAATAAACTGATAACATGTCCATTTCTTATTTCTGAATCAAACCCCAAACTTCTGCAAATTTTTCTTTGATGCAGACTTTACAAACTTGGCCCAGCTGTGAAATCCGCCACGAATTCACTCTCAGGAAGAGTCAAGTTTTCGTCCAACTCCTCTTTAATCTACTGAATGTTTCCATCCTTAGTGATTAGCTCATACAAAGCATCAAACATAATCATCATATCAAAAACCATAAGCATGTGCCCACAAGGAAGGCATCTGGTCCTGTATCCATCAATCCTTCCATTACTGGTTTTTTTATTGCCCTTGGGGATAGATCTATCTCGTTGACTAAGTGAAATGCATTATACCCTGGGGATGTCTGGTTTCTCGTTTTTTTCTAGTTTCTATATGGGGTATGAACCATTTCTTAGCCACAATGAATACCAGGAACCACTCCATTCGTATGATGGAATGGAGCCTCTTATAAAGAACTCCAGCCATTTTCGAGAAAATTAGGTTACATTTAATATTGGTCACAACCGGAGAGCTTTATTTGATAAAGTGAATCATTTTATTATTTTCATTTTATTTTTAATTTAATTAATTAATTAAAGTCATCCCTTTCGAAATAATATTGATTTTGGGACAACTTAATCAATCAATTTAATTAAGTCACTTAATAAAAACTTGGGGAAATTAGAACCTATACAAACACCAATGCCGCAACATATAGACCACCGGAATTCCCCATTCATTGTCTGAATACAGTTGTTCAAAGTGAGACCACAAATGAGAAAGGACACATAACCATGTCACTTTTGGAGACCTCCCTCCTGGCAGTGACTGGTCCACTGAATACAGTTTTGCAATCCATAGATCTTAAATTCAATCAAAGCTGGTATCTGTTAAAAAAAATTCTTAAACCATTCACACAATTCTTTCTATCAAGCATCAACGTCTACTATTCTTCAGCACAACATTAATACTAACTGGAAATAGGGTTTTGGCAGTTGTTTCTGAACTTCCAAAATATAGCTTGGCACTTGGTTCTTTACTATTGTATTTTGGCAGGAATAATATCCTAAATAAAGCAGAAAAACAGTTTAGCTATCTATTCTGAGCATTCTCAATAGCAAATTCATTCGATTATCCGGGGCCTCAACAACAGAATTTTCTTCAGATACTTCACTCTAGCAATCAACAAAGGAGATAACCATGCGCCTAGACCATGTCAAATAATGGGCAGAGCCGGCGATTTATAATTTATATAATCCAGAAGTCACATCAAAACTACTAACATATCTCTGTTATGATGTATACTACACTTCATCCAACAAGGTCACCACCATATGCTAAATCACTATTTCAACAAGAAATCTAAATTATTGAGAGCATGATATTGACACACAAAACATGTCATTGCAGATTCTAATATTATAATGCATCAGTTGGTGATTCTAACAATGCAGTGGCTCTATTGGCATGAAGATCTTTTAGGAAGAATAAGTTTATAATGTGCTACAAATAAGTTTCACTAAAACAACACAAAGTTAATCGAATATTAAAAAGCTGCCAACCAGAAAATTAGAATAATTGCACATTCGACAAAAACTTCTATGCTAGTACTTCTCAACAAGAAGAATTTTCCTCTCAATTGCTTTCTTAGATTTAATCTTGGTGACATTATCAGCTCCTAGGGCTCTCCTCTAGTAGATTTCTATTGTATATGGATGTACTGCACTTATAAGCTTCATCACTCATGAACATCAATATAATTTCATTCCTCACCATGTTGTGATCACTATGTTACTATTTGCAGATGGCATTATCTTCCTCTCTCATTAGCTTGATGTGTTTTTGGAGTTTCGTTATCTTTCTCAGTTGTCAACCTTCAACCTCAATAAAACAATGGTCATTGTCTTCAATGCCACCGAGGGCACTCTTTCTAGGTTAGATTTCTTCAATTTACAGGTCCTCTCTCTTTCTGGCCTACCTCTTAGTCTTATCTTTGGATATGCCTCACTTTCTGTCTCTTGAACAACAATAGACTTGGGGCCCTCTGTTAGGTTCATGTGACTAGGCTCGGTTTGAGACAGTTCAGAGAATACAAAGAGTTTCTATGTTTATTTTTCCCACAAAGAGATCATTTTCTTTATCAATAAAATCTTAAAAATCTTCCATCATCTGCCTTATGCTGTGAGTGAATCCTTCCTCATCCTCTGATAATTGACTTGTGCCACCAAAGTCTTCTCTAAGCAATCTTTGAGAAGCAGGGGAGGGTGCAAATTCTTAAGCACTTGTATAGTCCTCAGAGATCTCAAGCTGAATCACAGATCTAGTTAATTCGTAAGGATTCTCAAAAACAACTCCAGGAATGCACAAGTATTTATCAAAAGAACCAAATTTCTTGACCCATTTATTTAGGCTGAGGAATCTCAAACCACGAGGAGTTTTAAAAGTGTACCTAACAATTTTGTGCCTGACAAATTGTTGCAAAAACACCTTAGGGCTAGACCCTAAAAATTTAAGATGGTTCCATGCGCCCAAAGAGGAATGGAATAGGCTTTCAAATATCAAACATAGCAGAGACAAGGTTGCACGTAGACGGGGGTACTTGGGTACTTTGGAGACGGCTACAGTCATTTTTTTAAAATAATTGACATACTTTGGGTATGTCAATTTTTTTATATATATAATTTAATATTTTACAGAAAACTGAAAATATAATGACATTGAATTTTCGAAACAAGAACAGTGATAAAGTTTACTGTCAAACATTAACTTTGAAGATTAAGTACACAAATTCAAAAGTCATACAATCATTGTATCAAAGTTTCAAACTGATTAGTGACTACATATTGAAATAAGCTTGATAAACAGCAAGCTGATACGCAAACAAAAACTGAAACAAAAATCAGAAATCTTAATCAAGGTCCTTAGCTATGATGCTCTCCACTGAGTACCCATTGAGTACCCGGTATTTCGGTACGCGTACCAGTACCCGGTACGCGTCCCATGGGTATGGGTATGAGTACCCATGCAACTATGACCAGAGACCCTGAAAAATCTGTTTTTCAGATCCAGCATCACTGAGACCATTTTTACAAAAATGCCCAGCTGATCAATCATTTTTTTAAGAATCCCAGCATCTCTTATGTCAGTAGAAATTTATACAGGATGGTCAAGATCAGAACAAAAGTAATGACGGCAACCACTAGATTGACGACAGGAAACCACAAGGATAAAACACACAATCAAAAACCAGAAACTCAGCTCTAAAGGAAACCACAAGGATAAAACAGTCCAGACTTTCTATAAAATCAAGGGCCATTCTGGTGCACAAAATTGCAGTTTTCAATGATGTTAAACTGGACAAGACAAAAGCCACAATCTAAAACCTTAAACAAGAAAGCCAACAAATTGTGCTGCAGTTTGTTTTGTCCAAGACACGCAATCACCATACAGCAAGTGTTTCCCAAACAGTTGGTGACGAGAACTGCCAATGTCAACTGATATCACATGAACACAATCATCAAGGACATCACAGTCAATAGGATCATCCACCAACATGACCATGATATTGCCGAAGGAGAGATAGGGACAACCAATGAAAACTAAGGGTTTGCATCTTCCTCAAAAATTGACACTAAAACCAATTCCCTTTCCACACCCGAATTTCTTGTCATCAACATAGGGGAGAGATTAAGATTGGCCTATATAATCAACTCCTTCAATATGCACCACACTTTTAAAAATGGTTTGTCCAAATTTTACATTCTTTTAAGAGTTGATTTTCCTGAGATTAAGAGTGGCCTATATAATCAACTACTTCAATATGCATCATACTCTTAAAAATAGTTTGTCCAAATTTAAAATTATTTAAAGAGTTGATTTTCCTACAAGGCATCATCTTTGTCAACATAGTTTTCTTCTATCGCATCAAGAATAGGAGCAGGGAAGAGAAATTCCCTTCAAATCCTATCTAGGGATATCCTCTCCACCATCAACAAACTCCATTCTTCATAAGTGGATTGGAAGTCTTGCATCCATTACCCTTCACACCAGCTTTGTCCTTCTACTACTACACTAATCTTTTCTCTTGGTTTCCTTTGCACCTACCTATGCTTCTACCTTCACACATTGTCACTTCCAAAAGCTTTGGGGTAAACTCTCGAGAGATTTAACACAAACTCAAGCTAGTGGGGAGCAGCTTACAGAGGACACGGGAATGGGCTCAGTTCTTTAATATATTCAAACTTGACCTTACCTCAAGGTGCCCCATGGTGAAATTAACAGGTGGGAATTGATCCATGCATTAACATAAATGTGACTCATACCTCCTAGTGTCTTCATGGCCACTAAAAGGAGCCTCCACCTGATGGGATATGAACCTATGTCTATGGTGTGAAACTCCTCACTCCCCACAATTAGAACCAAACTCAATGGGCTTCTGTGAAAAATTCTTTTAAAGCTTCTGTTTATAGATGATCTTCAAAAAGCTCTAATATTAGTTGATAGTTATCCCTGTTATGTGTTCAAGCAAACTACTCTTAGCTTACAAGTTCTAGTTAAGTTTTTTAATAGTCTTGACACAGTTCCGTAAAACTCTTATAGATAAGTGTCATTTGCACATTGATTTTCTATAGGAATTTTATGCCTACTCACTGTTATAGTTGTTCAAATGTCTTATGAGAAATCTTGTGTGTGTTCTTTAATCTATAATTATTAATATTAACATGATGGATCTGCTGGCTTTTAATTACATTTTCCATAAAGTTTCATGGCTTTGTACTCAATCCCTCAATTCCTTATCTTTTATTCAAATCAATGCAATCCTTGTATTGTACTCACAGTTTTTCATCTTTTCTTTAAGCCCGAGAGAGTGAGCTTTCATCAGCTTCTATAGGTTGTTTTCTCTCTATAAATGACAGAAAAGACACTCATTTTGAGTGGAAGTGTTGAATCATCTTGTGCCCCATGATTTGAATAGTTTGTATTGTAACATCCCAGAGGTCATGTCATCAGATTGTTGGATTTTTGTTTTAGTTTTGTTATAAAGAGCTTCATCTTTTGATTTGACGAAAAATTATATATTACACACTATCATGTTTTGCATCACAATGAAAGGTGTGAATTAAAATGCTGACAATTGTCATCAATTCAAAGTTCCAGAGTTACAGGAATCTGCGAGTCCGGGCTCCAGAGTTTTTTTGGTTTTGGACTCGGACTCACCGAGTCCAAGGACTCTCCGGACTCTGCGAGTCCCACTGTCTG
The DNA here is from genome assembly GCA_018584345.1 of Thuja plicata. Taxonomy (NCBI): domain Eukaryota; kingdom Viridiplantae; phylum Streptophyta; class Pinopsida; order Cupressales; family Cupressaceae; genus Thuja; species Thuja plicata. The sequence goes on along the minus strand of MU228065.1, from coordinate 399,533 downwards.
GACTCATCCACGGCCAGAAAGAAATAAGGCAAAAAAAAAAATCAATTAATTTTACTTGCTTTTTGGGGTTTATATTAGTGGAAAAGAGCACATTGTAGACATGGGTGTATTTCAATTCCATGCATTGATTTTAGAGGACTTCAAAGCTAAATTGGGGGTGGCAATCATCAATGAGGTGAAACGATGTATGGCTGAGCTGTCAGCTCACAATGAGGATGAAGTAATAGAGAATTTCAATGGTGAGATGCAGGGATTGTTGTATGGGTGAGACGACTTGGAGGATGTTGTTGTTAAAGCTCTATGAAAATAAGCTTAGGTTCTCAATTATTGTGTATTTGATGTTAATTGACTAAATGATGCATGGAAAAAGCTTTAAATCCTTAAAAATCTTTGAATTTCTTGGGTTTTTTTGAATGCCAAGTCCGGATGCCGAGTTCGAGTCTGAGTCCTAAACCAGCTTGCCAAGTCCGAGCCCGAAACCAGCTTGCCGAGTCCGAGGCAAGTCCTATCATTCGAATAACACTTCAACAATCTTAAGGACAGTTTTTTCCTCAAGCACGTCAAGCAAGGTGGATGCATCAACAAGGTATAAGGAAAAGTAGTGAGGTACAAGGCAAGCAAGTGAACAATAGAGCTCCTAGGGCATGTTTTAACGAAGGGAAGGTACCCAAAGGCAATTTCACGTCTAGAAAAGATACACAAGTGGGTACATGACATGAAAAAGAAAGAGAAAGTCATGTTGGAAAGTCATAATCCTATGAAATGTCCAATATCATGTTGCAAGGAAGAATTCACCTTTCATAAAGTGATTGCATTTGTCAATGCTAACGAAGAAATAGATCATTCAAGTGACTCAAAAAAGCCCTTTTTCACTTATATGGCGAAGGTAATGACAAATAATAAAAAGTGCATTTTTCACTTATGAGACTAGCCTCAACATTAAATTAGAATCAAAAGTGTCTTTTGGCACTCATTGAAAAAGGGTCCATGGGATGACTTAGGTGTCAAATTATCAAAGTGTATTTCAAACCAAAAAATTTTAATGTCTCCTATCCGGTCCTGTGGGGTTTGGGACCGATTTCTTTAAAATTCACCTGCAAGAGTCTTCCCCCTATTAAACTTATATTCAAAAAAGAATTGGAAGGGTGGTAATTGGAATGTCAATTAACTAGATAATTAGATTGCTCACGATACTTGTATGATAATAGTGATTTACACAATATCAGATATGATATGTATAGTAGAATGTATTTGTACAATGCACTTATATATATTAGATATCCGAATATGCTCTCTCACACACACACATAGATTTATAATTGATTACAGATTTGAGAATTTTATGCTGTTCCTGATCCTTCCATATTGTGTATGCAATTTATACTTCTATTAGTTGATCTGATCTTGATTGCTTATCTTAATATAACTGATTATGATGATTATATTCTCTTGACACTGTTTCTGAATTAATATCTGTGGCCAATGCCTAGAAGGATGCAGCTCAACTAGAGTGATCTAATTATGGATGAGAAGCAGAAATAAGAGGTGTTCAATGATCTGCTTGAACGAGTTTGAATTAATATTTATATCTTCCAAGCCAAAGAGGTGGCAACCTTTCGGAGACCATGAGTCAAACTTCTTCAGCGACATACACAATAGATGGCCCATCATTCCCTTAATTCTTCATTAGTTTATAGTTTATTAGTCACTCTTGACCATGTTGCCAAGTCGGTCCATGATTTGATGGATCCGTTAATCCCATCACTAAACCCTTATAACCTACAGACTCATAACCTCAGAACAAATTATCAACACCAATGATTTGATATTAATAGTGCTCTGTACTTTCATACTATAGAATCATACCATTTATACACTTCAAATGCTGGTCTATACTAAACAAGAGAACACCTATTGTCCATTGATATATGACGATCAGGATGAATGATTATATTTGAAATAGACTTCACGGAATACAGCTTATTTGTATTGCAGAACAGGCATACTGAAGTATCAACTTCAGAAAGTAGACGTGACGGGTTTCCCATCCAAACCAAAGGATATTAGTTTATTACATTATTCTGAAGCGTTGAGTTTTGTATATTTTTCTTTCTTCCAAGGTCATCATATAAAGTTCTATTAAAACAATTCTTTAATTCACTGCTCTTTGTAAATCCATCACTGTTCATATATCACTTATCCTTGTACTGCGCAAGTCTTTGTAATATTCTGCTACATGTCTGATTAGTCAGGTGATTTTTGACATTAAAAGTCTTGTGTGTAATTTGTATAATCAGTGTTCTTGATTAACATTGATTGGCATTGCTTGCTCATAAAATGAATCGCTGCTTTATATCTTCAATTATAAATACTGTCTTAAATTATTATTATTATCTTTAATAATTATAATCACTCTTTAATGATTATTAATAATCACTAAGATAACAAGTATGACTAGAAGAAAATCATGAAGTTTTCTAAAGAAGAAATTTTCTAATAAATCATCAAATATATATATATATATTTGATGATTTTTCTTATCCTAATAAATAATATTATTATATTTTTATTTATTTTATTATTATTTTATAATTATGGCCTATTATATTATTGTTATTAGTATGTTATTATTTTATTAATTTATTAAATTTGATCCCTGAAAAAAGGGGACATCACAAAGTGCACTAAAAAGCTTGGACACCCTTCTAACAAATTACATGTCATCGAGTTAATACAATTGAGCATGTCAAAAAGTAAACTCTCAAGCTCTTTGGCACACCCTACACTTGTGTCAAACTGTCAATTCAAAAAACTGTTAAAAAGTGCTTTAAGTGATTGAAAGCATCGTACAAGGTTCTTGATGTCAAGATATCAACAAAAAAATAGATGATAGAGTGCCTTCAAATGGCCTAGGCATGCCTGAGAGGCGTTATATGTTGAAAAGCACAATGAAAACATGTGTGAAGACCAAAAATTATGCCTTTCATATGTAAAAAATGAAGTTTCTTCTTCGTAACACCAAAGAATATTATTGAAGCAAACTTACTCAAGATATTGTTGGACATTGACAACAAATTCCTAAAGCTTCATCATATAGATAGGATCAAGGAGCAAGATATTGAATTGCATAAGTTTCCAAAGAAGGGATTGATCATCATGTTTCAAGGCTTCTTCAAAGGATCTACCATAGAACAAAAGAGCATCATCAAAATCATTTCTAAGAGCGAAGTATCATCGTATTTATAGCTACTACTATTTCTAGCTATTGCTATTTTTTGAAGAGAGCAATTCCGGGATGATCTTCGAGACAATCTATCTATAGATCAAATTTTTGTTAACTTACTTCCAAAATGTTTACTTTCAGTTGATTGTTATCATTATTAGAAATCTATTTGAAGATTTCTTAAATTAGGGTTTGGAATTTGTGGACAAAATTGTATAATAAGTTTGAGTAGTGCGCAAGTAAACTATTAATAGAATAGAAGTATTAGTAGCTTTTTACTTGTTTCTAATGCAAAAGACTGTAAATGCTTATAAGTACTATCTGCACTTTGTCTTCTAATGGTAACTGTTCTTATTTTCTGTTGAAATTATTGTTCAAAGTTATCTTGCATAATCTTATAATTGTGAGTTTGTGAGTTGAATAATGCTTGATAATTACTTGAAAGACTTTGTAATGCAGTAGATATCAATTTGAACTTTGCAGCTTTGTTTCCAAATATCCATATTTAATTTACCATATCTGTGTGTTGTTTATCCAATTCATGTGTTATACTCACTCTCACTTTCTAGTCTCTACTTTTGAATAGAGAGCACGAACATTCGCTAGATATTGTGTCTATTCCATCAATTAAAAATAGAAAAATCTCACATCTTGAATAGAACTATTGACATGCCCTACGCCATTGCCTAGGAACTTCTTGATGTTTTGTATAGCTATGGTGAGGATCATAAGTGTTGACACAGGAGACCACTACACATTCTGTTTGATCATCCTCCCTAGCTAAGAGGAAGTGTTAATGTTTGTAGCTTCAATCATATGATAATTAGAATACATATAATATATGTTGATTAATAATAATATAATATATATGTTATATTATTATTAATCATATGAAATTTAATATTTAATATTAAATTATTATATTATTCTTAATTAATAATTGATTGATGAAACATTATAAGATTGATTAAATTATAATTAATGGGAAGAGGCATGTCCTTTCTTATAAATAATAATGAATAGACATGTCCCTTCAATGTCCCATGAAGGGACATGTCTCTCCTACCCTCATTCCCAATATAAATGAAAGAGAGATTGCTGCATTTGGAAAACACATACAACATAGTGCTATTACATTTGCAACTATCCTTAAACTTAACATGGTATCAGAGCCAGACTGCAAATGTAAGGGAGTAGTTTGTCGATGGTGAATGTGTGACTGTCTCAGAAAATACAGTCTCAGTACAAGGACCATATCTCACAAATCCACCATTGGATTTTTCTGAATTTTGGATATGTTGGTGAATTTTGAAGAATCTCACCAGAGCGATTGGGAGAAAGTCTGGGATTCAAAAGTTATGACGAACTGTGTACGGATCTATATGAAATTCCTGAAAGCGGCTTTCATTATAGAGATATACTAATTTGTTATGATCGTGGTCAAGAATTAACAAAGAAGAATGTATTTGAAGGAAGTGTGTCTCTTTCTATAAAGAGAATTAATTATAGAGTGTCACCTCTCTTGGATCAATCAAGTCACTTCACAAGAAGACATGAGTAATGTTTAACGATATAAGAGTGGGAATTGTACATTGAGGGGGGAATAATAACCAATGTTACATTTCCATTTGAATCATCCTTAAGGGAGAGTGAGAAAATGGTGATCATATGCTCTAGGATATCGCTCTGCATGAAGGTCATCGACATGGCTAGCACGAACAACATTATGATCTCCTACAGTGTGTCCGCCACAAACAACTTCAAATTTTCATGAGAGTTGATATTTCCTATATGAGCTCACCTTACAAAAGGAAATATTTGAAACTTAAGATAAGTATTCCATGTTTTATTAATGCACATGAATTATTGAGTTTGAAATTTATGCTATAATATTGGC
>MU228065.1:363743-388610 GCA_018584345.1 Thuja plicata | reverse complement strand
CCTACATTTTTACATTTTGTACTTGTTTTGATATCATGCTACTCATTGTAATCATCTTTAAGATATTTTGATATAATAGAAATCTTTCATTCACCGTTTCGACAATTTTATTTAGTATTCTAATTTGCAATTTGTAAGTCAATATGCAATGTTCCACTGTTCATTGTTCAATGTTCAAGTATTTAGTCTATGGCATTTGCAAGTTTTCTATTTTACTTGTTATACTGTTATACATCTTTACATAACTAGCATTTCAAGTACTATATGTATAGTATATAGTATATAGTATATACAGCACCGTCCCCAAATTGGACCCCCTTGTCCCCCCGTCCCGGAAACCTGTCTTGCTGTCCCCTCATCCCTCAGTCCACCAAGGCCCGTGTTACACTGATTATATATATTCTTCTTTCCCATCTAGGAAATAGTTATGCTGCATTGAATTTTTTTCTAGCCAACGCCAAAACCTCAGCACAAATCTTCAGATCTTTCTAGGTTACTTCAATTGTAGCTTCAAGCTGCAAATGCTTTCAACTTCATGAAAACAGCTTCCTACATAGAATTTCCTCAAAACGATAATTCTCACCTTGGAAGATTCTCCCCATGTACATCAAAGTTAAGCAGGAAATTAAACTCAAAAGACATGGGCAACAAAAATCAATGTTTAAGAAAATAAACTGCATCATCAACAAAGCGATAAATAAACTATCTGAAAAATGTAAATGTTAAGTAACCAAAAACACATTCCGAACCTGGAGAATCACATTAATTGCATGGCATTAATATAATGATTGAGGAAAACTGCGCACCATATGAAACACGGTCGGAGATAAAAATAAGAAAGCTACCTCTTCCTCTTTTCGGTCTCCTTGTTTCTCCAATATCAGTATCTGCTCCAGATGGACCTGAAGTGCCCTCAGGGCTAAAGTTATTAGTCCCTGTACCGATATCGTCACCACCTCCACCAAGCTTTGATTGAGAAGGAACTTTGACCATCTTGCTAACACCACTATCATCTTCTGAATTTTCATGCTCATTTCCATTAACTTGTATTTCTAATAACTTTGATACATCCTGAATGCAATGCACAGCAAGCATGAAAAAATCACAAAACAAGAGAATATTACTCCCTAATTTCTCTCAAAATATAGCATCATTCCATTGTAGCATACATGGATATATATTATCCACAAAAGCTCAACCAAAAATTGCTGGAAACAATCAGCAAGCATAATTCACAAAAAGAGCATAATTGGAAAAAAAAAAAACATACTGCAAAGGAACTCATAAAATAATAAATTGGTTGTACTGGATAAGGCCTCAATGAAACAAGAAGGTTCTCGTTGAGGAATGACCTGATCTCCAACAAAATCATGAAAGGAATTGCTAGATGTCTGACCATTAAGTATTCTTCCCTTCCCTGCACATTATCAATTTCGTTATGGTCATCTCAAGAAAACTACGGTGAATAATAAATATAACAGCAGTATCCAATTTAATTTTCCATTCTTCTAGACATGCAAATTGGCAAACTTGTTAGGAAAGAAGATAACCTTTATCAACATCAGAAGGGTCAACTTTTGGAGTAACATCTCTATGCCCACCCAGACATGATCCTGACTCGGGATTCTTCACTATCTCACCATCTGCAAGATTTAAATGGATAGCTTATATTAGCTAAGGTTTTGCTGAACTGGTGTCTAGTCTCCATTAACATTCTTGAAAACTTAGGAAGCTAATATATATAACCATGCTATTATTCATAATTAATGAGCAGAATACTGCCAGCAATTCGCAACTAATCAAGAAACCCAGCCTATTTTCCTGCACCCTTCTGCACTCAGCACTTTAAATTGTAGAAGATTTTAAAAACTAAATTTCAAAATTGTCAAATTCAGCCATATGCACAAAATATTCAGTGAGGAGGTAAATAGCTATACAATCAAAACATTTCTAATATTATCAACAAAAAGTTAAAACAATTAAAAATTTTAAAATCCGTTCAGCAGGCTCCAGACCAACCTAGGTCTAGAGCTGAACTGTATGATCATGGTAAACTATCCAGTATGTTGAATGTGTCATGAGGTCAGCTAGTTGTGAATTTTGCTGCAACGCATAAATGAACACAAAGTTAAACTTTTTTATTAATAATAGAAGAATATACAAAACCTGAGCCCAGAACAAGGCCATGAAGAACACAAAGATAAAAATTGTTGTGTATTCATGAAGTACTAAGACAACAGAAGAGCAACAGAGATCCGTCATACCCACATCTAACTAAAAGACACTATGAGATATCAATATAATATAATTAACTATACAAATTATTTATTTATTTGTATAATTATTAACTTATTTTTAGAATATTTAGTAGGGCTTCTGTTGGGGCACCTGCCCAAAGAAAGAATAAATTCCTACATCCAATATTACAACTAAAAACTGCAGAGAAGCATACACAATGGCACTAAAGCCCAGCATATAGCTAACCATAGAAACACACATAAGAGCTGATCAACCTAAACTTCACTGTAATATACCAGCCTAGACAAGAAGAGTGTAAGATGCTAACAAAAACAACCACCCCAAGCAAAACATATCTTAAAGCACGTAATAACTAAAACCTATGTCAACTGTCATTTCTCCATGCCCTCAAGCATGTCCAAAACAAACTCCTACACCTCCTTTGCAATGCCAACCACTCCCCTCAAGCAGCCTTGCTCTGTAAAATGAAATCAGCCCTACCAAAACTGTCATTACAAAGCTCCCTTCAACATCCTTGCGGATGGATAGAGCCAGCAAAAATCACTAGAATGGTGTAATAAAAACACACCTCAAGCCTCACATTCTCATGCAAAGTAATATTTTCATCACCTTACCCGTGTCACAATAGTAAGCTCTCAATAGGTGATTTCCCTACTTCAAACACTACAAACTTCTTCTCTTTGCTATCATGATGTACCTGTTGGTTCCCAAAACCGCAGATTGGAAATCCAAGAGCTTTGCCAATTCTCCTATAGGATTGCTTCAATCAGTCTTGGCCAACAAACAGGAATAATCTAATTCCCCTGCACTTCAGGCTTCGCTAAACCTAGGTGGGTAAACACTCACCCCAAACACAAAGCTGTTTTTCTATAGCGAATTTAAACTTCCTTGATCTCTCAGGATGGCCAATGTTCCTTGAGGTTAATCAGAATAAGAATATATACTTATTGGTTGGTGCGTGAATATTATGAACGCTTATAAATGCTTTGTAACTGAAATTGAATTTGTGTATAAGGAAAATGCTTTGGGTATAAAATAATATACTTCGCAAGGATGAAATGAAAGAACTTCAATGCTCATACAACTATAAAAAACCTTCTTTGAGGATATATACAAGCCAGTCCCTTATCCAACTAATTGGGCGAAATGTAGTCAAGCTTTGTTTGAACCTTCATGTACACTCTACAATTCAACTTTAGATTCCCTCCCCCATGACATCAAGGATAAATTGGTTATAATATTTATTTTAGTCTAATTGAATTTAATTCCTTGGTAGGAAACCAATTAGACAAGGAATTGTATAGATGAGAGATTCGTATACAACCCTTGATACTCAAAAACCAATATTTAAAACTTCAATTCTCCGACATCTAACAGTAAAGAGGAAATTCTTGAAATTGAAAATGCAAAGGACCAATCCAATCAAAAACAATGAACTTAATTCTTCAATCTTGGACAGGAAACAGTTTTTCGTTGTATTAATCAAAAAAGTGAATACAATTGATTAACATTTTAGTTGCAGTCACCATCCGTGCTATCTACCTATAGTACCATCTTCCTCCTTTTTTCATATATCTCTTTTGATTACATTTTACACCACATATATATGTGGATGAATGGTTTTCACACCCCTTTAGGATGAAGAGACACCACCCTATGCTAAAATTTAAAAACTTCTTTTGAAAAAAAAACTTATCAACAAATTAACTAATAACTACCTATCTTTCGGATTTGGCTTTGGTCGAAAACCCAAAACACCTCGGGAAAATCTAAGATTTTGAGTGGCGCATGGAAATTGGATTTTCGGAACTGGGTCGTTTTTAGATTTTCAATTTTGTATCATATTCCATCTATGTCGACATCATCTTTACAGCAGGTCGAAATTCCAACATCTTTGAACCCTCTTCGCCATTTCGCTAGCCACTAATATGTCCTCCGCGATATAGCGAAAAATCGTGATTTCACTGCCTTGTAATATGATACTTGCGAAATAGAAAAAAACGTTGTTTTGCTGCCTTTGTTTTCTGTCCCCGCGAAATAGCGAAATTTTGTCATTTTGCAACTGAGAACTTTATGACCCGCGAAATAGCGAAAATGGTTCATTTTGAATGTTTCCAAGGTGATCTCATATTTTGACCCCTTCGATACACTTTTGTCTTTAGAACATTAATGCCAACAAGTAAATTTGATGCTTCTAAATGGACTTTAAAAACTTTATGAAGAACTTTTAAAAATGACGAAGTAAGGGAGTTTGAAGAAGTTTCTAAAATGCCGACAATGAAGGACTTGGAGACAAGACAAAGGACCAAATATAGCATAGTCGAATAAGTCTGTGGATTTACAAACTGCTCTTAAAGGACAAGGATTAAGTATCGAATTCCACAAAACTAACCCACTTGACACTTAAGTGAACAAAAGTAGTTTTCAGGGGTTTCCTTTTTACGCTTTCATCAAATTTTAACACGTGCACTTCAGAATTTGAAGGTGCCAACAACATACAAGCTCTTGAGGTCTAAAAACATGAGGTATCTCAGCCAAAGCATCTAAGAATCTTGAGAACAACGAATATCCAGATTCTCCCTCATTCCTTCTTATGTTAAACAATGTACGGACACTCATCATAGAATCGGCATCAAATAGCCTCGCAGGTTCATCACACTCAATTTGGGGCTGACTGTGAGGTGTAAAATGCCGAGGACAAGCTAGGGCAGCAAGTGTACATTTATTTTGACAATTAATTTCATCTTGCAACTCATGATGCATTTTCAGCCTCTTGGGTGAACTCAGGTTGCAGATCCCCACCAAACTGATTCAAGAAAAGCCTGCTGAGGTTATCCCTAGAAGATACAGTTTCCCTGGGTAAACTACTAAACCACTCACTTGCATCCTCTTCTAGAGATCTTAAAAATAATTTCATGGCCACATCTTCTGCACTAATCTGATAATCTTCCATGAAATCACAAAACAACTGCACATGCTTAATGGCTGACTCATCTTCCCGCCATGAAACTTAGGCACATACCTTTTCAGCTCGAGAGGGAAAGGATTTGGATAACCCAAAATACACTAAAGTTCAGTGGGTTATACTTTTCTAAAACACAAACTCTATTTTGTGGACATGAATGAGAAAACTGATTTGACATTACATTGATAGGAACAACATGGAGACCATTAAATTGATGATACATCTCTACTTGCACTTTCACAAGTTCTTTACATCAATTATGCAGTTACACATTAAAAAGAATAATACATACAACTCGCAAGATACTCAGCTGAAATTTCACAGCATAGAAGCATGTAAAGCTAACACTAACAATCCTTTGCTTAGTGACATATTTCACTTGATAAGGAACATGATCTTGTTAAATTTGGTCAGATTTAGAGGTTATAGTATTTTAAATTTTAATCACTTCTTTCAGATGTATATACTGATTCTATATGATATGTTGATCATAATATCTCAATAATTTTACTTCGACATATATTTATAAATGCCACATGAATATATATATCGATCTGCTGAGATCTTAATATGAATATCAATGAGATGATGCTTAGATATAATGAGAATGCAATATTGATCTGAACTTTATATATAATGCCACTGGTATACTTAATGTGTATATTGCTATGTCTTGCTTAGCACTTATAGATTTCTGTACTGCCCAAGATACTTTGATCGATCATCATATATACAATAGTGTGGAGACATGTCTCCCGTAGGGACATGTCTCTACGCGAACATAGTTCACGTAGAGACATGTCTCTACGTGAGACATGTCTTATTACCGATCATTAACTAATCTCAATCAATATACAAATTGATGTGTTTGCTGATAATTGATACTTATTATCGATTCATATTAATAATGCCAAAGTCGATACACATTATCGATTCACATAAAAGTCCATGCAAGGTCAATATTAAATATCGATACCATATTATGTTCGATACAAATTATCAAAAGCATAGTAAGATATTGATATAAATTATCGATATTCAGCAAAGAGAATGTCGATATCCAATATCGATACATAGCATAATTAATATCAATGTTATTATTAATATTAACAGCATTATTAATATCAACAGTATGAACTGCATGATTAATATCAACAGCATGATTAATAATTGTTATATCAAACTCAATCATGTATATATGTGTATTTAATAATATACATATATAAATATAAATATATATATATATATACATGATTGTTGGTTTACTAATTATTAATCATGTATTGTAATAACCATAATCATAGCAGTGTACAGAAGAAGGATAGTAATCAAATGCTCAAGGCCAATAGGCCACATATGCATTTGATTTCATCGATAAAATTAATCCAACCGAAGCTATAATTCATCAACACTCCCTCTTAGCTAGGGAGGATGATTACTATCTTGATGTAAACACAATAGATCGATATATTACATGGGAGAGATATCACCTCAATGTGATATCAGGAGTTATGGCATATCCATGAATATCAAGTCTCATGATATCCACCATAAATGATATTACCACATGGTGATATCAGGAGTAATGGCATGTCCACGAATATCAAGTCACATGATATTCACCATACTCACAATATCCATTATGGTATGTGCACAAGCATCAAGTCACATGATGCATACCATAAGGATATCTGCTCATGGCATATCCACGGATATTTTGTCACATAATATCCACCATTAAATATCTGTCATTTAACTCATTGTGGTTATACACCACTCAGTTAATATCACTTAAGAGATATAAACTATCATGACATGTCCACAGATATCAAGTCACATGATATCCATCATGATAGTAAGGTTTAACTATTGTAAAGTTGTCACCTTACAACAGTAACCAGAAGTACAAGTGTACATCATTGAAGGATTGTCACCTTTCAAGATGTTCACAGGGGCCCATGAGGTCATGTAATCAAACACATGACAAAAAGAGTTTACATATTAAACATCTTTTAAATATATTAGTACAATAAATTTAGTTTGTTGAGACTAAATCTAAAATAAAATTACATTTCTACCATACCAAGCTTCCCTCTAAAGTATTTCACCTTTGTTTTGGACAGAGGCTTGGTGAGAATGTTTGTTGATTGTTCATCTATACTAATATATATCAACTGGATAATATTTCTCTCCACCATGTCTCTAACATAATGATATGGGATTTCAATGTGCTTTGATCTATCATGGAACACTGGATTCACTGAAAGCTTTATACAACTCTGGTTATCACAGTGAATGATTGTGGGATCCAAGGATTGTCCAAACAATCCTACAAGAAGTTTTCTTAACCACACGGCTTCTCGAGCTCCCATAGATGTTGCAATGTACTCGGCTTAGGTGGAACTCTGTGCAACTGAAGAATGCTTTCTGCTAAACCAAGAAATCATAGCTGATCCTAAGCTAAAGCAGCACCCCGAAGTACTTTTACAATCAACTACACTTCCAGCCCAATCTAAGTCAATATATCCATGCAGATTTAATTCTACATTATTATATCTTAAACCATATACAATTGTGCCATGCAGGTATCTCAGAATATGTTTTACTGCAACTAAGTGTAACTGTCTTGGTTCACACATGAACTGACTAAATGCATTTGTTGCACAACAATTGTCTGGTCTAGTGTTGACCAGGCACATAAGGGACACAATCATCTATCGGTAAAGAGTGGATTTTGCTAATCCTGAGTTTGTTGATGCTTCTTTTAAATTATGTAAATTTGTCTCCATGGGTGTAGACATTGGTTTACAATCCATCATTCCGAAACTTTTAAAAATGTCAATAGTGTATTTTCCTTGATTTAGGATAATACCATCAGCCTACTGCCATACTTCTAAACAAGGAAAATAGTGTAGAAGACCCAAGTCCATGTCAAATTCAGATGCTAGGTCTTGTTTACACTTGGTGATGAGATGGTCTTCTCCTATAATCAGTAAGTCATCAACATAAAGAATGAGAATCAACATGTCACCATTCATTACCTTGAAGTAAAGGTTCGGATCTACATTATTCTTGGAGAAACCTAATCCTGAAAGATAGTTGTATATCCTCTCATTACAGGCTCGAGGAGCCTATTTAAGACCATATAGAGCCTTTTTTAATTTGCAAACATAAGAACCATTACCATGTACCACAAATCCTTCAGTTTGCTCAAGGTACACTTCCTCATCTACCATGCCATTAAGAAAAGAAGTTTTCACATCCATTTGGTCAATCTTCCATACCTTTGATGCGGCGATAGCAATCACAGCCCTAACAAAGGTATATCGAGCAACTGGAGCAAATGTTTCTTCATAATCAATTCCCTCCTTTTGGGAAAAGCCTCTAGCAACAAACCTTGCTTTATATTTTTCAATGCTCCCATCTGCACCATGTTTGATTTTGAAGAGCTATTTAGATCAAACTACTGATGTGTCTTTTGGTCTAGGTACAATGTCCCAGACATCGTTCTTAAGTATAGATTGGTATTCTTCTGTCATCGCATCTTTCCAAACTTGATGTTTGATGGCTTCCTCAACACTAGAAGGTTCTGATTTGATGATTTCACTCATAAGTGCAACATAGCTGTAATATCTATTAGGTCTCTTGCTTTCCTTGAAGGTTCCTTTTGGAGCTGCATAATTTTCAGCCTCTTGAATCATTTTCCTCAGCCATAGAGGTCTTTTACGATTTACAGTAGTGTCTCTAGGCTCGTCGGCAAAATCCATAGGTTCATTGTGATTATTATCTTCTAAAGGTTCATGGGTCTCCCTTTGAATCTCAGAAGTGTGATCCTCTTCCATATTTTGGGGAGACTCAGCATCTATTTCATAAATGTCTTTAGATCTTTTGAATACAACATCTTCTTCAAAGATTACATCCCTCGTTAGCCCAATTATTTTTATTCTCGGGATATAAATTCTATAGGCTTTAGATGTTTCACTGTAGCCAACAAATATTCCCTTTTTCCCTGAGGGTTTTACTTTAGATCTCTTCTCTTTGGGTATGTGGATGTAAACAGGACAGCCAAAGATTCTAAAATGACTTAAGTCAAGTTTTATCCCTTGTATGAATGCTTCCCAAGATGTAGGGAGTCTGTTCAGAGCCAGCATCGTTAACTCCTTGCTATCAATTGTGTGGCCAATGGTGGATAGTTGATCTCTTAACTCCGTTATCCTCGTGAAGTAAGACGTGATAGTTTCTCCCTTGTTCATCTTGACATGGTGAAGTTGTTTTAGAGGAAGAGCTCTACTTGTGTTATTTATCTCATACAAGTTCTCTAAGGTTGTGAACATTTGATATGCAGTATCTAATTTTGAAATAATTTGTACTATGTGAACCTTCACTGAATCCACTAACATCTTCATAGCCTTGTTGTTTCTCGTCCATAGGAGTTTCTCATCATCTTCATCAAGTACAAATATTGCTTTCTCCACAAATGTGTTCAATTCATGTTCCCTTAGTGCAAGCATAATTCTGAATTTCCAAGATACAAAATTTGCAGCTCCTTCAAGTCGGTCCTCAAATCTAACACCATTCACCATTTTTGTTGAACATAAAATTCTACAGAATTTAGTGGTTGTTAGTTTGTCTCTCCTTATAAATCTGATCGGATCTTCCTTATACTAGCTCTGATACCATGTTAAATTTGATCAGATTTAGAGGTTATAGCATTTTAAATTTTAATCACTGCTTTAAAATGTATATATTGATTCTATATGATATGTTGATCATAATATCTCAAAAATTTTACTTGGATATATATTAATATAAATGTCACATGAATATATATCGATCTGCTGAGATCTTAATATGAATATCAATGAGATGATGCTTAGATATAATGAGAATGCAATATTGATCTGAACTTTATATATAATGCCACCGATATACTTAATGTATATATTGTTGTGTCTTGCTTAGCACTTATAGATTTTTGTACTGCCCAAGATACTTTGATCGATCATCATATATAGAATACTGTGGAGAGATGTCTCCCGTAGGGACATGTCTCTATGCGAACATAGTTTACGTGAGACATCTTATTACCGATCATTAACTAATCTCAATCAATATACAAATTGATGTGTTTGCTGATAATTGATACTTATTATCGATTTATATTATTAATGCCAAAGTCGATACACAATATTGATTCACATAATAGTCAATACAAGGTCGATACTAAATATCGATACCATATTACTGCAGTGCAGCCATAACATCAGCAGAATAAGGGGAAGATGAAGACCTTCCAACCGATGAAGACAGCCGGCCAATATTCATTGGAGATAACTGGTGATCCGCCGAAGTGTCCACGTGAGTAGTTGAGCGAATTTTTATTTCTTGAACCTTGGTTATAAGCTCTACAGGCAAGAAGCCCCACTATTTCACCAAGAATCAAGATAAGAAACTCTCCAATTAAGAACCACAGTAGAGAGCGACCTTGTGGGGACTTTAGCCTTGGTTGTAGATTATTTATCATAAGTTATTTACTTCCTCAGTTGTCATTCAATTTGTCGGACCTCTTAGTGAAGTGGCATCCTTCATGGCAAGTGATGACATGACATATTTATTAAGATATTATCGATATTCAGTAATCAAATGCTCAAGGCCGATAGGGCACTTATGCATTTGATTTCATCGATAGGATTAATCCGACCGAAGCTACAATTCATCAACGGATCTTACATCAACAAAATGAGGAATACCTGGAGGAAACATTTGCAGCTTCAGTATACTTTCTTCTTTTGACTGAAAATCTTTTCCAATCTCAAGTTCCTTTTGCACAGAGTCGCCACCTCCTTGTGGAGGGAAAAATGTTAAACGGCAAAGAGTCATTCAAAACTTTGATTCATTCTGAGTCCTTCAACAGCAGAGTCACCATTTTGTTATCTTTCTACCTTCAATGCTAAGAGAAAACATAGGATCTAGATCGTGGGATTAAAAATCTAAACAACCAACTCTATCCACAAATTGAAGACAAGAAAACAAAACATAACAAGGCATAACAGCCTTCTTCACTTCGAGCTCCAGTAGACTCAGGAGGGTGTTCCTACTTTCAAGCTTGAACAATATTATAAACTCATCTTCAACAACGACTTCAGACCTTTTAAAATGGATAGTTCTACGATCAACAGGTAGTGAGCGTTTAAACTTTACCAACTCTATGCACAATCCCACTTGCATTGAGCACTTGTTGAGAACAACATTAACTTATACCTATGCTAACAATATGAAATTACAATGATTTTGATTTTGAATGATGGGACCAAACTGAAACAGAACTTGTAAAGTATTGACCAGTGCCAAGATAAGGGCAACATAGTCAAATACAAAGCATCTCACATTGCAACACCTCAAACGTGCCTTGAAGATCTTGAAAATGTTATCACCTAGCAATAACAAGATAACTAATACATATCACACAACCACTCTTTACAATCCATCTGGAAACATAAAGTCCTCATTCCATTTATCAAAGCAATTACACTGCTCCTAGAGCATAAGGCAATAACAAATGAAATCCAAGACAACAAGTGTGCCTACAAAGCTGAACAATCCTTGATTATTTCAACTTAAAGAAATCTACATTTTCAGACTGAAGACAGTTGTATGATAAGACAATCATGGAGCTTAATTCATGTACTATCCCTGTCAATAAATAAATAATAATAATTGTATTTGGGTTCCGATTGATTTAGTTTATCTCGGGCCCATCTTTTATTTTAGCATAGGTGTAGGTGTTGCCGTGTCGGCTTTATTTGTGCACCTCGGGAGTTGTCCGACGAGTATTTATGACCGGCGTGTCGGATGTTTTTCTCATGTTGAGTTTTGATATTTTATTTGTAATTATGAATTCTTGTTGGGATTTCATTGTTTGCCATTTCGTTTGTCGCAGTTTCGGTGGGAGTAACTCCTCACCCTATTTTGTATTCTACTTTTCTTTCGTTCCAGATTTGAAAATAGAAATATTATCATTATTCGATCTTCTTTTGTGGTGTTGCATATTCTGACTGTCTGGTGCTATCTTTCTCTAGCATTTATATCACGGGGTTGCAGTCTCTTTATCTAGAAGCGGAAGGAAACACATTGTACGGTCTACATGTCATACAACCCACTTGTTGCACCATACGGACCACATATTACACTTATCGTACAGCCTGCATACCCTCCTACCTCCTGCATACCGCCTCCATCCTGCATACCGTACGGCCTCCTAGCCTCCCCACTGTACGCCAACACAGGAGATCACCTCCATACCGTACAAACTTGTCACTATCGTACGGCCACTACATTGTTGCATACGTACGACCTGTAGTTGCATACTTCTCTCTCTTCTGCACCACTCTCGGTCACACTAGTACGGAGTGGGATATTACAGTGGTATCAGAGCCAGTGATCTTGCCAGCCTGTTGGGTAGTGAATACAGAAAGAGTTTCGCGTATACGCCAGAAGGACGTACCATTCCCTCGACAGAATAGGGGAGCCACAGGATCCGAGTGCTGCAGTTATGGAATTATTGAGGGAGTTAACCAAAAGTCAAGCTAAACTCAATGATACCATGATCAGAGGGCAAGAACGACGACTTATGGAAGAGACTTTGCAGAAATTAACTGAAGGAAGGATGAATGACGAATGGGGAACAAAATGGACACGGCGGCGATAAATCGATCATAGGGAGAGCAAACTCTCATACGCGCCCTTGACCGTCTATGTCGACGTTTCCGCCAAGGAATGAAGCGTCTTGAAGGGAAATAAAGCCCACTTTCGCGAAAATGCAGGATCAACTAATGCAAGATTGGAGGAACGTGAATCTCGAGGGTGCCCTGTCCTTCAGAGATTACGTTGAACTGCGAATGAAATACTCAAGAGGCAGTGGTCGCGTCTATTACAACGATGGCCTTCAACGAAAGATAGGCAAGGTAAATCTATCATCTTTTGAGGGAGCTGGATCAACAACTGCGCGAGCATGGGTATAGAAGACGAACACATACTTTCAGCTTAACCCGATGCCGGAGGAGGAGGCAATCAAGTTTGCAGTGCTCCACCTGGAAGGGATCGCACACGAATGGTGGCATCATGGTATGGTAACCCTCGGTCATGATCAAATAAGGTCGTACGCCGAGTTCACAGAGAGGTTAATAGACCACTTCGATGGGAAAGATCCAGAACTTAATTTCAAGGAGTTCGCTCAACTGAAGTAGTCCGGGTTAGTTGACCACTACATTGTTGAATTCCAAAGGCTATCCGTGTTGGTGAAAGATATCTCAGAAAGGCGCTTGATTGTGTTGTTCGTGGATGGACTGATGGAACCTCTCAAAGGTTGGGTAAAAGGATTCAACCCCATCACACTCACAGAAGCAATAAAAAAGGCACGCGATATGGTGACTTCTTCCTCTTCCTCTAGGAATTATTTACACCCCAAGCCACCACTTGCTCAGAAGGAAAGAGACAACAGACCCCCAACGAAGAAGCCATTGTTGGATGAGGCTACTAGACAGGATATGAGAAGAAGGAAACTACGTTTCAACTGTAAGGAGCCGCGTTTCAACTGTAAGGAGCCGTGGGAACAGGAAGATTGGGAGGAAAAGCTTCCGTCAGTACTTTGGACCTACCATACAACGTACAAAGTGACAGCGGGCCAAACACCATTCTCGTTGATGTACGGTCAGGAAGCCATCGTACTTGTCGAGTTTATGGTACCAAGCCTACGGATAGCCATTGAGATCAGACTGCGAGATATGGAGAGTTTGAGAGAGCGGTTGTATGTGCTAAACAATCTGAATGAACAATGGATGATGGCACAATGGGCAACGGAGGCAGCCCAACAACGTCGGAGGTTGTGGCATGATAAGCACCTGGGCGGATGAGATTCACTCCAGAACAACTGGTTTTGAAGTACAATGGGCGAAACGAAATAAAACCAGGGAAATTCAAAGTGAGATGGTTGGGACCTTGTAAAGTTTGTGAAGTGGCGGAGAACGAAGCAATCAAGCTATGGACATTAGATGGGCAAGAAGTTTTGGATGTCATGAATGGGTCAAAACTGAAACTGTACCATGAGAGGCGACAGAGGAATGACCTAGTTCACCCTGGCGGGCTCAGCTAAAGGTAATTTTGCAATTTTAAAATTAAAATTAAAAAAAATAAAAAATAAAAAAAGCTAGAACTCAACTCTTACGAGGTCCACCATAGGTCACCGTGCAGTGCTCCCCCTCTCTCGTTTTCATTAAAGGCATAAGTTCAAAGCCGAGGGGGATAAGAAGGAATTGCGAAACAAACAACAGCATGGAAGGAAGACCATATGGCCCCACTAGAGATACTATGACAGTAGCAGAGAAAGGAAACGGTGCCTACGACGACAAAGAGGGCTTACGGTGGCATATGCAAAGTCCTACGGCAATGAAAGAGTGCCTACGTTTAATGTTTGGAATTATACTAAATTTGAATCAAAGCAAATGTTGAAGGAGCACGTGATGTTGTACACAGTCGGACTACACCATACAAAGTAGCTGCACGACACAATTAGGCACGGCAAGGGGAGAAGTAGCTGAACTTTTCTTCAACGAGGGAAGGAAGAAAGTTGTATATACTGTGCGGCACAAGCAATAGTCGGGAGAAGATTTCAAAGTTGTACGTACTGTCCGCAAGATACACGTGCCTATACCCTAACTGATTTCATACCATAATTAATTGTGCAAAACAACAAAAGGATTAGTGATGGACTTAGGGAAAAAGAAGCAAGACTGGAGAAGTCAGTTACGACAGTTACCAGCAATAGTGTCATCACCTTCCATGGATAGAGGAACTACTACATTGCCCTCCGGAGTGCGAGTTGCAAGAAGAATGGATAGCAGAAAAACCAAAGGGAAAAAGACAAGGCCAAAGATACAGAGTCAGATGGGGAAGGACGATGTGACAATAGATACCATCACTTTTGAAGGTTTGAATGGCATAGATTACAGGAAATGGTGGTTGGAGAACCCGCACGACCATCCCATAAAAGAAGTGTTGAGGCGTGCACAGGTTTAGTGGGCCATTCAGATGCCCATATTTTGTATTAGAGACTTTGAGATGGTCTTGCAAGCAATGATTGGTACGTATGACAGGCATCGGCGGCAATCTGTATTTGATTACCAACACCACAAGATTACAGTCTCTTTTGCAGCCTACGAATTTACCAAAGTCTTCGGTATCTCGAGAACACATGGGAAGAAGATTGAGAAACTGCAGAAGATAACACCAAAGTTCAGGGGTACCCTCTTAGAGATGATGCGTCGCAATGACATCACACTGGTAGAGCGAGATAGCCTGAAGCATGCAAGTAAAGGGAGGGGTGTGAAGAAGTCATCTCTTCGGCAAGGCGAGTGGAAGTGTCTCCTAGATGCCCTAAAGAGTTGCCTGACGGGAGCAAGTCGTGCATCGAACATCGCCATAGCCCAGATAGCGTTGATGAACGGGCTTAGGAATGGCGTCGTGTATGATTGGGCTTTTGTGTTGGCAGACAAGATGGAGGCGTTTATGACATTGCATCACAAAACATTTTACATGACGCACCACGCCATAGGACTCTTTCTCAAGGCGGTGCGTACACGGGTATCTCCACACTTACAACATTTGGTGCCACAGGGTCGAGTACATCCCAACTAGCCACCCATCTTTTACTGGCTGCATTTAGACATTCTAGGACATGGTGGGGAGGTTCTGCCAAGTAAGAAATGCAAGCCCCAGGTGGTGGTCTCGGAGTCTGAGTCTAAGTCTGACGATGATGATAGTGGTCGGGTGGAATCGAGTGACACTTCAGGAGCCAGCGGCAGAGATAGCTTTCAGATGATAAGCTAGGATAGTCATACTGCCGAGGGACAAACAGTGGACTCGGATGGTGGTACGGCTAAGGTCCATTTTGCTCCGCTACTTCTTTCTGGAGTTGCCCAGTTGACTCCGCCTACCTCTTTTGGTGCGACGGTGGCAGCAGTTCCCATGACCGGTTTTAGGCAGAGTAGGGCCACCATTTTCAGAGCAGACACATCCACACCATCGGATGGTGGTACGGCTAAGGTCCATTTTGCTCCGCTACTTCTTTCTGGAGTTGCCCAGTTGACTCCGCCTACCTCTTTTGGTGCGACGGTGGCAGCAGTTCCCATGACCGGTTTTGGGCAAAGTAGGGCCACCATTATCATGACACCTCCGAATGTAGGGACGGCAGTGGTAGCGCCACCACCAGCGAAGAGCCAGAGCGCGTAGTGGAGGAGTCTGCCATAAGCGCAACTGAGCAACCAGTAGTAGTCGAGATAGTGGAGGCTACGGGGGATTTGGTACAGCAGGAGATACCAAGTGAGGCAATTGACGCAGTCGAGACGGAGGCCATGGAGGTGATTGAGACGGAGGTAATAGGCACAAAGTTGGTGGAGCAGCCGACAGGGATGGAAGTACAAACGTTGGTAAGTGATACTTCAAAAGTAGACATGAGGGCTTGGCTCAGCCGCTTTCAGCTTACACCTATGGACCCTGTGGGAACTGCCATCCTCTCACCGCGGCGACAGATACCTTCTGAGGTAGTGGACCTAGAGGGAGAAAATTCACCGGTTGCGCAATTGGAGAGAGAGGGTTCACCGATCAGGCAATTCGCGGAGAGTTCACCAGCTGGACAGTTGGCGATGACTCCTCTGCATGATGTAGGCATACCAGACCCTACTAGAGCCCCAGCACGAGTTTAGTGAACAGGATCAATATATCGCGGACGTGGTCGCAGGATCCAGGTAGATAGTGGCCTCGGCTCAGTCACAGGGCCATGCGGTGGTTGATCGATAGCTGGAGTTGTTAGAGTTTGTCAGAACAGGTTGCACTCAGGAGTTCCGCCGATGCTTTGAGTCTCGAGGATGGCCAGCCACAGAGACCTTAGAGATGTTAGAGAGTTGGGGCCTTTCACAGAGTGTGGAGGAGAGTCGGGTTCAGTCCCTACTGTGTGAGGTGGAGCAGGTCTTTCGTGAGGGTTACTATGAGTTGAGGACTCAGCATGCGGCATTGAGGGTTGAATCCCAGCGACTGGCAATAGTGACAACCCGAGAGGAGATGGCCACTCGATTCCAAGAGATTGAGGAGTGTCACAAAGATTAGTTGACTCAGGAGAGGGTTGTGTGGGCAGCTGAGAGGGCAGCTTTGGTAGTTGAGTTGGAGGTGGAACAGACAGAGAAGGTAGCTATGGCAGCGCAGTTGGAGGAGGAACGAGCAGAGAGAGCCATGATAGAGAGTCGCCTGGCTAGTATGAGGAAGGAAATAGACAAGGACAAGGAGGTCCTCGAGGCAACTTTTATGGTAAAAACTACTATGTAGTGACAAATGTTGGCTAAGTGCGACCTAAAACTAAGGACGAAGCAGGTGTATGAGTTAAGAGCGTGATTGGCAGCATCTACACCACCACCGGCACCCTCATGAGGGACGCTCTCTCAACCTCCACTTCAGTCTTGATTATTTTCCTTCTGTATAGTTGTATACTTATTTCATCCCATTTTGTTGTGTGTCGCCTGTAGACGACTTTCATTTTGGGGGGGATGATGTTGTCGGGTAAAACTAAGTCTTGTTAGTACTTGTTAGTTTGGTCGAAGGGTAGGTAGTTGGGAATGGTTGTGACAGTTGGCGTCGCACCCCTTCGACACTCATATATGTCATGTACTTTCATCCGAAAGATATCATGTTATGTTCGCATTGTGGTATTTGTTGTCATTATTGTGATACATTGTAACTGTTGCTGATATTAATGAAGAAGCATCTGTGAGTTCTCTGGCAATATTTTGTTTTGTTTACATTTCCTATATAATCTCGTATGCATTAAACTATTACCCTACGGGACAAACAAGAGACACTCTGCTGCTACAACATATAACTCACAACGTAATAGAGAAATACAAACACCTGCCAAATTTTATTGATAACAGAATTTGTAAAACAAATTACACAAATCTGCAACAAAATATATAACTGCTCCTTCATGTCCACTCGCTATTCATCCCTCTTTCTCTCCATTTTCTTTCCAACTCCATGCAGCTTCCTCTTTGCCTTCAAATTTGCATCTTCTCCTCCCCCCCCTTGTTATTCTAATTCATATTTTAATGATGTTCTAAATTTTTAATAACAGCTTTCAAGAATGCCTCCCATTATCCATACCTTCAATTTCCACTTGTCACCTTCCACTCCCTTACCTTTCTTCTTTCTTTTTTTTTTAATTCTGCATTACCTTTCTCACTTTAATATAATTTTCTGTTTGAAAATACTAATGAGCAGCACATTTTTTGAAATGAGTTGTTTTTTTAAAGGATGATTAAACACTTTTTGGGGCTCTCAAAATAAATAAAAATTGTCCCATTTACAAATTTAATACCCAAATTTCTTTATGCAATGTAAATATGAAGCATAGAGGAGGTCAGGTCTAATGAAGACAGTTGTCACCCTTCCACTAGGATATTGGGAGTGGGACAAGTATAGTGAAAGTAGAGTAGATGATAAGTTGATAACAGTTAGGATGTTTCACTGTCAAGTCTTGGTTCAGATTTGCTAGGTTTAGGATCTGTACAGTCACTGTTATGTCTTAATTCAGCTGTGTAGGTTTATGAATGTCCTAATTCCGATGATATTGAGACGTTAGACAAAAGCCACAGGCCTCCTGAAATCTTTGACTGGTTTACATGAGTGTTTTTGTATTGTGATATTCTCTATATTTAATTTTTTTTAAAGCATAAAAGAACAAAATCAAATGATTCAATTGCCACAATATATTACAATTGTGCCAGAAAAATTTCATCAAATTTGTGCTTTCAAAGTGCGCAATTGAATGCTGAAATGTAACTTTTGCTCAAAAGCTCCATTTTTCATAAAAATTGGCCAAGTAAGTGGAATGACATCATAATGCTTCCCTCCAAAGGATTTTGCCTTAAGAAATTTTAAAAATCCAATAGAACCGTTGGCATAAGCTACTAGTATTAAATTCTCAAAAATGGTGAGAGATAAGCCCACAAAACCTTTTCCGCATTATTCAAGAATAACCATATAAAATAATTTGAACGTATCATTCATAGGTTTTATAAATAATTATCTCTAAACAAATAGCTTGTGAAGCATTAAAACTGCATTCAGATGAAAAACTCTAGTTTTTCAATTCTGATAAAATCAAAGGTTCCCTGATGTTGAGAAATGCCAAGAAGACCAAAGTAAACCAAAATTGAGGTTACAAAAAAAAAAAACATTTTTTTTGGTTGATGCAGGATCACCTGTGGCCAGGAAGCTTCTACATCACTCTAAGATCCCTTGAGAACCCCAACAAGGATCTACTTTGAAGAGAAAAACCTCCCATGGAAAAAAAAACATGCACTATTGGTCTAGATATTTACAGAAATTAGAGAGATAGTTGTTGAGTCCTTATAAGGCGGCAATACTTCCCCTAGATCTCATTGTAAAAGGGGCATCTAATGATAAAATGCTCCTCAATCTCCTCCTCCTAGATGGAGCAAAGATGACAGGTCCAATCTTGGCAAAGAATATGATCATCTATCTCAACCCATAGCTAGTGCAAACACACACACAATTAGCCAAGGGAAAACCTCAACTAATCTGACCAATGATGCTAGAGATACTCAGGATGACATAAGATACTATCATCCACCTATAAGGAATGTTTTGCTTAAAAAGCAATCTTTAGACTAAGCAGCACACAAGGGGAGGTCCAAGTTACATAGATGTATTGTGTATAGATGTGCCACCTAGCAGCTCTGTGCTAGAAGAATTTGTCATTGATGTCAAATAATAGATATAAAAGTGCTAAAAAGATGAAGCAGTTAGATGAAACTTGTAGACATCGTGTGAAACCCCAATTTGAATGCACATATCTTCCTAGCAGCAAAGTAATAATAGGGAATCCGATTTGCAGACATCAATGCTATCCTTGATGACCATTGTTTTATCTTCTGTGCATTAACAGTACCTGAATGTTCATATTATTTGCATATCCAACTTACAGTAATTGTTCTGACGACGTTGTCATTCTCTCCCACGAAAATGAATGGTTCTAATCGAATATGAACAGAGATATCTGATTTTATCAGATTCAGAAGATGAAACATTTTGGTGATGGAAAGATGGTATTAAATATAGTAAACGAAGTATTGATATTCGCTGAATGGAAGTCCTTATTCTCCAAACACATTTGATTCTGATCAGAATTTGTTGCAGCCATTCATGGATATACTGTAAAATTGACATAGTTGGTTTGATCAAATATTATATTCAAAACTGATCTGTATGTATCGGGTATTGACAACATATCCTGACCAATCTGTAGGCATCATTTTTTCATGGATTAAGTTAAGTGTTGGTTGAATTGGTTGGAACTGTCTTTGCCACCTGTATTCAGCTGTAAACTGCAAACTTCCTTGTTACATTTTATGATTATCGCCACTTGAGAAGTGTATCCTATTCAGTGATTCAAAGAAGTTAAATGAAATTTGATGTATCCTATTCAGTGATACCAAAGGAGTTATTATAAGTAATATGTGATAACTGCTTCAGTTGTAACTGCCTAGACAGATCAACTATACAACCAATGGTAGTAGGCATCTATTTAAGAAATGAAGAGGCCGGATGAAATGGTTGTTGTGAATGGAGTTAATGATATAAAGGCTGCAGCGGTACAGTTCATTGAAGGTGTTTGGCGAGTGTATGTATCATTGATAAGATATATCAAGGCCCAATGCAAAGTAAGTTGTGGTTGTGAGATTGCGGATGTGAAGTATAATAGAGGCTTGTGATATATAGTCTATTGAAACATTGTAAAATCTGAGAGTGACATTGACATTGTGAACTCTGAGAGTGACATTGACATTGTATGATCTGAGAGTGAACTTGTTTTGTCTAATTTTTTGACAGAAACGCAATGTAATACATCTGCAAATTAGAGAAGTCTTACTAAGCAAAGTGTTTGCAAAAGAACCAAAAGGTTGGTACCTCAACGATGGTGAGTTGCTGCTCAGTTTAAGAAGTCTGTGCTCTGTTGGAGTTGGTGCTCTCAATCAAGGAATTTGGTGATTCCTTAGGGTTGGTGCCCTTAAACATTGTACACACAATTTCTTCGTGGGTCTAGATTAGGACAGTAGATCCTAGCAGCATTTCTATCTGTGGTTGCATTCTTTTTAAGTCTTTTTTTATGCTTATCAGTTTATCAAACCCCTTCACAAGTAGAAAAATTGTGTTCTACACTCTAAAGATGATCTCCTCTCATCTAAGGAGCTATATAGAAGTGTTCAAGGAATACATGAGGCAGGGAGCCTATCAATAAAGATGCCAATAGAAAGGAGCAAGCTTGTCTCAGAGTATCAACAATGATGTCTTCAAGAATGGTTTTGGGCATCATTATAGTCATAAAACCATACAACTAATTGCAAGTGATTGTGAATAATCCATTTCAAATCACTACTCCCCACTACAGAAACTTGTCCCAAAAACCTGAGGACTCAAAAGCCAAAATTATTATTTCCTTCTTTGCCATTTAAAATACCCCTAAGCTTTGCATGTAACTTGTCTTTGCAAGTCAATCTGCCAATGGCCAAATTTACTCTTTTTTTGGGTCCTTGTCTTCTTCCAATTTGAGTGCAAAATCTTTTCTAGAAGGCAACAATAGGCCTTCTTCATCTAGTGTAAAAGGCTAAGACAGTGAAATTCTCCACATTTACACCTGAATATATAAGCATATAAGGAAGCATATTAAGTTTGAATGCATTGGCACCCTCTTGATCAATGAGAATGGATGGTTTATACCTCAGTGACTTTAGTTTTTATGATTGGCTTGAAATTTTTATTTGCTTAGGTAAAACCATTATTTGTCTCCAACATAAAGTTTGAAACTAATACTTAGCTTAATTGTAATCATGCTTAACTTGAGACTCCAACAATGCATATACTTAGGATGAACTTATATTAATTTGTTAAAAGATTTTAAATCCCTCTATACTTCTGAATTATTTTCATTCTTTGATTTCTCTTCACTGTCTTGTAACAGCATTAAATGTGCAAGGCAAAAAGAAATCAGAAAATATAACATGGACCAACAGGAGATTTATTTTCAGACATATGGAGTGCCCTATTGTATGAATGTTGAATATATGTAGAATTCTCATACAGAATTTTTGAGCGCTTCCTACTAAAAGACATCAAAAGCTAAACCAGTGCAGCGATTACTCCTTCGTTTGGCTATTAATTTATGGAATGAAAGCATTTGACCTCTTCCAGTTGGTATCCATTCATTCCCACAGGGTGGTCCAAATCTGGCTAGGAACCTTGTGTATCTATTTGCAACGATAGAACCAAACAAGTCGAAGTGAATCAAAACATCAGTGAACCTAACTCAGTTGTTTCATCATTCATGGACCATAAGAATTTTCTCACAAGGAATAAGCATGCATATTTTGCTAATCTAGCCTACAACGGCGAAAAAGGAATCATATCCTTTCTCTTGCATGGGCAAAGACCCTATAAAAATCATGAAAACACTTTAACTGGTCTTGTGATAACCAGTAATTGCATATACGACTCCAATTTTCAATTAGTTTACTTATTTCTACTACATGAAACACACTCTCTATGGAATTTAGCAACAATTTCTTCCATCTTGTATGACAAACATACCTCTACAAATATTTCATTTTCATGGGCACTCCAAAGTTACCAGCTAATATAACAATATTAAATAAATAATTGATTCTCTCTATTTTTTTTAGATACTAGCTTGGGATAGGGGACATTACAGTCCTGCCTAAATCTTGCATTTTCCACAGATGCACCGTCACACTCATCAAAAGCTAATGTATTCTTGTAAGATTTCCCTCCAACACCATTGCCAGAAACACCATCATTTTCTCCAATTCCTTCACCGGGAAGTGGCATTGTTGCCAGCAGCATACCATTTGTTGTCGGGATATTTGAATGTACCGGTTATTATATGAATAAAGTATTATGTTAGTCTCGGTCGTTAGTGACCGAGAGGTTACATAGTTACGTCACGACGTTTCGGTCGTGGCCCTTCGGGTAGTTTATATACCCTCTCGGAGGATGGACACGAAGATATTATTGTATGATCATTATGGTGTAAATGTACTTGCTAGTCTGGAATGATTAATGAAAGTATTTATTATTCTATGATATATTCTATGTTTATTGTATTTCCTGTACTATGTCTATGCATTACTAAGTTACCCGTGACGGTAAACATCTGGCGCCGCTGCCTAGACGTACTCGGGAAGAGAAGCGAGGAAAGGATTTATGCCCAATGTTTTAAATAAAGATAGAAATAAAAAGGCACGAGATAACGAAGGCGAGGCCGCACAGAAGGCATTGATCTCTGCGCAGCAACGTGAATGTCGGTATAGGCTGAGGCAACTTGCCAAGGACCAGCTTGCCGGAGGGTTGCCCGAAGGGAACCTCGGAAGTGGTACGGAAGGTGCAAAGGCCGACGGAGAACAGTTCACTTCGCCGGAGCGTCGGAGAGTGCGGAGTAGGGAGGAACTACTCGAGGAAACACGATTGAGATAGGTCTTACTTCAGGAAGAGAGAGATCGGTTTGAGGAGAGCCTAACTCGTACACCAGGTGCGGAGAACCAAGCCGACGGTACTGTCGAAGGTGCTACGAACTTTCCGTTGGAACTGGGAACTCCACACAGTACGGCCCCATCAGTCACGCAATTGCCGCAAGGGCAAGTGCCACCGAACCATAATACACACAATACTCAAGGAAGGGCGGGTACGAGTGCTGGCACAGGAGGTGCCGGAGCACTGAATACCCCGTGGACAACCATGGCGGCAAGTAAACAAAAACTACCCAAGTTCACAGGCCAAACAAAAGAGGACCCGGTTCGGCATTGTCGAACCTGTGAGACCATATGGGT
This sequence comes from Thuja plicata, assembly GCA_018584345.1. NCBI lineage: Eukaryota > Viridiplantae > Streptophyta > Pinopsida > Cupressales > Cupressaceae > Thuja > Thuja plicata. Next base: position 364,418 of record MU228065.1, on the reverse strand, counting down.
TGCCAACGGGGTTACCGACCAGGATGAATGGATCCGCCAGTTCCCTGCAACACTAAGGGAGGGAGCCATTGATTGGTACTCCGATGTAGACAAAACAGGCCTGACGACATGGAATGATGTGAAAAAGGCCTTTCAGACGGAATTTCAGTTGTTAAGGGATGACAATGAGATTCTGGCGGAGATTTACAATACCAAGCAAACGAAGAGTGAGTCTGTCCGTGCCTACGGACGGCGACTGAAGGAACTCATCAGGAAGATGGAGTCCGCCCCAACAGACAAACTCAAGAAAAGATGGTTCGTGGAGTGACTCAAAGCTTCCCTTCGGAAGAAAATGAAAATTGTACCTCCCACATCATATAGTGATGCGTACAATCGTGCAATGGACTTGGAGAGCGAGTGTAAGACCTCCAGGAAGACTAAGTCTTCCGATGATGAATCGGAAACAGAAAGCAGCAAGGGCGAATCTAGTAAGAAAGTGTTGGCCCTACAAAAAGATCTGGAACGAATGATGAAAGAACTGAAGGCCACCAAGGGGAGCTCGAGCAAGACAGAGGAAGACACTGTGTGGTGCACAGACTGCAAAGAAGCAGGCCACACGAAAGGTTCTTGTCCCAAGAAAGCCTTTTGCGACATCTGCCAGATTGCGGGACATTCCACCAAAGAATGTCCCTACAA
>MU228065.1:301320-344383 GCA_018584345.1 Thuja plicata | reverse complement strand
TACATGCCATCCGAGTACGCCTAGGCAGCGGCGCCAGATGTTTACCCGCTGGGGTAACTTAGTTAACTACAGAACTCAACATACAGAGCATGATAGATATAAAGCAAATGACAAGTATTATATTCATCCCAAACAAGTGATTACAACATAGTCTGTACATCATGCTTTACCCGAAGGTAAGACGAGTATAAAAAGGTCCGAAGGGACGCGACGGTTCACACCCGTGCGCAACTCCCTAACCGCCGGACGCTAACTAATTCCACCGAAACATAATTACGTATTATCCCGACAACACCCATGAAACCCTAGTGGCGGGCTGAAGAAATTTGCAAAACCAAGGTCACAAAACACAAAGACGCGGGCAGAAAAATACTGAAAAACCCTGCCGCAAGCCCATGATTTGCAAAAAAAATGCCATGAGCGAAGGTCGCAAGCACATAGAAAACGAAGATCGCAAAAAAACAGCTCAATTCTACAAATTGACGCCATTAAAAATAGAAAACATCTCAAACCAGGTCAGGAAGTTGCAAAGAAAAAAGGTGTCTTAAAATCTCGTCACGCGCAAGAAAACTCTAAGAAACTTCACAAGCAAGAAAAAAAGCTCAAAAAAGAGCACGAAAATCCCTGACGTCGCAATAACAAATCACTCAAGCAAACCAGAGATCTCAAAAAAGCACGAAAAACAGTGCCCTTGTATAGCAAAATGTCACCTCAAAACCCCTTGGAAATTGCAGAGACAACCCCTTTGAAAAAAAATCCCAATGGTGTTTTTCATAAAAAAAAAATCGAAAAACTTTCTAGAAAAAATCCCAAGTGTGAGGCTCGAATTTTTATTAAAAGATTCGCCAAACCTTAAAGGACCCCATCGACCCGCTCTGATACCATGTTATTATAAATTGATATATACAATAGAGACGAAAGGCTGTATTTATAACAAATTACATGACGATGTTTCTAAACAAAACAATTATAAACAGAAACGGTAATAGAAACTTTCTAAAGTAACTAAGATGACCATTAAAGAAACATTTAATCATTTTAATAACAATATCTCCCTCTACGCAATGTGTTTGTCGAAACCTGCAGATGATTGATGTTGCTGCAAATTGATACAATTTGCCCATTTAGACAGCAGATCGATTCACCCAAATGGTCACACCTCAAATTAGATTCAGACTACATTAGTCGCTGCGACCTTGGAGAATATGGATTGCTGCAAACCAACTATGAGTTGTAGATTGAAAGGATATTTTTTAATTACAAATGAAAAATTAATGAAATCTGCACAGTAGTCATTTTTGTGAGAAATCGCTCCAAGGAATTGTCAGTTTATGTCCTCCAACTCAGGCATTTTATCTTAATTTGAGGCACTCTTAATTATAATTTCATTTTATAATATCACTTTGTGGCAATATGACCCACCAGATTTATTATTATAACTCCATTTCCTTAGTGCAAAATTCTCGAAACCCAAGGAAAACGTAGGGTAGGTGTTTTGAGTTTTAAGTTGGCTTGATTTCAAAAACAGGGACATTACAATATTAAAACCATAAAATAGTTTCTTCTATTTTATTTATCTTGCTAGAATAAAATTAAGTCACATTCAAATAACACTGAAACAATATAACCAGCTAAACACAAAAGAGAATGTATATCTGAATGATACACCATGACAGATCCACATTAAACCTATCAATGTCATCATCAAAATAGCACCATAAAACATACCAGTGATGTCTTGCTGACAGTTTTGCACAGAGACACATTAGTCTGCTCGCATTGCTTCTGTCTGTTAATTCCTTGGGGTCCTTTGCTTGACATGGCATCTTCTCGTCCATAAGCTTCCACGGCAGCCCGCAAAGCTGCATACCAAAGTTCATTTCTTGCAACCTCAGAATCTACTGGACTCAGTTTCAAGAAAAAAAACCCAAATGACTTACAATTTTATTTGACTAGTCTAAAAATCAATAGAATTAGTAATACCCATTTTGATATGCTAGTGATGGTAGAATAATATTGCAGACCTAGCTTTACGTATTTAAGAAACAGATTATATGTTTGTAGGATTAGTAATACCCATTTTGATATGCTAGTGATAGGAGAAGACTATTGCAGAGCTAGCTTTAAGTATTTAAGAAACAGATTATAAGTTTGTTTAACTTTAGACTATAAGTGCATAGAATGTTTTTATGTCTGCAAACAACACAATGCATTTATGATTGTTGATGAGATGCCTGCAGCCAGTTATCATTTGCTCAGCATCTAACAGATTTGCTCTATTTCCAGAGTAACAAGTGAGAAGAATAACATTGTGCCATCTGCAAAATGAAGATCTGTGTATCTATGACCTCTTTCTATGGCAGGCACCCCGTAAATCTTACCTCTTCATTAGCCTTTGATATTTGTTGGCCAGAGATTCCCTCATCATATTAATAGGTATGGGTTGAAAGGATTTCCCTGGGAAAGGCCTTTTCTAAGTTTGTGCTGCAGATAAAGATCCAAATTTATCAAAATCACAAAAACAGGGTTGAAGTCTTGAAGATACAATCAATTACCCAACCGACCCCCTTTTTTGTGGAAATTCAAATGCATCTATCAAATAAATTAGAAATGCCTAATTTCCTGTTAACACTGTTGGCTTCAAAGGAAGTGTTTGATTAACTACACAGTTAGAATATTATCTATTATATGTCTCCCCAGAACAAAGGTCGATAGTGTGTCCAAGATAATATTAGCCAGTCATGTTGCAGAGAGCAATTGACTTTTATTGATCTATTTGGTCACAGCTGACTTTTTGTCATACCAAGATAAAATAATTGTCTGGGCCTTTAGTAATTTTTTATTCTACCTGGACTCTTCAATGAGTGACATGAAATCAACTTTGATTAAATATCAAAAGGTTTGATGGAAGCGAGCTGGAAATCTCTTGGCCCCTGGTACCTCTTAACGTTTTGAAATGAGAAAACTTGCATTGGTTTCCCCATCAATAGCCAGTCTCATGAGTTCTTATTTTCTGCTTCTTCTACCATCTTTATGATTGTTTAACAAGGCCATGTCAGCTCTTTTACTTCTTTCTCTCTTCTTCCTTTGTTAAAACTGTTAAAAGCATGCAGAAAAAAGTCGTGGCATGATCCATTATATCTTCACTGGTCAAGAGAACAGTCGTTGCGCAACTTAAAGTTATTTCTAATCTTGTACATGGCATGGCACTAAATGAGGTAACTGGTGAAATTTTGTTTCACCAAGTTTCTGTATTCCTGAAGAAGTCTACATGAAATAGCCACATGCTCTAAAATTTTGACAGTTTTTTTAAACATACTTATACCCTTGGTATGATGTCCAGAATAACTAACCAGTTATCCAAAAGAGTAGCTTGACTGATATGAATGTATTTCTTTTTAGCGGTCAAGGCAGTCTTCTGATATAATGATTCTACCTCTTCTCTTGGAGATGTAATGCAAGTGTTTGTGCCTATTGCATCATGTGAAGCATAAGCAAATTCAAGATCAATCTCAGAGGATTTAATCAAATATTGTATAAGAGTATATGTTTTTTTCTAATAAAATCAAAGAGCTCCTGTTTGGGGGAGATTTGGCTGTGTTAGAATTTCCAATAAGGATAGTTTTCTTCAATTGCGAGTTGTCTGCCCATTGCACCATTTAATTTACAAATAACATCTTGTTTTTCCCATATGGTGGAATAAACAATTGGTCACAAAATATTATCTTGAAATTTATCGCGAAAATGTAATAAGCTACCCCTGCTTTCTACAAAAAAATTTGCCTTGTACTCTGACATATTTTGTCAAAGAGTTTGCGTGCATATAGCATAAAGGAGTTTGCTTACAGTTATATATATTTCTTTTCAATGTGTTTCAATATATCAAATCGATAGATAATCATAACAGCAATCAAACTTTACACAGCAAATAAGATAGCAAAGATTTCTGACCTTTCAATGTTTGTTTAACAGTCAAAAGATTGCATGGTTCAAACAGCAGCATCACACATTCTTGTATTATTTCTGAAATTATTTTGTAGCACTCAGAATTATTCTCATGTGCAAGGACAGAAAGCTCAAATTTTGAACCCATATTCCATGGAAACTTTAATCGCATAGATTCTGCTGAAGATGAAACTCAGAAGCATTATACAGCTGATATCTTTATAAGTATGAATCAGAAACTAATCAGCAGCACCGAACACCAAGGCAACTTAATTCTGTCAGTCAAACCCTTATCACAGACCCATTTATTTGCATAAACCATCTGTATGCATTATTGCAATTAGCAAACAATACTACAGCAGTCTTCAAGCTCCTGCAATTCTAAAATAGGTATGAGAACACCCAAAACATATGGCAGCAAGTATAAATCTCAAATATTCCCTCCTACTTCTCCTCAAGTTCAAATCCCCTTCCCACGCATAGCAACAAACTCTATCAAATCTTCCACCAAAAATTATAGAGACTATGCCCAAAATTAAAGGATTAGTAACAGCTCGAAATGAAATGCTCAAAGCATATTTCTCAAATATAGCTCGAAACTTTATATAAGCCAAGTCTTCAAAGATTATTATGAATCGAACTTATTTCTCCAAATTGATAAAGTGCCACAATAAATAAGACAAAATACATGATCGCAGTTATACTCCAGAAATTAAAATACTCAGAATATAGTATCTTAATTTCTCAAATAAGAAACGTAAGTCAAAGATTATTATTTCTTAAACAAACTCGAAATCTTACAAATTTGTCTCCAATGGAGGCTTTTCAAATTTGAAACCATTGCAGAACTGAACAGTGAATTGCAATGGTGAATCCTGAATGAGTCCACACCAAAGATGGATTTGGGTTTCCGTCCAAACCACCAAGAAACTCCAAGGGTTTCTGTCCTAGGATTTTCCTATAAATGAAAGCCAAAGCTCTCAAATCATCCAAAACAAATAACAAAAACCAAACCTACCTTGAATGGAACTCTCCTTGTTCTTTTATAGCCTGCTTAGAAACTTTTGGATTTCCCTCTCCTTTGCCTCTTGATCTTCCTTGTCTTTTGATTTCCCCTCTCTTTTAATTTAATTTGAACATGTGGAAATAGTAAATACTAATAAAGTGACTTTATTAAAATTTTACTTAACATTAATGTCACATTATTAAGTTAATTAAATAATATTACCCTTATGATTCACTTTTGAGGGATAACATTAAATAATCAAGTTACTTACTTCCATGACCTTATTAAATATTTTATATTCCAAGGTCACATTAAAAGGGGACATTACAAAAAACAAGCAACCATACCCCATGGAGAAGAAGCATGCTATTGATAGGCATAACTATTGGGCTCATAAAGAAACGTAGTTTTTATGCCATGGCAGTGCAATATACTTTTGGAGACCCTTGGTTCATTATAGTGTCCCTTCTATAGGAAAAGCACGGGGGCTTCACTTAAGTAACCTGGGTCATATCACGTGTGTTCGTGACATACTAAAGAATAACCCTATTTTTTAAAAATATTGCCTCAAACTCCTTTTTTGTCACCACCTTGAATACCCACCCAATACCCCACACACCCCTTTTCCTCAATAAACCCTCTTAATCCCCTAACAACCCCCCAATGTAGGCAATCTATTGCCCCATTTCTTGCCCATTTTAAACCCCCCAAAATGAACACACGTGATATGGTATTGCCCCATCAATGAAGCCACCATGAGGAAAAGCATCCAACTGGTCTCTTGTACAAGAATCATATCTGAAAATTAATTAGAATGATAAGTAGGAGATATTTTCCACAGCAAGTCAAATTGTGATATTGCTATTAGGATTCAACTATGTAGTTTTTTGAGTCAAACTCATTGGCCCATATTTTCATGAGTAGTGGTTCACACGAACCCATCTCTCATGAGAATGAATGGAACACTTAGCACTCATTGGATCTAAGTGATGCTCACAGAGGTGAAGCATCGGGACTTCTCAGGAGGTCACCCATCACAGTACTACTCCAGCTCAAGCGTGCTTAACTACGAAGTTTCCTCTATGGTTAAACCCGCTCTGCTTGCAACCCATTTGCAAAACCTTCACCAAGTGTTGTGCCTTATGAATGGTTCATAAGGCACAAACACCAAGGTCAATTTGTCAACTACACCAAGGAGCCCTCTTAACTTACCAAAACTTATCCGGATGTAGGAACTTGGTGAGAATATCTACAGTTTGGTCCTCAGTCGGCGCATACTGCAAATCCACGGATCATCTTCAACCAGCTTGCAGATGAAGTGACAATGAAGCTCAACATGCTTGGTTCGCTCATGGAAGACTAGATTTTTGGCGAGTTTGAGCACCCCTTGATTGTTGCAGAAGAAGGGTGTAGGGTCTGCTTGAGACGTCTAGATGTTTGAAAGCATCCCACGAAGACAAACCGCCACAAGTTGCTTTGACTGTTCCTTGATATTCAGCTTTTGTTGAGGAAAGAGTTATAGCTTGTTGCTTCTTACTGGTCCAAGTGACTGCACCTGTGCCCAAATTGAAGACATACCCGGATGTGGACTTTCTATCATCAACAAAGCCTACTCAATCCAATTCTGTGTAACCGATTAGTCTGGGATCTTTGGTTCGTCCATAGAGGATACCAAAGTCTGAAATGCACTTGACATAGCGCAGGATCCGCCTCGCTGCAACACAATGATTAGATGGAGTTATCATGAAGCAGGATATGTAACTCACTGCATAGCTCAGATCAGGTCTAGTGGCAGTGAGATAAATTAAACTATCCACTAGTTGCTTGAAAGCAGATTCATTCTCAATTGGAGAACCGGATGTGGCCGACAGCTTCAGGCCTTTCTCAATAAGTGTAGATGCAGGTTTGTGGTCCTGCATTCTGAACTTGTCTAACAGAGCTCTGGCATATTTAGACTGAGAGATGAAGATACCATGAGACTGCTACCAAACATCAATACCCAGGCAGTAGTGCAGAAGCCCAAGTTCTATCATGTCGAAAGACTAGCATAAGTTCTCCTTGATTCCTTGAATCAAAGATGTCGAATTGCCAGCGATGACCAGATCATCAACATATACAACCAGAAGGATGATATCACTACTAGTCTTGACATACATATTTGAGTTAGGACTCCGCTGGAAACCCTGATCTGTGAGGTACTTATCAATTTTCATGTGTCATGACTAAGGAGCATGTTTGAGGCCATAGAGTGCTTTCACCAGTTTGAGTACCTGATGTTGTTTTCTGACAGCCTTGAATCCAGGAGGTTGCATCATGTAGACGTCTTCCTGTAGCTCATCATTCAGGAAGGCACTCTTGACATCCATCTGATGAACCTTCCAGTCATACTAAGCTGTCATGGCAAGGACTAATTTGATGGTGCTCATCTTTGTTGTTGGAGCAAAGGTCTCCTCGTAATTAATCCCTTCACGCAGAGAGAAGTCCTTGGCAACAAGACGAGCCTTGTACTTATACAAAGTACCATCGACCTTGTATTTGACATTATAGACCCATTTGCATCCAATGAGTTTCTTCCCGAGGGGAAGATCTGACAGAACCCAAGTGTTATTTTTCAACAAGCTGTGGTGCTCAATTTCCATAGCTTGTTTCTACTCAGGTATCCCTTTTGTCTCTATATATGTTTGAGGCTCATACACACTATGAATGTTGGCCGTGAGAGCAAAATTGACATAATCAAGATGTTTGCTCATTTTCCGAGCATTTCTACCCTCGAGGAGCTGATCAAGACAGAGATCACTGATGGTCTTAGTGAACCATTTTCGCTGAAGAGTAGAAGTGCCAACATCATAAACAAGAGGTGCAACTAGATCAAGATCATCAAACAAAAGATCGGATGAATCTTGAGGAAAAGCACATGGTGCACCTACATGTCTAGGTGATCCTGCAGGTGAAGGAAACGGTGGAGGTGCAAGAACTAGAATAGTTGGAGCCCTCCCATCAGGTGAACCTAATGGAAGACAGACACCCAAGTCTTGAGCCTTGAGAGGTTGATCCTCTGAATCCACAACGGGAGAAGAGAGCTGAAATGGCCCTTGTTCCTCATCAAAAACCACATCACGACTGAAGATGAGACGATTCGTCTTGATGTCAACCAGTCGGAAAGCATTGTGATTATCATTGTAGTCATCACTGCAGCCAGTGAACATGAGTTTCTGGCTCATGGCATCCAACTTGGTTCGAGTAGCATCAAGGATCCAAGCAAAGGCAGAGTAGCTAAAAACCTTCAGGTGACTGATTCTTGGCTTGCAAACCTAACCAGGCTTCTTTCAGAGTCCTCGTCTTCACTACCATAGTAGGAGACGAATTTAGAAGATAGATTGCAATGTTAACTGCCACAGCCCAAAACTTCTCTGGAACATTCTTGTGTGCAAGCATAGACAGGGCCATTTCATTAATCGTTCAGTTTCTCCGCTCAACAACACTATTTTGTTGAGGCGTGTAAGGTGTAGTGAGTTGGCATTTTATGCCATGTTATTCACAGATATGGGAGAAGGCAGAAGAATAGAATTTTCCCCCATTATCATATCGAAGGGTAACAATATATTGATTAGACTCTTTCTCTACTAATGCTTTAAACTCTTTCTCTACAAACACCTCTGATTTCTGATGAAGAAAATACACCATTGTTCGACTGAAATCATCAACAAAAAGTAAAAGTTACCTAGACCCAGTAATAGGAGTAGCCATAAGCCCACAAATATCAGCATGGACCAGTTGAAGTACCTTAGAAGCTCTCTAGGAGTCGTCATCCAAAAACGGAGTCTGATGTTGCTTCCCAACCTAACATGCTCCACAAATTCCAAGGTTCTAGGTCTGGATATCTGGCAGTTTGATGACAATATCTTCCCGAACAAGCTGAGAAAGATAGTGCACATTTAAGAGCCCATTACGCTGATGCCAGAGTGTACTATCAGAGGAACGCTCGGTTGCCATGGCAAGCTCTTGAGAATCACCAGAGTCAACTAGTCTGTATAGACCATGATCCTTAAGACCCACGGCAACAGTAAACTGAATCTCCCGATCAATGATACTGCACTGATGTGAACTAAAGGTCACATCTAGCCGAGGAGAATGTCTCAGAATTTCACTGACTGAGAGAAGGTTGAGTTCCATTCCAAGAACATAATACACATTGAGGAAAATCAATTTCCTCCCTCCAAACTGAATCTGCACATGGCCCTTTCCGACAACAGTGTAGTCTTCCCCTCCAAAAATAACAGAATCTGAGAACGGTTGAAAGTTTGTGAACCAATCTCGAGGATGAATGAAGTGGCGTGAGGCACCTAAATCAATATACCAGGCAAAAGATTTCACATGATCTACGGGTCTTCTAGCTATGAAGGCGTAAAAGGCAGACTCGATCTGCTTAGTGTGCTCTGCGATGTTTGCTTTAGGTTGTGAACCACTTTGCTTAGCATTTGCAACCAAGCATTTACGACACTCAATTTTCATATGACCAAACTTATGACAATAATTGCACTGAACATTTTTGTTCTTCGAGCGTTCTGATGACAAAGCAAAGGATTTCGGCTGAGAAGACTGAGAAGATTGTAATTTGCCTTTATCTTTATGAAAGGATTTGGCTGCAAAAGCTTGTTATGTAGGGATGTACCGTTGTCGAACTACTACTTCCACTAATCCTGCTGCATAACTTTTGCGCACAGATCAACAAACTTCAGATCAACACTAGTCGAGGTGATGTTGAGTGTTTCAACAAAATGCGAATAGGACTTCAGCATACTTTTCAAGGTGATAACCACCATGTCCTCCTCCATAGTTTGTCTAATGGCTTCTAAGTGATCGCGGATTTCCTTGATCTGATTGAAATGCTCCAGAAGGGATTTGCACTCATCCATGACTATAGAGAAGAGCATATTTTTTAGGAAGAAGGCTTTGCTCTTATCAGATGTCCCATGCAACGTCTTGAGATGCTCCCATACCTCGGGAGCTGTTTTGCCAGTAGGTATCTAAGGAAGTTGATCATCTGTCACTAAGAGCCTGATGAGCACAACAACTTCACGATTTTGCTCATCAAACTTGGTTTGATCAGGACCGACTACAGAAGGATGAGTAGCTTTGCCAAGAACTATCTGATTGATGACACGATATTCGAAAATCATGAGCATCCGCTACTTCCAAGTATTATAGTTTCTGTCGTTGAATTTTTTATTCCCCTCAAGCAGAATATTCATCATAGATGCCATCACAAATACCAAGGTCAAAATTGGTTGACCGAAGTATGGCACAAATATCAAGGCAGAATATGTTCAATGCGTGAAATCGTGTAAATGCAACGCGTAATGAACAACACTCAAACAAATGAATGCACTGATTTCGAGGTTGTACTGTAGAATTTTGGGCATGGATCCCAATACAAGAATGTCGGAGAGCCTAGAAAATTCTGAGAAAAATCAAGAAAACAACGCTAAAAAACCAGAATGAAGCTATAATCGAAATTTGAAGGTGACTAGAAAAAAGGGGTTTTTAGTAAAAAAACCCTAACCGGCGAACATGAAGGTCTGTGGAAAAACAAAATAGCAGAAATAGCTTCAAAAAAATGAAGCTCTGGAACCCACGAACTGAAACACAAATTTGTTTTGTCAGTGAAACACAAATTTGTTTTGTCATCACTGACAAAAACAGGCTTGAAATGCAGACCTGAAACTTCGTTCACAAGGAAAAACGACCCAAAGTTGTGGCGTCGTGGGTTGCAAAGATAATGGTCGTCGCTGGCTGAGGATGCGAGCAGAGCCGGCGAGTAAGGTTTGTGTGGGTGACTGATACGACAATGGGCAGCAAGAAATAGCCACGAAAAAATCATGGGAATGCAGAAAACTTGCGCCACAAGTAGAGAAAAGATCGTTGAACCAATTGCAGTGACCACGAGAGGAAGACAATCCCGTTGGGAGCACAAAAGGGTCGTCAACAGGAATGTAGACCCATGAAAATGTAAGCTCATCGAGCAAAACCCAAGGGTGACAGCAGCCATGAATTGGAAAAAAGATGCCCTAAACAAAGGTGACCAAAAACAGGCCAGACATGAGGGTTTTGGTGCAGCGAAAGCCACGAAAAAATGAAGGGCTTCGTGAAGCACAAATGGGAAGCCACGAAAATCTTGCAACTGAAAACCCTTGACACAAATTAATTTCAAAAAAAAATGAACTAATAATTTCTGAAAAAAATTATTAACAAGGCTCTGATACCATATTACAAAGAATATTGGTAAAATATTGGATAGATTAAAGAATGACCAAACCGTTCATTTAGAGATTACAAAACGACGTTGTTTATATAATGAAACAATCGTAAGATTTAGAAAGAATCTAAAATCCACAAATATCTACAAGATTTACAATATTGACCATTAATTAAAAATAGAAAGATATCTCAACGATACTATACTAATACCTAGGAGTGGTACGGCCAAGAAATAGAAGCCTAGAATGTGTGAATTCTGTTGTACAAACTCAGATCTGCAAGTTTAATACTTGATATAAACCCTACACAAGTAGTTATAGGAGTCTGTTGATGGATGATTGTGTTCTCATGGAAACGATCAAGTCTTTTAAATGGCCTTAGCTTTGTCAAATAAAGGGATCAGATCCTTGGCCTACCATCTCTAGTCTACTTCTCCAATAGCTTCATCTATGAATAAAGTTTACTTTCATCTATGAATAATGAGATACTTTCATCTATGAATGAAGTTATACTTTCAAGTATTAGTTTTATCGAATAAAAGAGCAAACATTCGCCGTCATATAGTCCATTGTCATCATATGATCCATAGTCATTGTATAGCCAAACTTCATGTCTCTCATACAAGCTTCCTCATCCTACTCATATGTCCAACAACGGGTTTTCTTAATCGCACAATCCCTAGTCATTGTATAGCCAAACTTCATGTCTCTCATACAAGCTTCCTCATCCTACTCATATGTCCAACATTAACTTGTTGTCCAACAACGGGTTTTCTTAATCGCACAATCCCTCCAACTTGCTTTCTTCATCGTACGAATTCTTCAAACTCTTGTCACATACAATTACTCCAATTTATGTCATACAAACTACTTCTCATGATGTTCTTCAAACTCGTCACATACAATTACTCCAATTTATGTCATACAAACTACTTCTCATGATGTTCAATCTAGTCATCTTCTTTCCTTTATTGTTGTACAATCATTGTGGACTAGTGATGTTGTTGTACAATCTTTGGTTATTTTATCTCCTAATATATGGCCTAATTCTCCTCTCCTCCTTGATGTCATGCAATGTTTGTCATCTGTTGCTGAAATAATAGATAATGCTCCTCACCTTCTATTGCACAATCTACTACCATGGCAACTAACCAATCCTTGTCTATGTATCCTATGCAAATAATTAGTGACTCTTCTACCACATTTGATTGCCCTTTTACAGTTGGTTCTTCCTCAAAATATGACTTTGGTAAAAGCAAGTCCTTCAAACAAGCTAGAAAATTGGGCAAAACTAAATTAATGACATAGGAATATTGAACCAAAAAAATTATGCTGATAACATTGTAGAACCTATAGTTCCGTCATGGCTTAGTGATCAATTCGGTGAAACCCATAGTTGCATGGGTACTCGTACCCATACCCTTGGGACACGTACCAGGTACTGGCACGCATACCCAAGTATAGGGTACTCAATGGGTACTCAGTGGAGAGCATCATAGCTAAGGACCTAGATTAAGATTTCTTATTTTTGTTTCAATTTTTTGTTTGCATATCAGCTTGCTGTTTATCAAGCTTATTTCAATATGTAATCACTAATCAGTTTGAAACTTTGATACAATGATTGTATGACATTTCAATTTGTGTACTTAATCTTCAAAGTTAATGTTTGACAGTAAACTTAATCACTGTTCTTGTTTTGAAAACTCAATCTCATTATATTTTCAGATTTTCTATAAAATGTTAAAATATATATAAAATTAAAAAAATTGACGTACCCAAAGTAACCCAGTCTCCTATTTTGTAAAAATAGCCGTACCCGTCTCTAAAGTACCCAAGTACCCCCGTCTCCGTGCAACCTTGGTGAAACCTCTTCAAACTCCAGTATACCATCAAATAAGGTTCCTTGTCTGTTTGGTCCTCAAACCCAATTCATTAAATTGTATCACACTTGACAAAGGCATTCTCCTTCTATTGGCATGTCTTATAGATATCTTATTTCTGATTATTCATGTACTCCCATGTTTTCTCCATCAGTTTTCCTTTCTACTCCCAGCTGAAACAAGCATTGCGGATTTCTCCTCATCTTTCATTGTGGAACATTCATAGTTGTGATCAAATCAGGTTATGAAACAGAAGAACAAACACAAGTAACATGTCCTTATCTTGCAGCAAATACCAAGCATCTATAAATATAGTCCTTAATGCATGGACGGCTTATGTATTATTAAAGCAAAATAAAAATATCATGAAACCTTCTGACAATGAGAAGAATACGAGGAAAGTTAACTATGAGAGAATTTAGGGCAATGTTTAAAACTACTTATGACCTCCCAATTTCCTTAAGATTGTTCCATGCTAGAATATTGATATTAACAGGATTTAAATTGCACATGTTCATAATACTTCTGCGAACCATTTTCATGAACAAAAGAAAAATAAGAGCAATAAATTAGGTCATCAATACTAACCATAATTTGGAACCAATGATTCGGGAGGAACAAGTCCACCACAGTTTACACATAAATTCTGCAACCACACTGAAAACCTTCAAAATTCTTTATTTTTTAATACGAATTAAAAAAAAAAATTTGTTTCCCAAAATATATTTATTCTATGTAAGTTTTCACTGGTTCCATGAAACAACGCATTGACTTGCATGTCCCATTTTATTATTAAACTTCAAAAATAGTAAAATTTGAGATTAATGGCTGCAATGTTACACAGAAAACTTGGTTAGATGTCCATTTGTGACAAAAAAAAAGACAATAAAATGTATCATTCACACTCAACCAAAAAATTCTCTTCACAATTTTTTGTTGGTTTCATTCAACATCATAATGGCTTACATATCCAGTTTTGCTATTTAAAGTCAAAAATAGGGATTTCAAGATATGTGGCACCAAAGTTACCATCTAAAAACATAAAACTTAGTTCAAATATTATTCACAAGCAGAGACCAAAATATGCACCAACCATATTCTTTAGCTTCTTCATAACCAAGTTTAGGATTTTGTGAAAGGGTTCAAGTTAGAAAAACGATATGATTTTTGATAAAAAAGAGGGTAACTTCCCATGGCCTTATAGTAACAAATCTTTCTAAGCTTCATATGGATGCTTCGAAGCTATTGTGGTTGCATGTTAAAACAAAAAGAATGAGAGATGAGAAACCTGCGGTACATGAATATACATCATTGGCATTCTCGTACATCATGAAAAAATAGGAAATAGTAGCAGCCAAATTAAGAACAGCATTTCTTGCAAAGGAAGCAAATGTATAAATGCGACATGTATAAAAAGACAAAAAGTTACAAAGATTTTGCAACAATAATAAACAGTAGTAGTCATGAACTTGATAAAAAAAATTAATAATCTATATTTTAAAAAATATAAAGAAATGGACATGATATATATCCAGTATAGTGTACACTTGAATATTTCTCATATGGATGGCCCTAGAAGCAGTACAGAGAAAGAAAACAAAATAAAAGAAATAATATTAGTGTCCAACAAATGACCAAGACTAAATTAACAAGGCTAGAGTGTACTTTAAGGTACACTAGCAAAGAATGAGGGCAAAAATTCGAAATAGTCCCTAGGCACTATGCAAATACAACAAAGCAAAAGAAGCATTTAGATACTTTTTCTGCAAGTAGAGTTTTTGTTTTCAAATTATTAAATCGGATAATATTTTTAAAAATGTTATTGATCATTTTTTCCATACCTGTTGTATTGTTTATGGCATTGTAGCATTCCATTTACACATCACTGAAATAGTACCATAAAAGCATAGATGAAATTCAATTACCTGGGTTTTGACACCAGAAAAAACTTTGGCAAAAAATTGAGAACTAAATAACAATGCACTCCTTGTAAAAACAAAGGAATTAAAGTGGTTTTCTTATTCCAGGTCTAGTATAGTATATATAGATATAAACAGATGTTATATGTTATAAAAATGCCAAGTTGCATGGACGCAATTATGGATACAGCCATTTTTCAAAGCTCCTAGTATGGATGCAGCTGGATACAGAATTTATAAAAACATACATACAAATATATATATATATATATATATAACACAATTTTCTAAACTATTACAGGAATTTTTCATTAGTTTAGAACCAATATGGTCACATAATAGCTACATATTCCAAAATATTTATATTAAAATTTTGTTTCATCATCAAAGGACAATTCAAATACACTAATTAAATCTCATGCTATCAAAAATGTCATCAACATTCTCCTCAAATTGGAGTTCTAGATCATCAAGATTCTCTTAAAACAGTCTGGATAGTTGGATTGAGTATGACTACCAACTAGACTCTGAGCTCTCCAAACCAAATGAAGATGCGCCAAAAAGTTATCCTACTCTATCAAACTCAACAATGAAATTAAGATTTGTAAATACATTTATGGATGCATCAATGTCAAATTTTGTAATATCCCCATTTCCACATTCTCTAGCAATGCAGTAGTCACTAACTTTCTGGGCTTGTGTAAACTTGTTCAGAGGGATAATTTGATGTTTCAAGTGAGCTCAGAGGATTTAGAGGAGTCATATAATGCTTTCAAATGTTACTTTTGGCTTACTGTTTGGGCTCCAACAATCTTGCAGGGAGCATCTACTTTTGTAAGTCACCCAGTCAGGTCTGTTTATCATCTTTCAAGATCAGGATTACTCCTATGCTGTTAGATTTCAATTCCAATGCATTTCAACCATTGTTGCTAATCGGATGTATAACTATTATTGAGATATATTTAATTAATTTTACTATGGTTGATATTTAAATTAAATAAATTTATCAGGCACCTCATTGTTATAGCTCGTTGGAAAGAGGATGGGAAGTTTCAAATAACGGGACAGTTAAAGTGACTTCAAGTGCCAGAAATTTTTTAACATAAAAAAAATTACTTTTTGGAGTTAAAAGGCTTAATAACTAAATAAGGTGATTTTAAAAAAGAACTTCTAGAATGTTCCCTAAAAAGCTTATAAAAGGGGGAATTAAGAGCTCACTTGGCAAGATGATTTCTGATATTTCTCTTTAAGAAAACCTTGCGCGGTTTTGGAGATTGGACTTGGTCTGTCTCAGAATTTGTAAGACCAAAAACCCTTGCAAGGAACATCTTCTACATTGGTGAAAGATCCAATTTCGAGGATTTCTTGGTGGTTTCATACACGAATCACAGTTGAGCTTATTTGTGGAGTTTCTATTTACTTTTGCTAGAGATTATTGCACATCAAACTTGTGGATGTCTCTTGAAGGGAGATTTTGAAGAATTCTTTGTTGTTTGTGTCTTCCTTGGCTGGTTGTACCATCCTTGTAGCTGGCCATACCATTCTTGGCTGTGACGTTGAGTTTCTAGAGCTTCCAATTGGGCATTGACATTGTTTTTATGGTTTTGGGAGTGGTGCCTATGGTTTCTATTACATTGTCTTTCAGTTTTATCAGCAAAACAAAAACTCTTTCTGGCTCTGGCTTCCACTTTTGGGAGCTTGCTAGAGCTGGTTGCAAGTACAGTAATTTATCAAAGTCAATCAAGATGTTTGAAATGGGTTTGAAATGCAATTTTCTGATCTGGATAGTTCATATTTTAATGAAAGATTGTAATTTTAAGTGTCGTTTTCTGCAGGCACCTGATCTCCTTGAAAATATGCCTTTAAGGGACTTTTGATTCTTGAACGATAAATGGATAAGAGGAAGTATTAAGCTGAAACTTAAAAACACCCTACGCTAGTCAAAGACGTATTTGTTGGAACATTTAAAATATATAATAAAATTGAACAGGCTACTGAGAGGGAGGCCATAAATTTTTTGCAGCACCCAGTTCCTGATTAACAAGAGAAGTTTAGTTATAAATTTTCAATAATAAGAGAACCAAGCATGTTGAACACGTATACCATTGATGTTTACCCTCAACAAGTTTTTCAAAAGAACTCTACAAAAAAAAATTTTGGCAAGTAAACCTTACCAAAACTCTTAGAGCAAAAGTATCATGAGTATTGATGGTGTATGCAGAATGTGTTTAAGACAATGGGCAGTAATTATTGAAAAGCAATGATCCCAAATGTATTGAAATTAATTAGATAGAAAATATATTGCTTTATATCATATAAATGATTAAACTTGATGTAATTTAGCCCAATGGATTTAGAAATTCCAAACAACAAACATTGTGAGATGAGAATATGACAATATTATTACGAAAGAAGCACATCTGACCAAGCAACATGTTAGCCCATTGGAAATCCCAAAATTCACAATATATGTCAATATTCAATATAATATTGACCTTTTGAGTTAAAATTGTCATTCCGCATAAAACTCTTGTGCATGTCTATTATCAAGAAGATTTACTTTATAGGGATGCAATGCTCATGTTAAAGATACTCCTAAAAACAGTTAGGATGTGACAGCTACTTGTGAATAAAAGATATTCGAAAAGATAGCAATAGTAACTACTTACTGTTTCCAAGACACGCTGCAGACTACGAAGGCCAAATGAATGCCCACATTGTGCTACCATTGCATCATCCATCAGTAATCCCCTGATTAAGTAAAAACACACAAAATAAAATAAAACCTCTTTCTTGTGAATAATCTTATGATGCAGCGGATATAAAGTGCTTAAAGCTTGTAGTTATCCTTATCAAGAACACAACTGAAGATTGCCTAAGTTAGGGCTTAGTGTTAGTAGTCAGAATTTTGCAACAAGCTTGTTGCATATGCAAGTAGTCTATTCTTAGGGCAAAATATTCAGACTCCTTATTAATTACTCAATATCATTAAATAGAATTTAACATGCCTATTTTGTTGCTCAAATTGTTAAGTGTTTTGTCTCACGTTGTGTTTTTGTAAGTTGAATAATTCTTAATGGCTATTGGAAGTTTTGTAATGTAGTAGATGTTAAGTGGGTCACTGTAGCTTTGAATAGAAAGACTACGTATAGCTTGTAGTTTGTAGTTGTACCATCTAGTGTTTGTAAAGATAATGTGAGTTAAAGTGCTTTAAATGTAACTACAAGCTTTGTTTGTATTCCAGGTTTTAGTGAAGTGACTTTGTTAGCTTTTTATGTCATTTACTCTTAGTCTTTTATCATTTTTTAAATTTTTGTATTATTTAAACTTTGAAACAATACCGATCTTATGTGTACTTGCACTAGTCAAAATACCAATGTTCCGTCATGAATTACAAATTGTGATCTTTTAACAACCATTGGAGAATTCAAAAATTTTGAAACTTTTTTAACAATTTCAGAAACTTCAAACTTATTGACACATAATCCTTGAAGCTTCTTTTGGTACAATTATTGTCAACTTAGAACCTTTGTCAGCAAACTTGTAAACCTGACAATGCAGAAACTTGGTAACCTTCAGCTAGAACTTTGATCTTGAAGTGAACGTTGTTCACAATTTCAAAGATTCGCAATCCTTTCTTGAATGCTTTGTTTGTTAGCACTTTAATTTGTTTTAGAACTTTTGAAAGGAGTGACTTATTGGAGAGTTGGAAGTTCAAGAACTGGAGAAAATGCAAACAAAATTTTCAAGAGCAACTTGTCAAGGTTTCAGGGAGCTCATGAACTCGTGAAAATGCCAATTAGTTTTGGAGAAATTCAAAGTGGCTGACAAGGGACTTACAAAATTTTGTGAACCCCAAGGATTTTGAGGGTTCCTTTCCATCATTATTTGCTCAAGGCAGACTCCACAAAGCATCAAAGTTACCTAAAATTTTGAAAAGGAACATAGGCAAAATTTACAGGAAACATATACCGAAGTCTGAGTATGTTGGCAGTGATTTTTAGGTCTCAGACAAATTCACAGAGTAATCATGTTTCTCTAACATTTAAAGTCCACGGTGATGAACACAATGGGAATGATGCCATTGCCTTAACAATTTTTTTGCAACACTTATAAGAGGTTGTAGGTTTTTCCTCAATTAGTTATCCTATTGCAGCTACAATATCATATCTGGAGATAGGTTTCACAAAAGATACAAGCAAAGATGAATTTAAAGGAAACCCTCAAAATTTTGCACTGCTAATTTAGGAGTTATTCTCGAACGCTCAAAGCAAATGGATGTTGGTGAAAAGTTTAAAGAGCGTTTATCAACAACATTAACTGATATGGAAGCTAATGTGCCAAATAAAAGATTTATAGATGCAAATGAAGAATTAGACTAAGAGACGCAACTGAAGAATCAGGCTGAATGGGTTTGACAAAGACCAATGCAAACAACTAGAAGGGTTATACAAAGCTGAAACAACTCAAAGTGCTCAACTTGAGAAAACTAGATTGGATGCGGAAGAGTAGATGGTCGTTTCCCATGAGTAGATGAGTCTGTATCGATGAAGACTCTAGGAGAATTAGCAGTAAATGCCGTTGAACCAAAAGAAGAATTGGAGATGATTAAACTGGACGTAGCAGATCAGAAAATCTCCTTCAGAGGACATAGCAAAAGTCATAAATATAGTGACACTTCGAAAGAAAGAATTTTTAAAATATGTTATATGCTATAATGCATTATTATAAGGTCACTTTTTTATTAAAAGAATTCCAACTTCTTACATAACTATGAAGGCAGTTTACAAACAACTGAATAATAAACACAATTGTTAAAATTGAATTGGATGGCGGAGCAGGGAGGAAAGCGGAGAGTAGGACAGCGTCAAAATTTGAATTTGAATTTGAGCGGGACTAGTGTGACGGGAGCAGATGTTGGGCCTTCTGCTGCGCACAGTAATCTGGCGGATGCTAAGGACAAGGGGGAGCAAGGCACGGATCCCGATACTGGACAATCGCCTGGGGACCCGGGGGGGCAGGCCTGGCGAGTCAAGGGCTCAACAAGAAAGCAGCAAAAAGTGGTCTTCCCTCTTTGGTGTTAAACCTACGGGTAAGTCATCTTTACCACCTGTTACGAATATCTCGAGACCGGCCCAAGGTAGCTTTGCCATTGATATACCTGACCAAATCATTGACCATACCATAGCAAGAATGGAAAACTCCCTAGTTGGGAGATTTCTGGGTGTTAGACCTAATATTGAAGTGGTGCAAGCCTATGCATCTCGGAAATGGGGGCTGAAAGGGCAAGTGGATGTGGTGGCTATGGCAAAAGAGTGTCTATCCTTCTTTTTTTCCTGTGAAGAGGATAGAATGAAGATTTTATGCAACGGACCATGGATGATAGGAAAAAATACCTTGGTCCTTCAAAAATGGTGTCCCAATCTTGTCTTTGAGGATGATTCGGTAAACCAAGTGTCGGTTTGGGTTAAGCTTCATGGCCTACCTCTGGAGTACTGGATGGAGGATATATTTGCAGGGATAGCCAACTCCTTTGGGGAACTGCTATCCATTGACCTTGTTACGGCTTCAAGAAGACGACTAACGTATGACAGGATCTGTGTGGGGATAACGCACGATGCTAATATGCCCGAGAAAATAAACATCCATTCAAAACTAGGATCGTGGGAACAAAAGATAGAATATGAATCTATTCCCTTTGCGAGCTTTCATTGTAAGAAAGCAGGGCACTGGGCAAAGAAATGCCCGTCCAAGGTTTCCCAAAGAAAAATTAAGAAATGGATACCTGTTGGAAAGACGAAGAATGATGGGGGAGAGACTTCAAGGGTGCCCCAACCTAACAATACAGACGAAAAGGTTCGGACCTCGGATACTGGTTATGAGAGCATGGTCAACAACCAAACAAATAATGGAAGTACCGAAAGTAATGAAAGCCCACAAGACCAAGCAGAGGAATGTGGTAATGGGGTGAAATACAGGGAGAATACATTATGATGCAAGAAATGATAGTAAAAGATACCCTGGAGGAGGGAGAGGTTAAATTACCTAGGAGGCCTGAAGTTATCAAACAAACAATGCAGAGCCAAGAGGCCACAAGAACTCATCACAAAGAGGAGGAATTAGAATGGCAGGATGCTGAACAGTGCATTATTTTAGGACAAGGATCCTTAGACTCTTCACAGAAATCCCCCCAGGTGATAAGGAGTACTCTCCAGGATATTAAAACGCCAATATGGGGAGATGCAGTGTCCATCAGTCAGGCTCTAAAGGGATACCAAAGTGAACAGGAAGATGGGACAGAGGCTCCTGAGGAGGAGAAAAAATCAAAGAATAACAAGAGTAAGAACAACCGACTAGTGAGAGCAACAAGAAGTAACAAAAACGGGGATGTGGGAGGTATGATGTCCTCTCCTAGTCAGCCATCCAACCAGAGAATAAGAGCCAAGGAGACTAAAAAGAACATAGCGGATGGAAGCCAGATGACCATCCTAGAGGCGGGATCTTTTATTAAGGTATAATGATTATCTCTTGGAATATAAGGGGATTGAATAATCCTCACAAGCAAGGTCTTGTTAGAAATATGATTAGAGATAATAGACCAGAATTTTTTTCGATTCAAGAAACTAAAATGCTTGAGAAAGTGGAGAAACTCAGATTATTTAAGAATGGCAATATCTGTGGGGGTGACTCTGAAGGTGCTTCGGGGGGTATTGCTACCGTGTGGAACTGTGATATCATAAAAGGTGATGTTATCTACCAGGAGAATAATGTGGCTTGTATTAGATTTAGACATCTTAAGGATAGTACTTCTTGGGTGTTGACCAATATCTATGCTCCTAATACTAAAAAGTGAAGAGAGGTTTTTTGGGAAAAGTCGTCCTCTTTGAGAAAAAGTTTTAGTTCTAATGAATGGATTATAATGGGAGATTTTAACACTCCCCTGAAAGAAAATGAAAAAAAAGGAGGAAGCCAAACTAACTTGGAGAGCAGAATGGACCTTATGAATCTCATTGCCGAACAGGCTCTCCATGATATTGAGTTGCAGGGTATTAACTATACCTAGACTAATAGGAGTGGAGTGGATCTTATTCAAGTTAGACTTGATAGAGCCCTCATTAGTAATGATTGGTTTGTCCATTACTATTGTTCATTGTAAGCCCATGTGCGGGCAGGATCGGACCATAATCCTATAACTTTCCTGGCAGATCCCATTTCCAGGAAAAGGAATTTTCCTTATAGATTTGAGAAGATGTGGACTCTGCATCCACAATTGGAACAAAAAATTAAGGAATGGTGGAAGATAAATATTAAAGGAACTGTTATGTTTATTCTGGTTAAAAAACTAAAACATGTCAAGGAGAATATTAAAGGATGGAACAAGGACACTTTTGGCAATATCTTCTCTACTAAGTCTAATATCTGTTTAGAGTTGAAATCCATCCAGGATAGCATACAGCAGGAAGGATATGATAAGATATCAAGAGAATATGAAAATGAGAAATCAGTGGAACTTCGTGACATAATATCTAAAGAAGAAACTTTTTGGAGACAAAGATCCCAAAAGATTTTCTTAAAGGGGATAGGAATACAAAATATTTTTTCATGACAATCCTTAAGCACAGATTGGCTAAAAGAATCTCCAATCTTATCATAAATGGTACTAGATCTGATGAAGATGCTATTAGAATGGAGGCTAAAAACTTTTTTCAAAACCTTCTTCAACAGGATAAAGATCTGGATCAAGAAGACCAAAGGGAGTTTGTGGACTGCATCCCCCAAATCCTAAAGGACCACGACAATGCTAGTCTTACTGCTATCCCCTCTAATGCTGAAATAAAAAAGGTTGTCTTCTCTTTTGATGGGGATAAAGCCCCTAGCCCAGATGGGTTTCCTTTATTCTTCTTCCAGAAATACTGGGCTATTATTGAAAAGGATGTTACTAATGTTGTTAAAGAATTTTTTGGATCTAGAAAACTGTTGAAGGAATTGAATGGCACCTTTATCGCTCTTATCCCTTAAAAACAAGGGGCTGATAAAATGGATCAGTTTAGGCCAATAAGTTTATGTAATACGGCCTACAAGATTATTTCTAAGGTTTTAACCATAAGGATTTTATCTATTCTCCCCTCTCTTATATCTTGGCAGCAGAATGGTTTTGTTCCAGGTAGACAGATCATGGACTCAATTATCTCTATCCATGAAAATGTGCACTCATTGGTGGTGTCAAAGGAGGGCCTCATTCTCAAACTAGATTTATCCAAAGCTTATGATAGGGTGGACTAGGATTTTCTAAAGAAAGTGTTGATGGCTTTTGGAATCAACAATAGAAGTACTGATCTTATCTAACAGTTGATATCGTCTGCTACCTTCTTTGTTCTGGTTAACGGTTCTCCTACTTCTTTCTTCAAATCTTCCAGGGATTTAAGGCAGGGGGACCCCCTATATCCTGTCCTCTTTATCATAATGGCTGAATGTTTGGGCAGGAATATGGAGAAATTAGTCATGAATGGGGAGTTCAAAGGCCTGAATCCTTCTTTTGTCATTCAAGTCTGTTCCCATCAGCAGTTTGTTGATGACTTGGTTGTTATGGGGGAAGCTTCAGTTAAAAATGCTTACAACATTAAAAAAACATTGAACAAATATGGGACAGCTTTGGGCCAGCTTATTAATTGGGGAAAGAGATCGGTGTTTTTCTTTAACGTTCATGTAAAAAGTCAATTGAGAATTAAGAAGATTTTGGGTTGTGAAATGGAGACTCTGCTAGGTACTTACCTTGGTCTTCCTTTATGCTTAGAGCCCCCGGAGTCCTTCTGCACCTCTTTAGTGGACAAATATCATAGCAAATTGTCCGGATAGAAAGGCATGTTGTTGAGCCAAGCAAGTAAGATTCAGATCCTAATCTTCAAGGTCTTTCTCTTTATGCACTCAGTATTTTTAAAATACCTAAGAAGTTTGGAGAAGCTATTGAAAAAATCCAAAAAAACTTTTCTATGGGCTGGGATGGAAAAAAAGAAAAGGATAACTCTCATTGCTTGGGAAAAGGTTTGCAGACCTGTTAATAAAGGGGGACTTGGCTTACGTAGAATTAGACACCTAAATGACCACCTTTTGGCAAAACTCATATGCAGATATTACAATTCTAAGGGAGAATGGACCTTAATATGGGATAATAAATACAATAAGGAGCATCCTAACCTTGTTAGCTTTCTTGGTTGTGATAATGTCTCTGGAGGATCCTTCATATGGAGAAATGTTCTTAAAAATAAGGAAATCATAAGAAAAGATGTTAAATGGAAAGTTGGAAATGGTAGAAATGTGTTATTCTGGGAAGATGACTGGCTAATGTTGAATCCCCTCAAGGAGTGCCCTGGATGAAAGGACTTTGAGGACCAGTGTAAGCTGAGATTTGGGAGTAAAGTTGTTGAATACTGGGATAGGGATCACTGGAAGGACTTATCTATTATTGATAACTCTTTGGGACAGCTCAACAAAATTCTAAACTCATTATTTTGATTGAGGAAGAAGACAGCATAATATGGAAGTATAGCCCTAATGGGAACTTCACTATCTCTTCTTTGTACCACCAGGAATATGAGAATCTTAATGAACCATGTTGGGCTAAAGCGTGGATTAAGGATCTTACCCCTGAGATCAATGTTTTCTTCTCGATTTTGCTTCAAAACAAGGTTCTTACAAATGATAACTTGAAAAGAAGAGGTGTTATAATAGTTAACAGATGTTACTTATGTAATCAAGATGAGGAGACTGCTAATCACATGTTTCTTCATTGCCCCTATGTGAGAAATATTTGGTAGAAATGCTTTAAAATCCTTAATATTGAGTGGGTTATTCCTGAGGACATGCAGAGTCTCTTCAACTCTTGGAACCCACCTTCAAAGAATGAAACTATGGTTAAGGTGTGGAAGTTCATACTTCCCTATGTTTGTTGGGGGGTTTGGAAAGAAAGGAATGAGAGAGTTTTCAGAAATAAAGCTTCCAATGCAAAAGAGGTCTTCCACAAAATCAAGAGAGCTATCAAGGAGAACTTGTATCTAAGGGAAAGTCTTATGGAACCGTTAAATGTGGATGATATTATTTTCTTCAATAACTGGAAATTTAAAGGAAATCTCAGGAAATGTAAGAATAAGACTATGAGAGAAGAAGCAAGATGGGACTGCCCTCCTAGAGGATGGATGAAATTCAATTTTGATGGTGCATCGAAGGGGAACCCGAGGGTGGTTGGGTGTGGCATAGTGATAAGAGATGAACATGGAGTGTGCAAGGGCATTAAAGCTATTCCCATAGGAATTCAAACTAACCATGCCGCTGAGGCTAATGCTGCTTTTCAAGGGCTAATCCTTACCAATGATAAGGGATGTAAGAAGTTATGGCTCGAAGGTGACTCCCTTAATATAATTAAATGTTTAAATAATGAAACTCAAGCTTCTTGGTCTATACATAATATCATGCAAAAAGCTAAAGTCCTAATTCAATCTTTCGAAGTTTGTGTGATATCGCATAACTACAAAGAGACAAACAGAATTGCTGACTGGGCAACTAACATGGGGTGCAAAATAGAGGTGATGACGCAATGGTATGATGGGGATGACATGCCACTTCAAGCAAAATCATTAATGGATAGTAATTGGTTGAGTAGACAAAAAAGGTTTTTAAATGGTAAGTTTAATGAAGAGTTTTAATCGAGAGGTGAAGTGTCGTTATGACCATTTCTGAAGTACATATTTGTGATTATGAGCCGGATTTGGCACGGATTCTAGGTGTTTTTGGCAAGTTTGAAAGCGGCTTGTTTAATCCATAACGACATAACTAGAAATCAAAGTGAAACAGATACTCTTCTTCAGACTGAAAATATGAGTGGAAGCAAGAAGCGCTTCGAACCTGCCAACTGTGAGGAGTGGAAGGACAAGAAAAAAAGCTTGGAGTATTTTGAAGAAAGGTGGGATGATTTTTTTATGGAACGGCTACATGGCAGAAACCCTACTGTGTCAAGGCAATTCTTTAAAACATGGAAAAACGGAAAGGTGCTTGTGGGTAATCAGCTCATGGAAGTCACGGAGGAGATTATTGCTGAGGCAACGGGTATGAGAATGGAAGGGCTTAAGTTCTACAAAGACAGAAGCATTTCAGATAAGGCCTGGGAGAAATTTCCGACTTCAGAGGAGGAAAAGGCAAGACTAGTGATGGAGGACACCTCCTACCATAATCCCAAACGTATATCTAGGTCGTGGAGGTATGTGCTCTTTGCGATCATAAGCTACATTACGCTCGATGGTAGGTTTACCAGAGCCTATGGGCACCACTTCATGCTTCTGAATCACTTTAGGCACAATATTAAAATAAGTTTGCCTTTCTATCTTTTAAGTTCGTTGGATTTCACTATAACTTGCCTGCAAAAAGACCCGAAAGGAGACCATGCTTCTCACTGGGGTCTCATGCTCTTGCTTTATGATCTTAAAACCAAAAAGGTGGAGAGACCTTTCCTGAAGAGAAATGAGATGGATGAGGAGGTGACGGAAGCTGAAGAGGAAGATATCATGTATGAGGAGGAGATGGAGGAAGACGAGGAGACTCCTCCGAGGTATCAAACCCCTAAGAAAACAACACTTAAAGGATCCTCTTCCAAGAGAAACCAGAAGAAGACCACAGTGGGGGACTCTGAAACTGAGAAGGAGACGGAAGATGAAGAGAACGAGGAGAAACTAGGAAAAGAGGCAAAGAAAAGGAAACATGGGGAGATAACAGGTAGCAAAAACAAGAGGACCCAGAAAGGAAAAAACCTTAGCAAAAGAAGAATTGATTTGTCCTCGGATGAGGAGGATGATATGGAAAAGGAGCAAAGCATGGAGGTTAACTTCGGGGAGGAAATTGGGGAAGATAATAAGGAGGATAACACAGACAATAAGGATGCTGACCAAACCCCCATGGTGAACACGGAGACTAATCTGCAGAAGGGTGTGGACCAGATTGTGGAGGAAACTGTAAAAAGCATGGAAAAAGATACAACGGAGAATGTAGCTGAAGACAACCCTGCTAATGGGGATACTAGTCTTGATAACATTAAGAATAGCAAAAATAATCTTCTCAATTTTACCTGTACTTTGGGTAAAATGATGGATGATATTGCTAAGGGTAAAAAGCAAATGGAGATAATGAAAGTTGAGGTTAACATCATCAAGAAAGTCAGCATAGGGGATAAACCAGTTGCGGTCTGTCTAGATGAGATTAAAGACGCGGTAGGCAGATCTGAGGACCATGTGGAAATGGTGGATAAAGTCTGCGACATGGAAAAGAAGCTGAAGGAAAGAGAAGACAAGGCGGTGGAGGATGATTTTAAAGGGAAAATCCACATATTGAACAACAAAGTGGAAAAACTGGAAGACACCATGTGCAAGATTCGGGAGCAATGTCTGGTAAGCTTAAAGGCGTATACAGATCATGCGAAGATCCTGCTGGAGAAGCTAGAACAAGACAAAGGGGATAAGGATGGCAAAGAGGTGAAGGAGACCATGGGTCCCAGCAAACGCACGCGTGCTAGCACCAGGAAGTCGAGCCCAAAGGAAGACAAGGAGATTGAAGATCTCAAGAACTCTGTTGGACAGATGCAGCTTATGCTTGTCCAGGCACAAGACCTAATGAATTGCATGTAGTTGTCTTGTCCTAGGTCCTATCTTTTTGCTGTCCATGTTCGTGTTTTTAGTTTTTTTTTTGGCAATTTTTTTTTGCAGGCCTGTGAGCCTGCTAGGCTTTTTTGCTTTCCTTCCAGGGTGCTACGGCACAGTTTCAGCTGAACTATATTGATTATTTGTTTAACTCTTGTTAAAGGTTTCGGGTCCTTCTAAAACCTTTTTTTATGTAATCAGGCCTATGAAGGCAATTTAATTTATAAGTACTTTATACTTTTCAAATGTATTCCAAATGCCCTGACTAACTTTTAAAGTTAGTTGTTTTGTCTATATTTTGAGCTATTTGGGCATTTTCCAACAACTTTGCATAGGGAAATAGAAGTGAAGACTTTGAGCCCATTTTTAGAAAATAAGAAGAATTATTTGGAAGATTTTGTGCCTTCTCTGCTCCTTGTGGATTTTGTGTTATTTATTAGAATAACATGAAATGCAGTGAGAGCACAACTGATTGATATTATGGGTCCTTGTATAATTTTGTCTATATCACGGTTGTTGATATGACGATTATTGAAATATGTAATATTGTAATCTAGAGTTGTTATAGATACCTAGTGAACATAGGCTATGTGCCTCCTATGATACAGAGATAATCAAAACTCTCTGGGTTTTCTTGTAATGTTTATGAGGAGCACCACCCCTCATAAGGTCAAATGAGAACACAACCCAAGCCCAAGTTGAAGCCTTCAAAGCCATATAGCCCTTCAATGCGCATACCACTTTTCATCAATTTATTGCCTTTAACAAGCTCCAAGAGTCCACAATTCAAACCCTTCAAACAGCATGAACATCTAGGCCATTGCATAGTAATTGGACCCTATGTCTTTTTTGGCTTTTTAAGATTAAAGTTGTTTATTCCTTGTTTTTAAGGAGTTTTTATGTAGCCAAGCTTGACAAATGGGACAGGATGAATTTGGTGAATCTACCAATCTCAACGATTCTAAGAGATACTGCCCAGACTCAATCAAATCTACAAGCCTCATTTGGCTTGCATTGTCTTGGGACTTAATGAATCTTCCAAATAGCTAGTGAGCATTGTATCATTGATTTAATTATACAATAGCGAGTAAAACAAAGCATACTCATTTGGTGATCAAAATTTTGGTGATACTACAATCTTTCACAAACCTATGAGAGTTAATGAAACAAGGCAGCGATCATGGATTGCTAGTCGTATGCTCTTGAGATAAGGAAAATCCAAAATAATTCAAATATGACTTTAGCCAGTTCTAATGTAGTGAAGATATGCCGATAAGGCAGTCACTCTCGAACCCCTACAAAGACCCAATGATAAATCAAGTCCTAATATGGTACATTCTTATGTCACTATTGTCAACTTAAAACAACCAATTTAACATTGAAATGAATTTGCAGGACCTAGGAAGTACTTGACAAAGGAACAATTCAAACATCAATTTCCCTCACTTCCACTCATTTTAGTATTATCAAGACCCTTCAACCCCCATACAACTAATTAGGAATGCTAATTCAAATAAGACTTTAGCCAGTTCTAATGTAGTGAAGATATGTTGATAAGGCAATCACTCTCGAACCCCTACAAAGACCCAATGATAAATCAAGTCCTAATATGGTACATTCTCATGTCGCTATTGTCAACTTAAAACAACCAATTAAAAAATGAAATGAATTTGTTTGACCTAGGAAGTACTTGACAAAGGAATAATTCAAACACCAATTTCCCTCATTTCCACTCATTTTAGTATTATCAAGACCCTTCAATCCCCACACAACTAATTAGGAATGTTAAATACCTCGTATTTGCTTGAATATGTATATGATTGAATCTCAAATATTATCAAAATCAATGAGTATTGGCAATCACAATGTCACTTAATGCATTTCATTCAAAAAAATACTCTCCTTTTAGGAGCCCATACTCTCAAATGTGTGAAGCAATCTAGAGTTATGCAATGCACTTATAATGTCCCCATTTTAGCAAGACGCAGATGTATGTTGATGTTAGTCCATCATCGTGACCCTCGTGGACTGACGAGTGATTTTGGGGGTCTCTAGTTGTTTGATGAGATGGGATTATTGATTTCTAACACCCTTCGGAGTCTTGTTGCATATTGATCCTAACTCTATTTTCGTCATTTGTTGACTTTTGAGGCACTTTCCATTTTTAGTAGGTCTATTTATGGCAGTTACTATATGTGGCAGGGTCTTGGCGTTAGGCCTGGCAGAGCATGTGGTCTTGGCCTGGAAACTTGATTTGTTGAGATGGTTATAATTAATTAAGTTCAACTTAATTTATTATGTTGGAGCTTATATTATAAAGTCAAGTCATTAAAAATTCATAATTGCTCTAATATCTAATGTTTGGCATTTAATTGGAGGGAGTTTATAATTGAGTGTTATATTTCAAATATTCAAACTTTGGAGGAAGCTAAGAGACCTTTAAGTTATGTAAGGTGTGTGATTGAAGCTTCAGATTCGAAGACTTCTTGAAGAAGAGATTGTTTATTAAATGAAAATCAAACCTCTTGAAGATGCATGATTTTTATTTGTCATTTGTGAATGAAACTTTCTGGTATGCGATTTGGAGAGACAGGGGTTTGTATTCACCTGCTGAAGAATTGATAATTATTTCCAGTGATTGCACTTTGAGTTAGTTTCTCACTAGCCAGCGAATTGTGTGTGAGGTTCGATCAGCATTGTAGTTCCAATCGGAGGGTTTTTGTCTTGGAGTTTGATGCCATCTTGGAAGAATGAATCTGGAATCGAATTGACGCCATCTCCGGGTGACTGTGATCTGCTTTATATTAGTGTGGGGATCTTCTACAAAAGCAGACATTCCCTTCCTTAGCCGTGGCAAGCATTGGACAAACATGGTGACAATAATCAGGTTTTTTTTAGTGCATGGTCGCATCATTTGGCATTGTAAATAAGTCATAATTGCATTGTGGAATTCCATCTCTTAGTTTCCAATTAAATTCCATAGGCCAAGTGTGAATTATAATCGCTTTTCGTGGTTAGCAATTTTTATTTTTTTTTGCAATTGGAAATCTTCTTATTTGAAATATCAACAAAAAAATTATATATTCTCAAAACAAATAAAAGGCAGCACAAATTCCAAACAAAAATAAAATAAAACAGTGCATTCAGATTCAGCTTGAGCAATAGAGCCACCCAGGCTCTTACAGTACTTTCCATGACAAATTGGAAGGCAACATCTATTTGGCCATTTGATGGCAATTACGATGGGTAACAAAGCTAAGAGGCATTAGTCAATGGAACATCCTTAATTATGCAATGTTTCCACACAACTAGATCTAAGAACGATTTAATGAACTCCTACAATAATTGTTCAATGTCGCTAATACAATATCTAGACACCATTTAATACCTTGCAAGCTCCATCTTCCACACCCATGTTGAGCTATAAAAGGAGGTGAGGATCTTACATTTCATGCACTATGCATTACTTTACAAAATAAGCACACGCTGAGACAGCTTTCGTAGAAAAGTTCAACAATGTTCAAGTCATGTCCATAAAATCTTCACTATTAAATTACATGTAGCTACAATATAGGGAATAAGCAAACTTTTTGTTCCTAACAAAACAAAGCTAACAACACATTTCTTGGACTCTCATGAGGCTCAACAAAGCCACCCCTTTCACTAGAGACTAGATATCTTTGCCAAATCTACGAATAAGCCAATGAGGGTAATATGCATGTTGATCAATTTAGTACTGAAAATTTGCGGCCATATCACAGTGAAAGAAATATTCAGCCATATAGAACTATTTCCACATAACCCAACGAGAAAAATTCTGCAAAACAAGTATTCAGTATCAGCATGTGAAAGGATATGCAAATGTACCATCAAAAATGACAAAAGATATCATTGGGAAAACCCTCAAAAAGGAAAAAACTTACCTCCAAAAGCATCCATCATCAATGTATAAATCAGCAATAAAAATGACAATAGGTTTGCAATGTCTCCAAGAATACCTCTCAACATCAAGTTCTCTACATGCACTCCATGTGAACAAGCAAATGAGAATCAAGTAACCCCACATCTCATCCATGCTTCAAACCCTTACATCTACAACCTACAAGCGATGCTCACACAACCAACCTCAAACTATCCAACCTTGAACAACTACTCATGTGCTTGCTTTTATAGGTATCAGCTTGCACAAAACCACCAAGTGGTATTACACAAACTCTGACTAACAAGATGAGCTTACAAAACCATTTCCGTCTCATCCACTTTTTGGTACCAAGTTTTCCCAATATTAAATATTTTCTCAATGTGCAAACCCACATTAAATAGTTATCCCAATGTTACAACACATAAAGTGGCCCCAACAATATCTAACCTGTGTGATGCATGCATCCCTTGATCCCCCCAAGTGCACCACAAATAATATTAATTTATATTATAACATTCTGCAAGGTGTACAACACACCTTTTCCTAGCACACAAATCAACAAGATGGCAAGAGCAAAATACAGAAACTAGATCCACAAATATGAGCAAAATGTGAGCACGAAAATAACTACTAAACTCAAATACTGTGAGGGGCCAACCACAAGAAGTTTCAAAACAAGAACAATCTTCATGGTATAATATCCAGCCTCTAACTATTGCCTTCCATACATAGCAGAATTGAGCCATGGAGATCCAATGATCCCAATTGCTGACTACCATGACAACTGTCAGATGATCAACTCGACAATTGAGCATGCCACAAGTCAACCATCATGCATCCTAATACATCTAATGAGATAAGAGCATAACATCCCTACCTCTTCAAGAAGTGTTGCCCTCAATGCTTATCTAAATGGATTTCTTAATGAATCCTAACATCATTTGGCAGTTGTTTGATGTACTCAATGATCACCTTGATTTACAACCTCTTGCTCCTTGTATGAATGATGGCTTTTGATTCCAATGTCATTTGTCCTTCATCTAGCTTTGGAAACTCTACCTAAGGTATGATTTCATCCTTAGCAACCTTCTTCAAACACTCCACATCCAAGATTGGGTGGATTTGTGTGGCTTGTGGAAATTCCAATTTGTAAGCCACATTGTTGATTCCCCGCAACACCTTCTTGCCCTTCTTTTGTTGGTTTATTGCCATTTGCTTGTACACTTGCAATTTCAAAATAACCTAATCACCTAATTGAAAATGTCTCACTTCTAGGTTGATCCACCTATTGTCTCATCATGTGTTTCCTAGGGCCAAATTCTCTATGAAATTCAAGAGAACTTGTTGATGTTGAATGTGCCTGTCCACTATAGGAACTTGAGGCCATAATCTCACTAAAGACATGATAGGAAGAGAATATCTATAGCATATCACAAATAATGAAATTTTGTCGGCGATTTGAAAATAGGTGTTTTACCACCACTCTATTAGCAGTAGCCAGTGATCTCCAAAAAACAAAAGTATCCATCAATTAGAGATGCATGAAGCTCCCTCAAAACCTTATTATTGAAGATTGAAAGGGGAAAGGGGGCGATCAATGGAAGATATAATTTCAGATCCTCAAACAATTAAAAACTTTGATAATGAAAACTGAAATGATAAGAGCGTAAATCACACAAAGAAACTTCAACACTTGATGTATGTGTAAAACCCAAGATGGGTAAAAAACCACGGTGAAAAGCTACAAGAATCTACTGTCCCAATACAGGCTCACAATTAAAATTGTGTACAATGTTTGAAGGGCACCAACCCAATGTAATCACCAAATTCCTTGCTGGGAGCACCAACTTCTCAGTTTGAGCGCCAACCTAGCATCCTCGAGGCACCAACCTTCTGGATGTTACAACCTTCTTTTGCAAAACTCTTTGCCTATTTAGACTTCTTTAACTTGTAGATGTAATACAACAAATTTCTCTCAAACTAATGACTGTTAAGAAATCAGCCAAGATAAAGTTAAACTAACTTTCAGATTTTACAAAGACATTTTCTGATCCAACCACATCTTCTAACAACCCATATATATGCAGTTGAATCAAATCGACTTTATCACACTTCAATACATACAGATTGATATGAAAAAAATACAGAATCATGCAGACTTTCCAATCAGCGATCTGAGTCTGATAAAACCAGACATTTTTGTTCATACTTGATCTCTTCAACAGCAAATTCAGAACTATTACTATAAGTTGTTGATACAAATAATATAAAACACAAAAAAAAAAATCAATGCTCATCAAGTATAGCACTGTTGTCTGCAAATATCTGCAAGGACTTTTACATCTATTATTTGACATCAATGACAAATTCTTCAAGCAATCATCCCCTTTTATTGATGGTGAAACTCTTATCTGTAACAACAAACTGAAATCTACATTAAGCTCAATAACAAACTACCACAAACAAAATTGAAACAATCTGCATCTGCATCAGCATCAGCATCAGCATCAATATCGTTTTCCTCCCCTTTGACATCAATGAAAAAGGCAAAACTAAAAACCTCACAATCCAGGGATATAAGATAAAAAGGCGAAATTCCCTTGAGCAGATGCTTACTCTTGATCTGAATTAGACAAAAGGAGAAGCAAAAACCCTGAGCTTCCGTCTATGACAAAGCCAATTCTCATCAACTTGCCCTAACAAACAACTTTTCTGATTTCACATCCTTGAGCATTAAAGATTACAAAATATCCATTATCACAGTTGACTAACACTTAACAAATTGAATTTTGGTCGTTCGACATACCAAACATTATGTGTTTCTAATGTGCCATTCAAGCTCGAAGAACCTTTACCACGAATCCAAACTGATGATCTGTCACCAAATTTCACTGCACCACCATTCCAATCGATAAAAGTGATGAAATTACTCTTATCACCAATCATGTGATTTGAGCAACCATCGTCTATTATCCAAAGGTTCTGCCTTTTCACATGCAAAGCAGTCTGAACAATCATGAACTTTCCTTCTTTCTTCTTCCACACTTTTTCTGCTTCTTTCTTGAAACTTTTAGGACCATTCAAGAACTTGCTCCCAATCCTTTTCTCTTCTACAAAACTCATGTTATATTGTCTTGAAATGAGACCAATATTTTGAAATTTATAACATATCACATTGAAATCTTTCAAAGTACCAAAAGAATTTTGACTCACAAAGTTACTTTTCCTTATTGACATAACTCTATAATCAATTGCTCTATGACCAAAATAATTGCAGAAGTTACAATAACCATAA
This sequence comes from Thuja plicata, assembly GCA_018584345.1. Taxonomy (NCBI): domain Eukaryota; kingdom Viridiplantae; phylum Streptophyta; class Pinopsida; order Cupressales; family Cupressaceae; genus Thuja; species Thuja plicata. Next base: position 309,479 of record MU228065.1, on the reverse strand, counting down.
AAATAGGGATAAAACGCGTTCAGTTTCACTCTTCTTGTAGGAGGATGCCATTATGGATACCTTTTCTGCCTTTGGACCTTAATAAAACCATCATTTCTATCATTTTTACCAAAAGTATTACTTGTGCTAGGTGTTTGACCCTTGTCAAAACACAACCTAAATTTATTTTTGTCTATCCTTTGACAACCTAACATTTCATCCGGCATATTAGAACTCTTCACAAACTTGAGTCTTTTTTGCTAACTAACTTTTGAATTGTCCAATTTCATTCTTTAAAGCCACAACTTCACTTTCTAATTTCAAGCATTCTTTGGCTTTCAACAAAAACTTAGAATTCATTACCTCTTCTCATCTCTTCTCTTGGCTTCTTCAACTTCGATCTTCAGATTGATGATCATTTGACAGTCTTCTTCAAGTTCTTTCTTCAGCGCTTCACTTTCCTTCAATGCAGCAATCTTTTGTTTGTTGTTCTCCTAATTCAATCTTCCGATTTCGTCTAAGGCACATAACAATTAACCTTCAAGGTCTATTTCTACTCCATCATCATGCAAAACATCATTATCTTGATCCTTAGTGGTTGATTCAATAGTTATAAATAATGTCTCGCTCTTTTTAGCATCAGATTCATACTCATTGTTGTCTTCTAATTTTGTGATATCTTCTTCTTTGATATACAAACTAAACTTGTTCTTTGAAGAATTTATTTGGTTGTACCGAAACTGATTCTTGTTCTTCTTCCTCTTTAAATCTTCATCATCTTTGTCATCTCTTCTATAAGGACACTTAGCAGCAAAGTGCCTAATCTCTCCACAATTGAAACACTTAAAAGCAACTTCCCTTTATAGTTGTCAAAACCCTTTTTAAATTTTCTAATAAGATTTGCAATTTCTCGATCAGTATCACAATCTGATTCAGAACTTGTCTCCTTTGCTTTCCTTGCAGCCTTAAAAGCAGCTTCTCTTTTGAATGTATCTTCACCAACCATTCTCATCTCAAATGTCATAAAAATGGAATGTAAATCATCAACCATAATTTTATTAAGATCTCTGGTATCTTCAATTGCAGAAATCTTAGAATCATACCTAGAAGTCGACGATCTCAAAACTTTCTGAACAACAATAGAATCTTTCATGTCTTCTTCAAGACCTTTAATGGCATTGACAATCTCATCAACCCTAAAAAGATAGTCAACAATTTGCTCTTCTTCTTTCATCTTTAAGCCTTCAACCTTCACCTTGTATGTTTGTAACTTTGGTTGCTTCACTTTGGCATCACCTTCATAAATCCTCTTGAGTTTATCCTAGATGCCTTTAGCTGTTTGACAATGCATCTTTAACAAACTCGGTATTAGATAAACCACAAAGAATTGCATTCTTTGCCTTAGCAGTATTTTCATACTCTCTTTTCAGCAAGACCAGTTAAAGGAGTTTTAGGCATTGTACAACCATTTACTACAAACATCCAAAAACATCAAACTCCAAACAAGACAAATAACTTTCCATTTTAATACTCCAAAATGCAAAATTCGTAAAATCAAAAAAGGGGGCTTTACTTGATAAGGATCCTTCTAAATAAGCCATTTGTTCTTTAACCAAGATCTACTTAAGCTGCTAGGATCTACTGTCCTAATCCAGCCTCACGAATAAAATTGTGTACAATTCTTTAAGGGCACCAACCCTAAGGAATCACTAAATTCCTTGCTGAGAGTGCCAACTCCAATAGAAGCACCAAATTCTCAGACTGAGCACCAACCCAGCATCCCTGAGGCACCAACCTTCTAGATGTTATAACCTTCTTTTGCAAAACTCCTTTCTTATTCAGACTTCTTTAACTTGCAGATGTGATACAACACATTTCTATCGAACTAATGACTGTTAAGAAATCAGACAGGATAAACTGACTTTCAGATTTACAATGACATTTTCTGATTTTACAATAACACTCAAAACTACTCTCAGATCTTACAATATGAATGGACTATACATGATACATTTCTAGCATTCTTTACAGCTGCAACCTCATAATCACAACTTGCTTTGCATTGGGACTTGATATGACACACATGCCCTCACTTCTCTGCCCTTCATTGAACCTTAGCATCCTTTAAATAGAGTTTGCCCTGTTTCCCATCATGTGGGCAGTTTACAAGACAGTTAATAACTGTTTGGGAACTGTCTACAGTTACAACCGAACAATTGGTTGGCAATTACAACCAAGTCTTCTAACCAAAACCAAACTGATCTAAACAAGTCTTCTAACCAATACCAAACTGATCCAACCAAGTCTTCTAACAACCCGATAAATATGCAATTGAATCAAATAAACTTTATCACACTTCAATACATACAGATTGGATCTGAAAATAATACAGAATCATGCAGACTTTGCAATCAGCGATCTGAGTCTGATAAAATCAGACATCTCTGTTCACACTCGATCTCTTCAAAAGCAAAATCAGAACTATTGCTGTAAGTTGTTTATACAAATAAACATATACTATTAAACACAAAAAAAAATTCAAAGCTCATCAAGTATAGCACTGTTGTCTGCAAATGTCTGCAAGCACTTTTACATCTGTTATTTGACATCAATGACAAATTCCCCTAAATGGAGTTTCGGCAAAGATATAATCAACCTTTGTACAACAAGAAATCCCCTCTCCAAACATAATGCATTTAGGTCAGATATCAACCATTGAATGAGTTGTTAAATCTTTAGGTCTTGTTGCCATTTGTCCCTAGCCTCATCATCCCAATCTGCCTGGAATGTTGGAATAGCACAAAGTAATGCTCTTGAGTTATTTTATCGTGTTCCCTCCATGACTCTTAGCCTAATTCCAGAATTTTCCTATTGGCTAATGAGAGGGCAAAAAGGGAAAACTAATTAAATAGTTAAGCTGTCAAAAAGTAAAAACTAAAAGACAACTTGTAAATAATTATTAAAAAGGGTGTTATAGGGGATTAAATAAACTGTCAAAAGGCATTGTACAAAAACATGATAAAAAGGACACTTATTTATTTTATAACTTTGAGGAATTTTCGTCAAAATGAAATTAAAATTTATTTTATTTCCTTAAAAAGATTATGTATATGAAGAGTGTTTTCAAATTAGGGTTACACATATTTTTGAAGCTGTTTGATTTTTCAAGGAGCACACATTCTTCCCAAGGATGGAAAACCTATAGAATATTAACACTTTTAGAGCCAAAAAAGTCCTAGTTTTCAATGCAATCTCATTCAAGGATTAACAGTGGACTTCACCAAACTTTATTTTCACTGCTCCAATTTTGTGCGTGGTTTATTTTCAGTTTCAGTGCTTCTATTGCTCATGGATTGCAATTTCGTTATATGTCTTCAAGTTTCAAGTTTGAGTGATTTACTCCAATGTGTTTAGATTTCTAGGTTTTCAATATTTGTATATGATTTTCAGTATTTTGGCTTGTCAATATACAAGCTTTATAAAAATCTCAGAGTCATACTCTCCTATGTGAAGATTCATTGAATAGAAATTTATCTTTGATGAAAAATTGTTTCTTTTTCATGAGATATGGCTTAATAATTCTAACGTCTCAGCAGATATAAGGTCACAATGTTTGGCTACCACAAATAAGGAAATGGCATTCAGATAATGAAGGGTTGTTGACTATTAATAAGGTTGCAATCAGCCTTTTTCTTCATATATACTTCATTAAACTTGCTACAGCCAATTATAAAGACTTTGTGTAACATATCACAGGTGCAAGCTATCTAGGTTGATGTCCATTTGGGAGGTTTTGTAATTCCTTGTCACCACCAATATGATCTATCTTATTATATCTGTTGAGTACCTAGCACAGCAACATTATCATTTCAAAGTGATTTTTTTAAGAAAACTGTCATTTCCTTCTATTAGCCTCCAACCTCTACTGGCAATTGTGGGCTTTTTGTGACTCATTTATTGGTGTCATTATGGCGAAGGCATCCTTGGGTGCCACATCTTCCCCCTGCTCCAGTCAAGCTTCAATTACTGCCACACTTTCAATATCTAGAACCGTTGAACTAGTCTTAGGCTGAAAATCTCTGTTTTTTTAAATGTTGTTTCCTGTATAATGTCCTTTGTGATAAAGTTGGTACTTATTATTTCAGAAAGGATTAAATCTCAATCAATATCAACAAAATTGAGCAAATTTAAGTGGCTAAAAAGAAAAACAGCAATGGTGTGTGGCATCTCGAACATATTACTGTAATGTCCCTTTCCATAGAGTAGCCAGAGTGATTAATTAGCCTATTAAATTCTCGTAGGCTAAGGTTTGGAAAAGGGGAATTATTTGCTTAAAGTTTATAATACAGGCCCTTTTCATTGATTTATAATAATTCCAAACATTATCATATGGAAAAAAAATGCATTTGTAAAGAAATTGACTCAAATCAAAATCCCCATACTATGTACCCAATTTTTTCAGATGTTGTGTTCTTGACATTATAGATGGCAGAAGCTTGAAGTTTAGAGTCTACCTTTTTGCATTTTTTGATTAAAAATTTGCAAAGGGTTGTGGTGTAATAACCTAGTAGTGCATTCATAAAGAGAGTCACTCGAGTTCAAATCTCCAGATTACATTTACAATAATGCAAATGAAATCAAATCCACTAATAATAATCACAATCCCAATTAGATGATCCAATTTTAATATTGCGAAAGCATCAAGCCAGTGATGTTTTTAATGTAGGCCTTTTCTAGTTATTTATGAAAAGTTTGAAGCGTTCCAGAGTAATGTTCAAGCGGAGCATTTATAAAAAAGTAAAGTTACGATTTCCACATCACAATTTCACAATAAGAACCCAAATCAAAATCCCCAATCAGAATGACAACGAGATAACCATGATAAGAAGAACCACGAGAAATATGCATCTCTTCAAAAATTAAAATACAATAGTTACAATAAGTTTAAATTAAAAATAATGATTAGGCAACAATTTAAATAAAAGATAAGCGTCGGCCCTAGAAAAAGGTAAGGACTGTTCGCCACTGCAACCCATCTCAGTAGTGTTCTATGTTAGCCTTAACTTAAAAAAATGTTATGGAAATTAAATCAATCATGGTAATAACACCCAAAAAGAATTAAAATTATTATGGAAGAATAAATAAAAAATAAACTATCAATGCTAGAAGAGCTAAGGCCTGTTCACCCCTACAACCCATCTGCAACAATTGGTCGTCTCAGTTGCACTTACAAAAAATAAAAGTAAAAAATTAAATGAAGTCCGAGAAATTGTAAATAAAAATTATCAAACAATAAAAAAGATTCAAAAATATGCATAATGCAGTAAAAATAAACTACAATACATACGTGAGAGGATCTGTGAGTACACTTCTTAGCGAGGGTTGCTCATCTGGACAAATATCTTTTTCGGTAGGTTTCGAATCCTTATCTCCTGCTAACTTATCTAAGTTTTCCTGAAAATTGTGGCCCTTCTCTAGATCCCCTCCAATTTCAACCCCAGCCTCTCCATCCGCCACGACAGTCTCCGCATTTTCCATCTTTGGCCCAAGCGAACAATATCCGCGAGTCCTCCAGAGTTCCCTCTGCTAAATTTTTCGGAAATACTCAGCTAGCCGAAACAAATACCACCTTCGAGACCTTCAGATTTCCCCCGCTGGATTTGGAGCCAGTAGAAAGGTAGATTTAAAATAGTTTCAGAATAATTAGAGCAGAATTAAAAGTGAAAAAACTGAGTACACCCACGGCAAGCAGAAACCCTTGGGAGCCGACCGAAAAAAGTTGCGCAGTCAGAATATCGTTGTTTTTCGTAAAATGGTCTGCCACGTGTTTTAGCCGGTGTGCGCCCCTCCGTTGACCGGTCATCCAATGTCAATACACTTCCTCGTGGTTTGCTGGAATCTTTTCAGGAAATAAAATTGAATTAATTGGCAATTTCGCTCATTAATCATAATGTGAAAATCTCGTATCTTTATCTCGTATGATTATATTGTTATTATTTTATCTATATATATATATATATATTTATTTATTTATTTTTTATTTTATTTTTTTAATCGGTAAAAGGTCTGGGCCAAATATTTTATTAATTTCAATAAATTAGTACAAAAATCTCCATTCGATGCGGGCACTAATAAGAAAGAACGGAGAAGAAAACCTCCACTCTGGCCCGGGACCTAAGTCCAAATTATGAAAGTTTACAGAAGCAGATATGAGGGCATTCCCTCATTTACAAAAAAGATGAAGACATACCTTCATTCACAACAATTCAGAATATTTAGAATAGTCAATAAGCAATAAGTACAGAAATCTCGTTCTTGGCATTATTATGCTAGCTCCATCCTGTAGGCATATGTGTATCTCAAAGAGGCAGTATCCCGTGATGTTCATGAATCTATATCTTCATTCAGTTTTAGTATTCCTGCAAAATCAGAAAGGAAGACAAAAACAAGAACTGCGATCCCCATGCTTAATTCCCTACATTGGTTAGCCTTGTTTGAACAAGAGAAGGTTCAGACATAAATACAATCAATTTCTATTTCAAAATTTCAGCATCTGTTCTAAAAGGGATTATTTCAATTTGAGTTAAAGTTAGTCTATTTCATTTGTGATTAGAATTATCTACATATGCAGCATCATTAAAATAATTGCAATTTTTAAGGTGTGTGAGGCTATACAGTGTTTGAAAAAGGAGTGTCTTACTGCAGGAATAACATAACATGTTTATTAACTATGTCTTAAATGCGCGTGTGTGTGTGTGTGTGTGTGCATATATAAATATTTATATATTTTAAATATGTCCCTGTTTGCCTATTTATGTTTTTGATGTATCTAGATAAGTTTTCCATTAAATATTTGACTATGCAAATATCTTTATATATCTATATCTATTTGTATGTATATATCATAAATGTTTTAAAATATGTGCTTTTATTGACAGAATATGTATAACGTGCTATTTTAGTTTTTGTTCTTGTTTACTGGTAATGCTTCCCATATTTCATTAGAGTGAGCCTAGAGGACAGTTTTATATCGTTACAAGATCTTAAAATGCAAAATAGAAGGTTAGTACTGAGAATCAAATGTCTTCGAGAGTTTATTTATTAATCTTTTACAAATCAGAGATCTAAGATAATGTCTTCATTGCTGACATTACGGTGTCTTGGCAGGGTAAGCAGTTCGATATAGCAACTTAGCTCATCATCATTTTCCCAAGCGCTTACTTGATCCTCCACAATATAGTTGTCAATCCAATTTGGAGTGTCTGATGCACAGACATGACAAAAACATAGCAGAAAGTTCAAGTTCCTTTTTACAATTGGTGCTCAGCTGACAAGATATTTTATATCTTCAGTTTCCAGAATGGGGTAAGTTGGGACCGATCTTCCTCCAATGATCGGAGAATCATAGAAACATGGTTTGGGAATGGTCAAGTCACTTCTGATGTTGGCTAAGGCTTTATCCAGATCCCCTAAGTAGATGTTTTTGAACAGGCTTCGACATAAAGTGCTTATCCGAAGTTTGTCAGTATCCACATGGAAGGCAGCAGCTAAAAATAAAGCAGGGATGTCCGAGTTAACTCTGTATTTGTCTGAGTTAAAAATAATGTCCCTACCCAGCACCCTGTATACCGCTCTGATAACAAGAAAGTGTGAAGATAGGAGGATGTTTTCTAATCTCTTCCCAGTTATAGGTCCATCAAAGGCAATTTGCACCTTGGGGCCTCTCAACTTTATGGGAGTCGACATGATTAAGAAGTATAGTTCAGAGGGGAAGCCAAGGCATGATCAATCGATGCCAAGAGTGAGGATTAAATAGGGAAGGGCCGAAGATGAATAGCCTTGGAAGATGAAGCAGTATCAATTAGATTCTGAGCTATAAATTCCTTCAGGTTTAAGGATATGAAGAGACGTATTTTTGAAAGGGGAAGAATCTTCTTCAAAACCTAATAGGCTAAGGAGAAAAAACTTCACCTTGGATGTATACAGATTACATATTATATTTTATTTAATATATGAATATGTATTAATATGTATTTACATATGTGAATCCATTTTTATATAGCAAGATGTAAATCTCTATGTTTATATATCCGTGCCCAATTCTGACGTAAGCATTTTAAACTGTATATTTATATATTTCACTAGGAATGTCATAGTGTGTGTGTATATATATATATATA